>OY757255.1:10885485-11436092 GCA_963584085.1 Pyrausta aurata
AATTACTGCTAATCACGTTTGGTGAGAATAGCCAAGTCAGAGATAGTGACATAGAAATGCGTAGAAAGCTTACCTTTAAAATCATTTTTTATCTTACTGAATGACTTTGACTGGGGTAGCAAAAATGAATAAATGAATAAATTATTTATTTATTTTACACACAAGAGTTGCTTTTATAAAAAATAGCAAGGACAGTAATAAAAACAAAAGATATCAAAAAAAATATTAAAAAGAATGATGAGTTTTAATATTAATGGCTAAAGTGTATTAGCCGAACAAAAAATATGGGTACACTGCAAAGAGGTAAACGTTTCAGTATGCTAGGTTTTAATGAAAATAGCAAATTTCATTGGCTTCTTACTTCAACCCATATTTAAAAAATATTTCAGCATCTCACCTTAATCATGGATCCTACTGTAAACATCCTACATTATTCTCGCAGGTCGTAAAATTGTTGTTGAAAACAACTCCGTGCAGAATTCAAATTCAATTCTGTCTAAACTAAATTGAGGTGTGTCAGTCCATAGCTGAGCAGCAGCACTACAGTTGAGGGTTAACCATATCATTTACGAGACCGGTGTGTGACTAGTTTGTAAATTTTTGGGACAGCGCTGAATTTGCAAGGAATATTTACCTTCTAAGATATCGATAATTTAAAGATTTTTATAATCAAATGGCAAGAAACTAAAAGGTATTCGTGTAAATGAACCTACCTTTCAATATTCAAGCAAGTTGGTTTTGTCTCATTGAATTCCATAGAAACAATTGAGTAATTGCAAATAACTGGGCAAGGTGAAACAAATAGCTCTGTTAAATATTCATAAGCTGAGTTGATTATGGATTCCAATGAAATTATGATCTTTGAAACAAGTCTGATTCTGTAGAAACTTATACAAAAACACAGACAGGCCCTAACCTTCCCAGCGCAAAGGTATTTTAGGCCGACAGCCGATCCACCCATTTGTTCTGTGCCTAATAAGACAAAAGTTTGAGTTAATATTTGAATAGAAGTTGCAAAATGGTTTATAAACTATTCACGACTGGTACAGCCACTCACGTACCAGTTACGGTTTGTCGGTTGTGTAGTTCCCTCTTTTCATGGGATAAACGACTCTATTTTCAGACCATTTAGAGCTATGGTCCCATGGGCTCGATTTGGGTTCCGCAATCAGGTGAGAGACGAGGGTCGAAGGACCAGCCATCTCAACAATTCGAGTTGTTGACTGATTTTGCGAACGCTAAGAAAAATGTTCAGTGACGAATACTGGAACTTTGAATGTAGTTACAAATGTGTTAAAACATTTTACACCCTTCTTGGTTGTCGTAATAAAATATTGAGTAACCAGCATGATAGATAGATAGATAACTCTTTATTGCACACAACATTAGTGAATTTACAAATTTGTTTAAAGGAAATGTACAATTTAGGCGGTCTTATCACTATAAGCGATCTCTTCCAGACAACCTTTGAGTAAATAAATTATGGGTTTATAGAAAGGGGTATTTTGTGCGTAAAAAATGAAGAGCTAAGTGAAATATAAAATATATGTTTTTTTTTCATTGTCTAAATTCTATGACTATATCTATGACTTTGTTTATGTCTACCTATGTCTTTTATTTCAATACTACCGGTCTCAGCGAACTTTGTTTCGCTCCCAGCCCCTACCCACCCCGGCCCCTTTTATAGTGATTATCCTATTTTGAGTCAACACCAATCCAACAAAGTAAAAATCATGAAAATTAGTCCATCGGTCGAGTATTAAGTGGTGTATTACCCGAATTTCTTTCAAGTGTAATGATAACCATTGGAATGTATAGAGAACCCGTGTACTTACATACAGGGTGTTATTGCAAGGGGGTGCCAAATTTTAAGGGGTGAATGAGACCGTCAATATGAAAAACTTTTACTACGGGGTACTTAATTTTATTTAAGATTTTAACCATGATCAAAATCTTAAATAAAATTTCAGGTTCCCCATACAAATTCAATCACCTACATTGACAATAATGTATGGAGAGGCAAAAAATAAAATTAATAATTGAACGATGGTCCCATAGTAAAAGTTGTTCACATTGATGGTCCCTTTCACCTCCAAAAATTTGGCACCCCCTTGCAATAACACCCTGTATAATATTTATAGTTGATTTTTGTTTTTAAAGTGTTTTGTCACTATACAAACTTAATAATATAAATTGCACTTTTCAAAAGCAACCGTGACTCTGTGAAAGACGAGGAATCGAACCTCGTGTCTTACGCTACCCGGGCGTAGGCCCATATAATATTTAATCAGATACGTTTATAAAATAGTATATAGGCAAATAAACGCCAAGATATGAATTCAAATAAATTTGATTAGATCTCACGGAGGCCGTCGCTATAAAATACATTAAATTTCAATATCGACATCGAATTTGCAAAGGATGTTTATATCAGAGTATCAAATGCGCATATTTCAAAGGGAGTATCACTTTGCAACTCAACGTAGCAGTTTGCATGTCGGGAACTGCATTCTGTTTCCAGCGTTACATCGGAGGATAAAACCTTACAATGGTACGAGAGATACGGTTATGACCTGGAAGTTTTGGACAGAGGTGTTACCGGATATTTTAGAGTCAGTATCGATGGTAAATCAAATTACTTTTTTCTTGACAAATATTCTTCAATCGAAATATAATCATCCAAAAGAAATATATTACTAATCGCTATTGCCGTTGATTGCTTTTTGCTCGAAAGACACTAGAAAGTAATCGAAAAATAATAAACACCTTTTAAAATTAATAAATAACAATCGTGATCGGGTGTACCGATTTTCATCATTTTACAATGAGATTACAACACAGATATTAATCACTTTATAACGAGGCCGGGGCGAGATGAAGTTCACTGGGTCCGCTAATCCATAAAAAAAACCCTTATGTAACTCGAGATCTGGTAGACCAATTTTCCTGGTTTTTACTGTGCTGGATTTGTCTTGGCCCCGATAGGAAAAAATAGGTGAAACTAAATTCACTGGGTCCGTTTAATAAATAAAACTATCGACAAGCCAGCAACACTATTACTGAAAACAGAAAAGTGTAAGGTGTAAAACTGCAGATGTTTCTTAGAATAGGGTTCCTAGTGGTTTCGCGGAAAATAATGATAGCACTTTTCCTACTTGATACTGTAACGTACGTAAGTGAAGGTACAGCTATATCCAACTGCTCGAGAAAGTTCTTTATACTATTTAAACCGCTTGCTTTTACTACATTTTCTATTTCAATGTAATCGTATCGTAGAATATGAACGTGAAACAGAACGCAAGAGAGTGACTGACGTGGAACGGAATACAGCGAGAACGAAGATGAACGTTTGATTTGAATTTGAATGTGGAATGCAAAAGGTGTTTTTATGCGTATGAATGTGAGGACGAGGTTGTTGTGACGCTGGTACTAAAGTGGAAGCACATAGTTTTTGTGGCGTAGCAATTTGATTACAATAAAGAAGTTTTAGAATTAAGACGAGTTTTTCCATCCCAGTTGTTTTTCCACATAATAATATTTCAAGATTACCTTAAGTTACAGGTGCTTAGCAAAAAAAATATTTATTACGTCTCATCTCCTTAACATAAGAAAAACATATTTTTGATTTACATTGTTCAAAATTATTTACGGCCGGTTTCACAATGTTCATATTTCACGTTCCATGTTTGAATAATTCGTCGATTAGTACTTGTTTATCGATGAATCATCTTCATCAAAGAAATGTTGTCAAGACTGCTCCAAAATAATCCCTGACTGAAAAACTTCAGCTCTTTTCTTAAGCAAGTATCCTAAGGTTGTTAATCGATTACTCTTGAAACTTGAGAGTGTTCAGTACACCAATCACGAACATTTGACGTATTTGTAACGTAATAGTAGCGAGTTTACGTCAGTCGGCAGCACGAAGCACTCCCGCGTCCTATAGTAAGCTCGAAAGCCTTACCGCAGATGACGTCATAGTAACGTAAATATGGCACGTCCAGAAACAAGTTAAACGATCTATTTAATTAAAATGATTAATTTTTTTATCTTATTCGAGTGTCAAATTTTAATGTTGTTTTACGTCCGATAGAGGCACTTTCAAATTCTCATACAAATGATTACGTTACTATACGAATACTTTGACGCAATTATTCGTGATTGGGGTACAGAATAGATAATTAATACGAAGTCTTGTCCATTAAAGGCGACGTCAGTATTAAAGGACAAGGGCGAGTTAGGGTCTGGGGAAACTCCATCGTGAAGGTTATTTGATTTCATTACACCTGAGACTAGTTACGTTGCCACGAGGCTGATGGCTTTCTAAAAATAAAAAGTGGTTATCTTTTAGGTCAATAATACTTATATATTCCCAATACAATTTAATTGAGTTGATATTACCTAACTTTTGAAATTAGGTCATAAGAGTAAGTCAGCATTTAGTTTAACCAGAATAATATATAAACAGTAAGTTTACATCAACACTAGACAAACGGAAATTATGGACTACAGACTACAGAACTATGTATCAGTGCAGTAGATTCCAATTTCAACCCTATACGGTGCAGTAGAATCTAATTCCAATCCAATACGGCAACCTACAGTTTCAACACTATTATTGTAATATTTAAGAAGGCAAAGTAGAATCAGCAAAGCCATGTACTAGATAAAGGCTTTGTAATCTTACCCTTGCTTATACGTAAGCTTTATATTTCGTATAGCTCTCAACTTAGCAAGATCTGAATATAATACATTGAAGTCTTCTCGATCTTTTTCAAGTCCTAAACAATTATTATTACAATAAAATTACATTAAAAATATGTTAAACAGAGTCAAAAAATTGAATTCAGCAACAAGCATTGTCAAAAAACATATAAACAAAAAAAATATTAGGTACATTAGGACCCACCCCGCAACCTAGTCGATCCAAAGGTCCCCATTATGCTGGCTGCATTGTCGCGTTGAATGGCAATGGAGACCTGCTGAACCAACCAGGAACCAGAGCGAGGATCATTTCCCTTCTCTCTCAAAGTCCTAAACTGACATCAATAGAACTATTAATCCTAGATATATAAGTTAGATCCAAGCAGACGAGTGCAAGTGAGGAATACCAAAGTCAAAAATCCTTTCTTCTCGCCATCTACCACCATTGTTACATCTCAGATGTTTTCCAAGATCCGATGGGTGTATTGATATACGAGGGCTTAGGCTCCACGACACGCATACAAATATATTGCGCGAATATTTCATGTTTAATGTCTGCCGTTTTTGCGATATGTGAGGCGCTGATTTTGGCTCTAAGGAGTTTTTGTGCGGATTTTTGAGGTCGAAAGGCTTAGGTTTCGGCCTAAATAGAATGAGTTATTGGTGTGATCAGCTTTGCGTAAATAAAAAAAAATACGAATAAAAAGGAAATACAAAAATATTTACATTCGCTGTACGTAGGTACATTCATCATTGCTTTTTATTGCATATCACATGCGTTGAATATTTTAATAATGTGAAGTATTTGTAGCACAGACTTTTTTTTTTAAATCCCGTAGCTTTTGCCATTGCTTTATTTTAAACAGATAAGAATTCCAACCGTTCGCAAAAGGTAAGTGAAGTTGCGGAGTTTTCTGCGCGATAATGTTCGATTTGATTGCGCTGTAAAATATTTTACAATCCCGTCCGCGTCGCAACTGTGACACTGTCCTTCGCCAATTATTAAGGAGACCAGCGACGAACTTAGTTCAAAAGAGTTTTACACTTGACGATACAAAAGGTGTACACATCAGAAGCAAGCCGTGAAAAGTCATCCGTTGTTTTTTTGGCGTCATGGATGGAGTCTGGCAAGCAAAATCGGGACTTTATGTTGGAAGTCTGGACTTGTTTCATCTATCGAACAAGAAAGACAATTTTTTTGTTTTCGTGGTTGTATTGATTGAGAAGAAAGGTTTTTTAAACAAATACGACAACTGGTCGAACATCAGCCGGCACATGGTAAACGCTGAGAGAAAAATAATGTCATAATGGTTTTGGTGAAGCATAAAATAAAATTCGACTTACTTCCTAATACTAACCAGTAACCATAAATGTAACCATAGTTTATTATTTCAACTGTTAAACGAATTGAAAAAATATATAAGAGTCTACCCACAACCATTTAAGTTTTAACTTCAGCAAAGCCTATTACAAAGAATTTCAAGTCTCGAATAATTTTAATCATAGCAACATCTGCCGCGACCTTTGACTGGGCTTAAGCGAAACGATACAATAATGCCTAAATTGAATATAAATGGGTACTTTCTAAGATTTATTCCAGCCATCTTTTGGCTGAATCGTCCAATGTAATCGCTCTCTGACTCGATCGAAATAGGTCAAAGTTAACTGGACTATGAAGATTTATAACCATTGGTTGAGAGGTGTATCGTAAAAACCACTAGAAAATAATTAAATTTTAAAGTTATGGTTGTACAGTTTTGTAACATCTGCAATATCGGTTTAGTAAAATAAGTTGGCCCTCGTGTAAAATTGTTAGTTAAGAATTTGAAACATAACCATGTTAACATTTGATTTATTTATTATAATCGTTCTAAATGAGAAATAAAGTTCTCCTAAACCTAAACCGAATTTTATGGTTCAAAAGGTAAATTAACATACTGACATACACTTACGCAATTTTGCACATACAAATATTATCAAATTCCAACTATATCACATGCATTTAAGTCCTTTTGTAAGCCAACTAAAAATAGTTTAAAAATACCGTCAAAACAATTTCTTACAATGCCTTTGAGTACTGTCTCATGTCTAACATTATGTGTTGATCTTAGCAAGCACTATAAAGGTCCTAAAGACAGGCAGTTAAAACCTCAATTTTGTATGCGACTGGCAGTGGCTGAATATCGCCTTCTAGATAGCTCTCTTTAGTGTCAAATTAAACGTTTTACTGCCACCAGGTGGCGTAGCGGGCTGTATTCAGTCCATTTATTTAGACCAGTTTGCTAAGTCAGCAAGGTTCGAGTTGTTAGTAGCAAATGTGAGAATTATTCAGTTATTACAACTAGTTCGACATGAAATGAAGTTAAAGCACTTTTGGTGCGCGAGTTTTGTACAAAGGCTGTAATCAGCTAGACTGTGGTAGTCTATGAAATATTTGAGTTATGTGAAATAGTTAGTACAAAGTTAAACGTTAAAATATAAGTATTATCATATTTTATATGACTCTACTTCTAGACGCAGAATAAAGTTTGTAAAGAACACCAAAAAATATTGAATAGGTACATAGTATATTAATAAAATATAATGTAATGTAAGCTAAGTAATATTCAACAAAAATAATATTTATCGATCTGCCTTACATTACCGGCAACCCCTTTAATTCGCGTGACGCAAAACCACCGAACGTTGGAAGTTGAAAATTGAAAACATCCTTGTCAACTCTGTCACGTACCGCGAAAGACAATATCACTCGTTACTCCGTACCATGATAGACGCGATGGCGTTATTTGTCGCATTGTAGGAGGCGTTAAATGAAGCGCATTGAGTCGCTAACCAAATTAAGCATTCAACGAAACCAGTTTGTTCACTGGATCCAAACAAGCCACTTGTTTAGCGATACGTGACTGAAATAATCAAAGTTATTGTTTGCTTTAAACATTGAAAATTCCATGTTTAAAACAGACTGTAAATTGGAGCTAATTATCTCCTTTATTGTCTACTAAACTACTGTAACAAAGTTTCCTCTTTGTTAAATTACTTCAGGCATCTAATTGGTATGCTATTCACAGCAACCTTAGTTACAATACAACAAAAATAATACAAACATCATAGGTAAATCAATTTTGACGACGTGTTTGGTGTATTGGTTAGCGCTCCTGACTATTTCGCTGGCCGTCGCGGGTTCGAATCCCGCAAGGGGCAAATGTTTGTGTGATAAGCACGAACATTTGTACCTAAGTACTGGATGTTATATGTATTTAAGTATTTATGTGAGACGCCCCCGTCATTATCGTTGTCTGGTAATTCGTTACACAAGGAACAAAATTTCTTACCACGAAACCAGACAATTTGGTGTGTTGTCTGGTGCGTATACCTATTATTATATGTAAACCTCTTCAAATATTATTTTTACCCTCGACGCAAAAAGAGAGTGGTGTTATTTGTTTAACATGTCACTCTGTGTATATGTCAGTGGGATCGTATCTCCAAATCGGATGCACCGATTACGTTCTTTTTTTTGTCATAGATAATTTTATCCCGCGTGTTCTTAGCCATGTTTTCATGACAGTTTCATTCAGTATTTTTTTTTCGTTTGCGTTAGGAATTTTTTTAATAATTTAAAATTAAATGTAATAATACAAAATATATATCAGATTTTGCTACTAACTAAATAATAATAATAATTATAGTCCCCCTAGCCGATTCTCGACTACGGTCGCCAGTCACAACGACTAAGCGACTGAACGGGTCACAATTAAAGTGCACAAGTGTGTGCGCAAACACAGGTTAACTCTATAATAATTATGTGCAGGTAGGTACTCTCTGTCGATTTTATTAACGATGCCGATGCATTCTTTGCTGTCAATTCCTTTCTCACAATTGAATAAACCATTTGTGTGTGTGCTCAATGCCGTAAAATACCAAAACAATATTCTTTAAAATATTTTACGATATTAGAGTACCGTGAGTTTTCAAACCGAATTTTCTACGTGTTGCATCAAAGATTTTCCACTAGTTTGCGGTAGGAGCACGTACAAATAAAATTTTAAAATGTTCCATTCAAAATAACACTTTTGATTCGACTTTGAATTCGTTTCAAAGATAGCGACCGAAGTTTCAATTGCCAATGTGACTTCTATTTTAGCAAGCCAACCAAAAATACAAATACAATTTCAAAACTTTTATTTGGTATTGAAAATCCGCATTCGATATTTAATAACCTATCCATAAAGTTAATGTTACACAGTAAGGTCTTTCATCTTTCGTTGTACAGTATTATTCATTAATCAGTCAGGTATCAAACGACTGCCGGGAGTCGCATAATAATGGAATTTCTATTGTGTCTCGTTCACACATACTTGACGAGTTAAAGTGATACCGAACGCGAAGCTAAGCAACCTATGGCGCTTTCATGTTAGGGTGGGTGACCATCTCCGTGCTTTGGAAGGCACGTTAATCAGTTGGTCCCGGCTAATATCGTTGATATTAGTCGTTAAGCCTAGTCACCACCCCTTTGGACGGCTTGATAAAAGTCTGACAGCAATGTTAGTCGCTTGCCTTGCAACACCCTCCACCAATCCGCACTGAACCCACGTGGTGGAGTATGGCTCATGAAACCACATTTTTGAGGCGCGGCCTTTGCCCAGCAGTGGGATGATTACAGGCAACTTTATCTTTTTTTCTTTGGTTTTTTCATATTCAACTGGGTCAATACATTCCTGATGTCGAAAATTTTGACAGTCAACTGTTTCATCAACTCATAAATCTGTAACGAACTCTGACGTCTTTATTCATAGCTTACAAACCGTTATCGGTGTTGTTAAAAACTTTCTCGATCGTTACCGTAAAACTACAAGTTCCTTTACCGGTCGCAACAACTATCTTCGCCGTAAAAACTAGTCATAATAACAGTTTGTAGCCCATCAAATGATGTTAAAAGTCGTCGCATCACTTTTATCTTTCCGTTTGTGTGGCGATTCTCGCATCAATACCATTGACTCGTAACTCCGGGTTCGGTTACCATAAACATTTATGATTCATGTTTATTCAAAACGCCCCTGGCGCATTTCAGCCATAAACCTGCTACATTTGCCACAACCGTTGCTTTACAGCTGATTTGATGGAAATAAAGGTTGATGTCATTATTGCCATCTGAATCAACGGTTTTTACCATGGAATTGATGTCTTTTCAAACGACTCCTAAGCGTGAAAAACCGGTCAAGTACAAGTCTGACTCGTGCACTGAGGGTCCCGCACCAACTTAAACTGAACTAAGCGTCCACTTACTTCCACTGAGCCAAAGTAGCACAATAGTTTACTGACAGCTTTTTCACTTGCTAATTTCAAAATAAGATGGGGGACTTAGACTTAGACTTCCAAACTAGGATTTACCGTTAAAAATAAATAGCCAGACATTCAAGACAGTTCATGAAATATTTCTTTTAGAATATTCGTTTTATGTTGTCATACTGTAAAGTCTACAAAACAGCACCGAACTCGGAAATAAATAGCCAACACAAATTCGAAATAAGAAAAATCTCACAATTTTAAAGTTCCAGCTTGAAGCTTACAAGTGCTCAGTAGTAATTAAAAACGAGGCTTAGCATAAAGAGAGGCAATTGCTCAATGTCGGACCGACACTCTTAAAAAATGTATGGCTTACGAAAATTTTCTTATTTTACGTATACTGTTGGAAAGTGACTGGCAACAACTGTTGCAAGACGGGGAAGTATGGTGTGATCTGGTGCTGGAGGTCAAAACACACTTTGGTACATGAATGAGAGCCAAAGGGAGTGTAAGTAATCGCAATCCAAATACGAGTATATTTAAAAAAATACATGGGACTACGTCCGCACAAACATCGGATTTAAAAATTGACATTCGGATTTGAAAAATGGAAGAGGAGGTTGGACCGTCTATCAAGTATGACTTTCTGAATGATAACTTTCCTACATACGTACACACAATTTCAAGCGCAGGTGAAAAGTCATACACTCGTAGATTTTTCTTTACATTTAAAAATTATAATATTAAATCAAAGCAATTCATTGATTCTCCCAAACTAAGGAACTTCCTCGCTATGAATGAGGATCGTTTATGGTTCAGGGTTGTTTTGGCCTAGACCACCTCTGTTAATCTTCTAGGGCCTTAACCTTAAGTAATTAAAGATGAATCAATGTTAGAAATTGGATACAAAGAATAACATTAGGGACAGACGTGATAGGGAAATGCTAAGTCTTGTGGTAATAATTAATTAGATATTTTCCTGTGAGGGGTTGGTAGTGATCAACTGTGTACGAGGGTCTACCTGAACCAATTAAAGCTGCTATGAAGAACTTTATTTAACATCTTATGTTCGATCTTTACAATACTTTGAAATTCGCGTCCATATAAGTGTAATATAATTTTGACGTTATTTCTTACTATCTGAAAGTAGAATAGTATATATTCAAATATAACCTCTTTCACTAGGTATTTTAACATGTACGCAAAACAAAACCCAACCACTTTGCATAGAACTATTTGCAATAACAACACAACATACTCGAGAACCCTCAATTTCGGAGAGAAAAACACTATTAAATGTTTATCAGAGTGTTGCATACAAAAAATCCTTGTGTCAATGTTGTTTGCTCGGTTCTCATTGATATTCTTCGTAGCGACATCTCGCGGAGTGTTTACGTAAACAGCCTCTCGCTACTGTGCTGTGTAAACAAAGGTGGTGTAGCGATTACACATATGTTGATATGGAGTTCTTAAATAGAGCTCCAAGTTTGGAAACGGAACTTGATATTACAAGCCTTTATATGTCAGAATCGACTATCTGTAATCGCAGGATATAAAAATAATAACAATTTACCGGAAGAAAATTTTTTTTCTTTATTTTTTTTTCAATACAATCATAAGAAACATTTTTTTCTACAAAAATCGTTATTATTTAAGTAAATAAAAAAAACGCTTATTTTAACGGTCATTTGAAACTTACTTTTGCTATTTGTTGTTTTTTTGTGTTAGATTAAATGAAAATGCATTCGTCTAAGGTCATTTAAGTATTTCTTATCCGCCAGTTATTTAACTACACTCATTATAATTTCAGATTTAATTTCACTTGGCAAGCCTTGAAATCCAAGACGGCTAAATAACAATAAAACTTACGGAAGAAAATTTTGAAATTGTGCCAAATACTGAAACTTGCAATTTGATCTGGAAAACGGTAGGCTTTATCTTATTATGGTTGAGAAACTGTGTATTAATTCAATTCCTATATTGTAAGCATATCTACTAAGGCCCAGTTGTTTCGATAGTTTAGCTCAACTAATGGTTAAATGTCGTTATCGGTGGTTGAATATTAACGATTGTGCGCGTTTTGAAGAAAAATCCTCATTGAATGTTCATTAAAATGCCATTCTGACATTTGGTTATTAATATAGGCATTTTTTTCAACAAAACGAATTTTGATGGGTTCTCTTCCAGACGGTAAAATATTGCATCATCTTGATCTATAAGAGCTAGGCTCTTGTCAGCAGAGTATTTTTTTTCAAAACTCCGAATTATGGACGATGTTTGGTTTTATGTTTGGCAAGATGTTAAGGAAACCAAACATCTTGCCTCTTAAACTGCGGTCAGTTTAAGACCAATGTCATGTTATAGGATTTTAAACTTTCGCGTTGCATTGCAATAACTATTAGACATTACAGGTCTAAACGCGAATAAAAACTTATGAGTTGCTATTACTCACTGCTCGACGTTTCGGCGGTATTGCAACTGCCGTGGTCACGAGTCAACTTAGTTAGTTATTATAATAATAATACCAAAGGTAATATAGGTACCATATACCATAAGGTTCCATAACTTAGGTTCTGACTTATTTAAGACCTCTTTCGTGCGATAAATCTTTTCAATTATATTAATGTTAAGTTACGTTTAAATTCAGTAGAAATTATTCAATTTGTTAAAAGTTTTCCGTTTGGTTCTCTAGAAAATGAGCCCCATAAAAAGTTCAGAGGTAAAAGCCCTGAGGCAAGATGAATAAATTAATTAACCCGACAAAGCCTTATATAAATAGGAATGTGAGGGACGCAAAATAAGACTATTGTATGAGATTGGAGAAATTGTTGTGTTAATAGAATCAGGGCTAGGCGACGGGCGGGTAGCGTGCGAATACGTTACTATGCCGCGGTCAACCACGCGGGTTGTGCCTTGACTGAAGGCGATTCAAAGTTAAAGTTAAAGCACTTTATCAACATGGGAACAGCACCAACCAGGCGTCCACCATAAAGCACGTTACGTAAAGGGACAACGCCTCGGCATGGGATCGGCCCCGGATAGCGAACGCCTTGCCTCGGATAGTGGTTGCTACAACTTATGACAGTTCTTCTTGTGAATGACAGCCCATTTGATAGTGTGGGTGGTTGGTGACAAACATCAGGCGACTCGCCGTAAGGGAATTACAGCGCATGCTCCACTGGTCGAGTGAGGGTCTCGAGTTGATTATGATCCGAGATGGTGAAGTAACAAAGTTGATAGATATGCGTTGAAGTATGGAGTTTCAAACAAATAATACTGAACGCCTCTAGTTGATACGGTGTTGTTTCCGTAACGGGTGGATAGACGTGCTATAACCTCAAGGTCCATTTGCGAAAACTCAGGCAAGTTAACTATGGGTAAAATCCATATGTTGTCTTGAGTTAGATATTAGCTCTGATAAGTCATTAAATACTTTAATCCGATTGCGATCGAGCACAAAATGCCTAACCATTTCACTAAACGCTGCTCATAACGCTGCGAGTAACTAAATATCATCATGTCAATGTGTGTAACCATAACTTTAAAAAAAATGTAAAGATTACAATATTGGTGATTATATTAACGACCCTGGTCAAGACTGATTGTATCTTTGACTGATTTTTACTTTGACTGACTTTGAGTGATTGTAACTGATAGGCCTCGATAACGTTTATACTTCTATACCCTCCAACTGGGACTGTTTCCTTTCTTCACTTCTTGGTACAACACGGAAGGTAGCTTTTCTTCTATTTGCTACATCTCACTTCTTGCCTTAATCACCCTTAACAATTCTCACTTTGAGCGAACAATCAACAACTGCTGATTAAAAGGAACAGCTCTCGCTTTTAATGAAGCCAAGGGTGTATCTCTCTAAATATTTGGTCGGGGGCAACTCGTTTATTACATTTCCTCGGACGCCGGGCCGTGCACAATTTAATTGTGCTCTCCACCTGTGCACAAATTCCCTTATACATACAAAGCGACGTCTTCTGAAAGTACGCTTTATTCCTCTTAATAGAACAGAGCCAGACATGTAATATATTGGCTCAAATAAGTGCACACGTTTACAGAATTAAGGCTGGGTATAAATTCGTTTGGGCGACGTGGGTGGCCGATGCAAAATGGAGCGGAGTATTCAGGAAGCAATATTTGAAATATCTTTCAGTACCGTAAAGATATTTTCATTGAAGCTGGCAAGATCTTATTTTTGTAGTACCTCCCTATACATAGGTACAGAATTATTCCTATGGTATGTATACTCATGGTTGAAAATTGCTGCAAATGATCCAAAATATTTATTTATAATAATTAATATGATAAATATCATATTTGAAGTCATGACTACCTTACCACGTGATTGAAATGTCATTGAAGTAACACGGTACCAATTTTTGACTTGGTAGGACATATGGAAGGATCAGATCCTCTCATCAATTATTGAGGAGCTGATGATCTTCAAACGATTGATCAGGTCATAGTTACCTTACCATATGCATATCATAAAAGTATCACAGTGCCGAATTTCGAATCAACTAGAAACAAGAAAAAAGTAAATCATCTTCTAACGGCTGAACAGATTTTCACGAAACATGGTAGGTACTTCAATCGGTTCATCCACTTGGGAGCTACAATACCACAAACATACAAGGTGTCCCAGGAAACCTTTACCAGCGAAGGTCTGGGGTTAGAGGATACCAATACCCAACGTTTGAGCCCAATGTATTTGATATTTAATAGTTTTCGAGATATATTTTGTCTATTTAAAAAAAATCTTCTACCTAGCTAAATGACTTGTTAATATATTTTTTTAATCTTCTGAGGGTTCTTAGCTCTCAAAATACTACAATTAATCTAGTAACTTTATGAGAAGTTTTATCCCAAAAATGAGCCTCGAAATTGTAAAATCAAAAAAACAAAAAAAAAACATATCTCGTAAACTATTAAATATCGCGGAACATACATTGGGTTCAAACGTTGGGTATTAGTATCCTCTAACCCCAGACCTTCGCTGATACAGGTTTCCTGGGACACCCTGTATATACAGATACACAGACAGACACGTTGAACTTATAACACCCCGCTCTGTTAAAAGTTATGCTTGTTATTAAAGGATAGCAACACAAAGCACGACTTTCAAAATCATCTTAGTGTTCAAGGGTAATGTTATAAGCCTAAACGCTTTTTGATTATTCTAGGACAATAGACAATAGATATTGCTTATCAAATAACAAAAACATACGCGCACAACCCTCATCATGCTTTGACAGCACCACATTGTGTCTGCTAACTTTTGATTCATCCATTGTTTTATTTGGTCTGGCTCCTGCCTCTCTATCGACCTCTGTTAATCAATGTTTTGATTTCATTTCAAAGTTGAAGGTGCTTTTAGTTTGATAACCTTTGGATTTAATTCAGCAAACTACAAATTAATAGATAGCACTTACTACACCGCGAGCGGTATTAATTTCACAGCGGGAGCCCTATTTGTTTATTTTAGCTTCTAATTTGTTTTATTTCAGTCGAGCGTCCAATGGTAGCCGCAATTTCATTTACGTTTTATGGACGTTTCCATCTTTTCGGTTTTGTTTTGCTCTTTTATATTTATTTGGCATGTCCTATTTTTCAAACCAACGATTCTTTTGCAACAACGGTTCTCCAAAAGGTTCGGTCAAATTGGAGTTTAAATTCACGCCGTACCAGTTTTGGGGAACAAAAACTTGGCGTGAAAAAGTGATAAAATATGTATCTGAAAAATAAGTACCTACTATGTCCACACATAAAAGATTTTTACCTGTGGGATTATCGTTTAATATTTTTATGCGAATGATTTGTGGGCTGTTCTTTTTCCTATACTTATTTTATGTGGTTTGTTCTAACCTCTTTAAATAATAATAGTCCTCCTAGCCGATTTCGACTACGGTGGCCAGTCACAACGACTAACCGACTGCGCGGGACATATTATAGTGCACAAGTGTGTGCGCAAACACAGGTGCACTTTATGTTCCTTTCACTCTCATAGACCGATGGGACAGCAATCTGACACGACCGGAGAGAGATCAGGCGCAGGATAACCTCTTTATACGGCTAGTCTTTAAAGAGGTTCGGCACTGACTGGTTTGTGACTGAAACTGAAAATAGAGCTTTCAATGTATTAACAAAAATGGTGAGTCAATTACGTCGGAAAACTTTTACCAAACATTTTGTTTCGTTTTTGCATTTACATAGAAGCCAGAAGTTGACAAAGATGCAACGAGAGTACAGTTTAAGTGGAGAACCGAAGTTATTACTTATTTCTGCTGCCACACTTATTTGCGATGCATTTAAGCGAAGCGAGCGAGCGGAGCGAACTCACCTTATGCACAATGACTGCTCCCGGAATAGGTAACGGAAAATCAATTTGTTCGAGTAATATCTGTCGGTACCTATTGCTGAAAGTTGTGTCGCAAAACCAAAGCTTTGAGGTGGTATTCTGAATACATCTTCGTTCTTATTTAGTTCTATCTATACCAATAAAATGCTTTGTCCTGAATGACTGACTGACTGATGGATCAACGCACAGCCTAAACCGCTGATTGTAGAGACCTGAAACTGGGAGGGTGTGTTCTTTGTATGACGAAGGGATCCGATAAGAAAGGATTTTTAGAAATTTCACCCCTAAGGGGGTCAAAAAGGGGTGCAAAGTTTGTATGGGACAACCAGATCCCTTGGTCCAATCTACTTCAAATTATGCATACACATTCTTTTACAAAATTGACGGAAGATTTATTTTGTATTTTATTTAAATTCATCTCTTAAGGGGGTTAAAAAGGGGTGCAAAGTTATTATGGGGGTGATTTGCTTTGAATTTGATATCAATACTCTTTAGTGCTTACGATATTTTTTATTTTTGACAGTCATTTGACATATCTGAGACAGAATATTTGACACATGTTTGTTATTGATGTTGTTCGAGAAGAGATTTTATTCCTTAGAATAATAGTAAATAACATTTTTTGTGTTTAAACAGCGTAGGTATCAAGCGGTCTGTGTCGAGTGTAGATTGCAGATCGTATGTTCATATTGTCGGTGGACATTCTACGCTGCTCCTGTGGTCGAAAGGTGTCCAATCTGGAACTTTTCTGCAAACTTTTCGTGGGGGACCTATGTTTAGCAGTGGACGGCTTTTGGATGTTGATGATGATGGTGGCGTGGATCTCTACATAGAATTGTTACTTTCAATTTACGATTGCTATTCAAGAAAGTAGAGTAGGTATTCGCTATAACCAATAACCATAAACAAAGCTCAAATTCAAACTCTTAAAGTAGCCGGAGAAGACATGAGGGAATTTGCTTCTCTCACAGCCTGTATGTGACATGATGCTGTGTAAGCGCAGAGAGTAGCCTGGTCATTTTAGTACCCGAAATTAATATACGATTGACGATAGGGTACGAAGTATTTCCATTTCGTTGTAAAATAAAAAGATAATATCACTGTGTAAGTTTGACCATTAAACCGGGCTACGTGTTGTGTATACATAAAATATAACATTTATCTGTACGCATTTCTTTGTATATATTTTAAAACTGGATGTTTTTGTTTGTTTGTTTGAACGCGCTACTCACAGGAACTATTGGTAAGGTTATATGATAGATAGCTAATTTACCGTGGAAGGCTATAGTTTAATGCGTATAGGCTTATAAATTTAGCTACGATCTATGGGAACGGAGTTAAACTAAAACGCGCGTACGAAGTCGCGGGCGGGCCGCTAGTTAAGGTATAAAATGTTAGATATCGATTTGATAATACACAAACACGAAACAAAGTTCAGTGAACAAAAATTGGAAATTTGTGATAGTGTTTTTTAATAAAAAACATACATTGGCAGGACTATAGCTATAGCGTCTTGTCCGTTGTATTTGTAAAGTTTATTTAGCACATAATCAATCACGTCATAATCCATTGCCATTTAGACAACGGCTTCGAAGATGAAAAGAACTGAAATTGCACACAACTTCACCAGTGAGAAAGTAGCAATCACACTCAGTCCCTCACGGCAACGTTTGTCTGCCATACAGGTACTTTTATACGGTTTTTTTCCTCAAAAAAGTAGGAAACCTCCCAGAATAGTGTGGCCGCGATCTCGTTTGCGTCTGAGTACCACGTTTAATATTTTCGCCGGGTCGAGTCGACAACTCTGCGCGAAGACGGCGTACGGTAATCAGGGAAATTATTTACTCATGTCTGCGGTAGCAGGGCTGCGGGTGACGTGAGCTGACGTACTACATCTTTTGAGGATTCAACTTGTAAATTTAGATTTTGCTGGCAGGGAAAATTTGTAGCGAAACAACATGTAGACAGTTCCGTGGTAAAGACCGAAAATATAGCTTCTTCCGTAAACATGATTGTGATTTTCTTCGTAGCACTTGCACGAGATTAAACACGTGTTTGAGATAAATGCATAGACTTCCTTGAGGGTAAAAAGTCCAGTTGTAAAGTCAAATGGGTTGTGATAATGAAAACACCCATAAAACAATTTGAATGATGCTGCAGTGCTTAACTCTAAAACGGCTCCAAAGTTAGTCCCGTAAACCCTTATGGATGTGTTTATCAACATTATTTTGTTTTTGCGACCGCCGGCGACCTATCGATCCCTGAGCGTGATTCCCTTATAACTTATATGTATAATATGTATGTATTTACAAAAAAAAAGTATTTAAGTATGTTTATATCCGTTGTCTGGTTACCATAGTACAAGCTTTGCTTAGTTTGGGACCAGATGGCGCTGTGCGAAATGTCCAAGGATATTTATTTATTATTTTATTTATTTATTTATAATATGAGAAACGTTTTTGATCAAACGAAACCATTTGTTGGAACTCTGAGTAGGGGTTCTAGGCATAAGCATGGTTCTGCTTAGATACACTTTTTTGTGAATCACAAAGCGTCCCCCATTCTAGCGACGGTCTTTAGCCAAACAAAAGCAGCAGCCCTAGTACATCGCAGCGCGGATCCGATGGAACAGCGAGGGCGCTTTGTAAATAGTCACCGCAATGGCTTCTTGGAGATTAATTTCAAGTGAGAGTGCACCGGCCGTATTGAACGCAGCCTCTATGCATTTTTCTCTTTGACGAGGAAATGGCTTTAACCATGCTGCGTTCCTTTATTGTAACTTAAATATTTTAAGGTTTTTGTGAAAAATATGTGGGCAAAAAGTATTAAATATTCGATTATACTACAATTCTGTAAGTACTTTTATTGCTTCCTAGAGAAAGTGGCAACATCTATCAGATCATATAATTTAAGCATTTTATCTAAACCTAAAGCAGCACAGAGTCACTCTAGACTGGATGTCAACTTTATGTTTTGTTACCTCTTGAAGAAGAAATACATGAAAGTAAAGAGATACGAAGGTTTTGACTATACGTGAAACAAACAATCCATTTGTCCAATTTACAAACAGAGCATAAATATATTGTTTCTTACTTTTAAAGTCACTAACATTAGAATAGTTAGATATTACATTACTACCATGTACCTTAAAGGTACATAGTAGCAATCCCGTATCTAACAATTCTAGGGCAAATATGGTTTGACTTAGAATTTTCATTTAAGCAAATATTACGAAGCGTCCCCATTCCAGCGACAGTCCTTAACTAAACAACTTCCATTCTTTACTTTTTCTATTTTGAGTCTCAGTACCTTTTGATACGATGCAACATTAAACGTGTGAAAGTGTACTTCTGTACTAGCACTTTATGGATGTGTAAAGTGGACCTTGACCAAGGGAGATAGGGAAAACCTTTGAGACGTGGTGCTGGAGGAGGTTGGAGCGATTCAGCTGGATGGAGAAAAAAACGAATGAAGAAGTCTTGAATATGGTAAAGAAAAAGAGAAAACTAATGGAAACAATTAAAATTGAAGAGGGCGAATGTTGGGACACTTGATACGAGACGACAGCTACATCAGAATCATAATAGACGGAAGTATAGAAAGTATAAGTAGAAGAGAAATACCAAGAATAACCAATGTGAATCTACCTTATCGAGATATCTTGTATATGTAGATCCTGAATATGTCATAGACAATAACGCAATTCAATCTTAGATTCAAATCATCGTTTCAATTGTTCTAGGATTTTAACAAGGTTCCGATTTCTTAAATTATCTGAAGATATTTAGCACTATACATAATTTAAGATCTTATGTATTCTTATGTACTCTCATTTGCATATTAGTTTCTATGACAAAACCTTTAGCTGTCTACTAAACGTTTTAGAGTAGTAGTTTTGTCAATTCAACGAATAATATTCGTTGCATATAATGCAAATGAGGTTTACATGGAAATGCAGATAGTTATACAGTACTGATCAATACAGCGCTATTTCCAAACCAATAAACAGGGTTCTGTTCTGCGCGATTTGCATCCGCCCGAGTCTTGGGATCTGAAGGTCTACTTAAGACAACTTGAAAATTATCCTATCTTGCTTACTCACTCCATCGAGCTATGGAAATGAGAGAGATGCCAAATGAGAAAAACGCTGTCAATTGTAAGAATAAGGACTCTGGAGTGCTGCGTCTTCGAGTTTATTGTAAACAGGGACTGAGATCGATCGGTTTCTGACCTAAAAACCCTACTATTTCGCAAGCTGCTAATGTTAATCTCGCAATAGGAAATGCTTTGGGAATTACTAGGAAAACGGAGCATTAATCCGATTACACTGAGTTGAAAACATAGTTAATTTTTCAGATATACATTTGAGAATTTTTGTTAAAATTTTCTGCAAATCAAAACCAGATTTTAGAAAAAAACAAGGTTGTCTTTTTGCTTCCAGTAAAAAGGTCTTAGCCTAAAAATCTTTCCAAAGTAACTAACAGGAACCGTAACGAAATAATGTAGTGGTCCTAAAGGCAAAAGTAAATTTGCGAATCGTAACTTTACATAAAGGGCCTGTTGCGGCTCGTTTCAAAATAAACGGTGTGATTTTATTTGTACCGAGACGCCAATAAATTTTTCCTTACTTCAGTTGCTACCGAAGTTTTTACAGCCATTTTATACGAGAGATGTTCGAGTCTTTAGAACTATTGGATGAAGTTTTTACGACTTTAATTACGATGCGATTTTTCCACGGTATTTTCGAAAACAACTAAGTTGGATGCAAATATAACCATTCAAGTGTAATGAATCATTCTTTAAATATTTTGGTATAGTAAACGTACTCGGTTTTCATTGAATGTTAAGTATAAAATACTCAAAATATGATAAGTCCACAGTCATGAACGCATTTATGTCCTGTTTTATGACATGCCAAACGAAAGTGATCTTTTCGACGCCTCGTGAATTGAGTGCGTTTTTTTTTTCCTAAATATCCTTAAAAGACCTCGTCATGAACCTGAAATGTATGCCAATGCAAGAGTTCGATTTACAGCCACGCTCCAACGTGCGTGGGGATTTTCTAAAACGCCGTACATCTTCCTTATTTATGTTTACAGCTTATACCGGCCGCATCCATTTCCTATATAGTTTGAATCCGTTTATCGGATTTCGAACACGTTTCGGTCGAATCCCATATCGTTGGACTTGATATATTATAAGCGGAGTGCCCTTACAAAATTAATGCACGCCTGAAGAATCGGAATGACGCCGCAAAAAACTCGGCTACAATAAGAATGTTCGGGCTGGACAGTTAAGATGGCTCTTTTGGATGTATGTACGAAGTTTTTGCCAACAACAGGTAGCCGGAATAAAAAGGCTCAACTTTATTAATAATTCATCTAAACACTTTTACGGCTGATATCGTGTTTTAATGGGTTGCACCTTTGTGGCTATTGTTATGGTTGACTGTAAAAATATTGTTTTATCTTGCTGTTAGTGCCTAAATAGGTCTGCAGATTATCGGGCTTTGTGTTAGTTAAGGCCATTTATTTATTCAACAAATCGTGAGTGTTAAGTCTAAAACATCAATGTTATCATTCAGCGTTTTAATGATACTTGACATTTATTTCTTAAACAATAACATGGAATTTCATTTCTCGAAAAGTTTCAAAAGCTTCGAAACTCGACGTTTACATAAATAAACAATGTATTCAATATAAATTATTCAACTGCAGACTCAATGCCTCGTAGAAACAATAAAGGAACATCCTTACTTATCAAGGTTAAATGATTCTTCGGCAAGGAACTCTTTGAGCAAATGAATATTTCTTGAACCCACTTTGGCATCGTCGGTCCTGGAACTTTTTGTGGAAAACTCCAGACGCGAATTCCGGGCATATTTTCGCGGATGTCAGATGTGATGTGGAGTGAAAATAATGCCAAGACTGGGGAGTCTCAGCTTGGTTCGGCGAGATTAAATTTACAGAGATGAACTGAACAAACGACAGTTTGTGTGGAATTGTAGCACAGACAGACCCGAAAAACTTTGAATTTTTTATTAACACTATAACATTGGAGTATTGTAATTTAATCACTGCCATGTGAACTTTCTGAAATGTACAAGATTATGTTTAGAAATTCGTTTTTTGACTACCTACAAGAAGGTACATGCATTTACCTACACGGCTAAGTGACCGAATCTTATAAAACATACGTCAATGATATTTAAAAAATATTTTCATGTACTCTCAAATAATAGGTATAGAAATATTTCAGCTCTGTGCCGTCGGCTTGACCTTCCGGAGATCACCCTATTGTATCCATTTCATGTGCGCGTGTACTTACCGTCCAAGTGAGAGTGAGATAGCGAACGCGAGGCGGGGCCCCACGCGCGCGGGGTGCCGGCCAGGCGCGGAGCGGCAACAGCGCGCCCGCGCTTCTCGAGTACGCTATTGTTATTCGTTCCGTGTGCATGTGTCATGTGTTTGTGGTTCGCGTAGCCGCAAAATGGTAAGTTTGGATTTTACCTATTTCTTTACCGTTTTATCAAGTGAGAGTGAGGAAAATGATATTACGTTATTGTTAGAAATATTTGTTGAAGATCCTGTAAACGATGCTATCGTTGGATCGCTACAAAATAAGTAATATAATTGTTACAACTCTTTGTTGGTATTTTTTTTTTTTATAGTTAAGTTCTATGTACAGTTATTCGTAATTCGTATTGATTGCATGACCTTACGGTGTGTGTACTCTGTGTGTATTTAATATAGTGTTTTATCCATGTATAAGCAATAATTATTAGCCGCGACCTACCGGGTCCGCTAATTAACTCAATTTGCTAGTAAATACCTGCAAATTGGGACCAATTCGGCATTACTGCAGCCTCTCAGGCCCGCCGATTGGTTACGACGGCTCGCTAATCGCAGCCGTTGGAAGGCTCACTAGCCACAGCCGTTGAAGGCTCGTCTATCGCAGCCTTCCCGCTCGTTCTAGTCGGCCCGCAGACGTTAGAAGGCTCGTCGGCCCGCAGCCGTCGGACGGCTCGTTGACTTGCAGCCGTCGGTCGGCTCGTTAACTTGCAGCCGTCGGACGGCTCGCTGGCTCGCAGCCGTGAACGGCTCGTTGGCCCGCAGCGTTTGGGATGCTCGGCAGCCGTATCCGTACGATGGGCCATTGTGGTCTTATTTTTACGAGAACTTCAAAAGTGTCTTTTGGCATACAGATGGCGGACCCGTCCTCGTTCATGACGATGGGGGAGCTGATGGAGCTCTCAGGAGATACAGAGGAAGAAGATGCCTTACTCGACAAGGTAAAAGACGTCGCGCGCCGTTTTCTACCAGAAGGATGGACCAATTGGAAGACACTAAACCCGTCGATGGAGGAGCTCTTCGGGGATACATTGGACCCTCAGGTACTCAATAAAATCCGTTTCGCCCTCACCACATTGGAATTGGTCCGCGTTCTGCTGCCAAATACGGAGTTCATAGGAGAAAAGATGTTTAAGGACCTGAAGGTCTCATTACTAAACTGGGAGTTCTGTAGGGCCCTTATAATAAGCCCACCTGCAATGGTCAATAAAATAAAAGGTTCGGCTGCCCAGGCCGAGATATTTCTTCATGCAATACACCCTATTCGCCGGTTAATCTTGTCCAGAAGAGACGTATGTCGCCAGCTACAGCCAGCCAGTCCAGAGTCAGAAGAGGAGAGCCGGGAAGACTTGGTAACTCCGGCAAAGCGTAGTCGTCTGGACAATTTAGAACAGAAAGTAGATAACCTCATTATAATGATGTCCCAACAAAAGGATAGACCTTCGGCTGATTCACCACATCATGACTATGACTCTGCTGATTCAAACACTGGAAGCGAAAACCGACTTGAAGATGATTCAGACGGGGAAAATTGCAGCGAATTCCAGGGTCCTGAATTTACTTTTGAGAATAATCAATCAGTGAGAAATGAGCATGATGAGATAAGTTTTGCTCCCCTTGTAAAGGAGGCAGATCCTTTAATTCCGGCTCCATCTGAAAAATTGAAAAGTCAGGGGATGGCCTGTCAAAAGCTGGGCTCGTCGTCGTGGAACAGAATACGTTACAAGGAGGTACAAAAGAAATTACGGGTAACTCCGGTTTTTGATGCATTAAAAGTAAATAGCCAGTTAGGTAGTATGGCTACTAAGAATTTCTACCAAGAACACCTGGCTACTTCGGACACAACTTTAGGCACAATTTGCCATGGGTTGCTGAAACAAAGAGAGGCCTTAGAGCAACAAGTTAGAATTCTAATATCTAAGCATCCAGGGGTTCGGGATGATGCTCGAGATCTGTTAGTTAGTACTAATTCACCAGGAAGAGAGGTATCGGATGACTTACTTCACTATACGTGTGCCCGTAGAGCAGAGGTCATTGATCTACGCAGGAGAGCATTTAAGCCAATCAATGACTTCCTTGCGACGAAATTAGCTGATATTCCGCCATCGGAAACACATATTTTCGATGAACACCACAAGAAAGCCGCTTCAAAGTCTTTACACACACCAAAATAGAAAAGACGGTCAGAAGTACGACCAAAAGAAAAAACCCAAGCGTTATTATGACAGTAAGAAACCTCATACTTCGACATCAGCCACTCGATCAAAGCATAACAAAAGTAAGACGAACTCCAACCCCAAGAAACACCAAAATTCCAAAAAGGATCGTCCCTCTTACTGACTATCGTCCCTTCATCGGCGGTCAGCTGGCTCGGTACGTAAATTTTTGGAAACGTCTCAAAGCCCCGGAAACAATTCTCAAAATGATATTAGGATACGGCATACCGTTTGTCAAAACACCACCCCTAGTTCGTTTTTCGAAACAAAATATCAAAAAATTCGCAACTCCAGAATCAGATCAAATGACAGCAGAAATATTAGAAATGGAAAGAGAAAAAATTATCGAGAGGACTTCACAAAAAACAGGGTTTATGTCGAGATTGTTTCTAATCGAGAAAGAAAATGGGAGCAAGCGTCAAATATACAATCTTCGCCGCTTGAACTTGTACCTCAATCCAAGAAAGTTCCGCCTAATAAACCAGAGAAAGGTGCCACAGTTTCTACAGAAAAACGACTTCATGTGCAAAATCGACTTCTCTCAGGCTTACCTACACGTGCCAGTAAAAGAAGCTCACCGACGATTCCTGTCACTCAGTTATCGCGGCATACTGTACCAAATGACCTGTCTTCCGATGAGGCTATCAAGTGCACCTTTGGCATTCTCCAGAATAACGAACTGGATCGCAACCGTACTTCGAGAGAAAGGAATTCGTGTTCCAGTTTACCTCGACGACTTCTTGTTCGCACACCAGGATGCCAATATTTTAGAGAATCAGGTCGATGTCGCAATAAACTTGCTAGTAGAATTAGGCTGGAAAATAAACTGGAAGAAATCAATGATAAATCCGTCGCAGGAGGTAGTTTTCTTGGGAATAACCTACAATACACAAACAAACTTAAAATCTCTTCCAAAAAAAAAACAAAATAGCAGACCTCAAAAGTTCTCTAAGGAACGTTGTGCGAAGTCAAAAGTGGAACTGGACGCAAGGAACGTCTATTCTTGGGAAACTTCAATTCGCAGCAGAAGTGGTGCCACTGGGTCGGCTTTTTTGCAGGCAGCTCCAAAGAGCAAGTCGAAGTTTAAAAGAACACCAGCCAAAAAAGGCGTTTCCTTTGCCACAACCTGCAAATTCAGAGTGCCTTTGGTGGTTAAAGCATCTAGCGGAACCCAGTTTGATCATCCAGAGAGAACCCAGCCTTTTTGTGACAACCGATGCATTCGACACTGGTTGGGGTATCCAGTTGGAACAGGTCCATCGATCGGGTGTGTGGGGTCTATCACAGAGAAAATGGCATATAAATTTAAAAGAGCTTTACGTTGTATACATAGCACTGAGGAAGTTCCGTCCTGTAGTAGAGAACCAGGTGGTTATGATTCAGGCCGACAATCGTACCGTCGTCGCATACCTACGCAATCAAGGAGGAACGAAGTCACAGCCTCTGTACATCCTTACGAAAAAGATCCTGCTGTTAGTCAAGAAATTGAATACAGAAATAGTACCATATTATATTCCCGGGAAATTCAATACAATAGCAGATCGCCTGTCACGCGAATCAACCGCAACAGACTGGCATTTGAGCAAGAACATTACACAGATGGTATTCAAGCGATGGGGAATCCCACAAATAGACTTGTTCGCCACATCGAAGTCCAAAGTTCTTCCCAAGTATGTAACGATAGATGCCACGGACAGACAGGCGCAGTATGTGAACGCATTCTCGAGGAAATGGAATTACAGCCTGGCATGGGTGTTTCCACCACCACCGCTAATCCCGAAAGTTCTTCAGCATCTGAATTTATCTCAGGGCACATACTTGGTGGTAGTTCCCAGATGGACACGAGCATTTTGGAGGACAGCTTTGAAATCCAAGGCCACGGCGGCTCCAATAATATTGAGAAATCTGTCAGCTCACCTGATAGATCTAGCCACGAATTATCCCCCTCCAGAGGTAACGTCAATGATTTTGGAGGTCTGGAGAGTACAGGGTGGAATAAGTTGTTGAAAGGCTTACCCTCTGAGGATGTGGAGTTGTTAAAGTCAGCGTGGAGACCTTCTACGTGGAAAACTTACGCATCTGCATGGAAAGACTGGTTGAGGTGGTGCAAATCCATTCGAGCCATCCCAAACAATCCCACACCTCATCAGGTGGCGAGATATCTGAGTTACCTATTCCTGGTTAAAAAACTATCGTACAGTACTATCTTTGTCAGAGAATCGGTAATTGCTGCATTTTCTATCCCAGAAGGGGAACAAAAAATAGGACGTCATCCTTTAATTAAAGCTATTTTGAAGGCTATTAGCATCAAATCTGCAGAGAAATTTGCACCAAATTCTCAAGTATGGAATATTCTAGATCTCATTAGCTGGCTTAAATCGAATCCACCAAATGAATCATGCATTTACCAGATCTCTCGCCACTGTGCAATGCTACTACTCCTTGCTTCGGGAAGAAGGTTGCACGATCTGACATTATTACAAATTGATGAGAAGCACTGTGCGTTTACAAAGGAATCTATTACGTTTTGGCCGACATTTGGCTCGAAAACGGATGGAGTAAAGCAAAGACAATCAGGTTGGTTGATATTAAAGAACCCAGATTCTAATTTAGACATAGTTCACTGTGTCAAAAAGTTACTGGAAGTGTCGTCTAGTAGACGTAAATCAGGAAACAAAAGTTTGGTGAATCTATTTATTACCACAAGAGGAGAGGTAAAACCTGCTTCTAGAGCAGTAATCGCGGGATGGCTTAGGCCAGTATTTAATAAGTTAGGGCTGGAGGTGGCTCCAGGATCAATCAGATCAGCAGTAGCTTCCTACAATTTTGAAAATAATCTTCCTCTAGATGATTTGTTAAAAAGAGGTAATTGGCGAGGGGCTACTAATTTTTTCAAACATTATTACAAACATGTATCGGCGCCTTCGCAACATGCCCAAAATGTTATGTTAAGCTCGTTTGCTCCAGTTTAATTTTCAATTCTTATAATAAATAATATGATTGTTTTTATTGCTTATGGTAATAAGGAGACTGATTTTATTTTTTGTTGTTTTGTTTTATGAAGGAGGTAGCATTCTCCTTTAGAATTATTGATCTCAGTTAATTGTTTGGTAAATGTCTCTACTAGTCAAGTGCTAAGAGCATTATTATTATTTTTATGTCAGAGGTCAAAGACTGATTGTATGCCTTTTCTATAGCACAATAAATATTGCTGATTATAAACCTTTTACTGGGTTTTATTGATAAGTCACAGTACGCTACATTTCAGTGCCGGCAGATACCTAAACATGTCTCCGGAAGGTCAAGCCGACGGCACAGAGCTGAAATATAACCGTTTTCCACCCCGAAGGGAAGAAAACGAGTATTTCAGGTCTTGCCTAGGCTTGACCTGGAGCAAGTCCCTTGCCGTCATTAGGGATCTCCGATCAGGTCCGGATAGGTACTGGAGAAGCGCGGGCGCGCTGTTGCCGCTCCGCGCCTGGCCGGCACCCCGCGCGCGTGGGGCCCCGCCTCGCGTTCGCTATCTCACTCTCACTTGGACGGTAAGTACACGCGCACATGAAATGGATACAATAGGGTGATCTCCGGAAGGTCAAGCCTAGGCAAGACCTGAAATACTCGTTTTCTTCCCTTCGGGGTGGAAAACGGTTATATTTTAAAATTTTCAGTATTCCACTATCATCATCATGAACCAAATTAGACAAAAGACGCTACAAACAATTTGTCGCGTGGTGTCTAAAACAATATACAGGTGTGGCAATTCATAAGTCTTATCTTTCGTACGTTATTATCTTCGCAAACAGAGATAACCTAGCTACGTATCCTTATCTGGTGATAAACCGCCAGTTACGATTCGATCAAGAGCGAGAGTGGACAGTTGTATATTTACTAGTTTTCTATATCAGTGAAGTGATAGTGAATAGTGATGGCTGGCGCTGGAAGAGGTGATGGGAGAGGCCCAGCCGTGGGCAAATTGGAGTCTCAAATATACTGCATCAAATATACACTTTTCTGCTTCAATGTCGTTCTGTGGGTATGTACGTCTATGAGTCATTGGGCCTGATTCTAGGTATGCAACGACTAAAACTAAAGTAAGCTTATGTCTTTTTCTCATCTAAATAAATAAATAAAAAGAGACTGACTAAAATGAGTAAGAGACATCAAACTAAACAGCTGTAAGTTACAAAGAAAAGTAAGGAATCCTTAGACAATTTAGCGAGGACATCAAGAACAACTCTTTCTGAGCAACTGACAGCTATTTGGTTTGACGTTTCTAAATCGTTGAAGTCTGTCTCTTTTCGTTTGTTTAGAAGAGAAAGAGACATTTACTTTATTTCAAAGGTTTTTTCCCACTGCACAGTACCATGCTATGATCATGCTAGGAACGTGTGAGGCACGCAAAGCATCACAATAGGAACGCTCTACTTTGCTCTTTGAACGGATTGATAGCGTTCGGTCTCACCGGTATATGAAGCGAGAGCGAGAGCAAGCGAGAACGTATTTCGCCGGTGCTGACACGCTTTTTGCATGGCACGCGACGGTGTTGGTCGGTGACGGAACGGTCGAGTGGTCAAGGTGTTTTCAATGCAAATAATATTTTTATTTCCTGACTCGTTCCTAAAACGGTCATGATATGCATATCTGCATATCTAGAATCAGGCCCATTGATATTATTCTACGAACAGGGTTACTACTTTCGAGTTTCTTGTTTTTAGCGCTCAAATCCTCCCGGTTTTTCTCGAGTGTAAAGTTTTTGTAGCTTTGTTATCCCGTCGCAAACTTTGGCTTTGACAAGTCAAAGAAATTTGCACTCTTTGCTATTTTCTGAATTGATGTTATACGATGCAAACAAAGTAAGTTTACTTTTATTTGCACTCTTAGAAATAGCATAATATTTATGGACCTTGAGCACCTTGGTTTCATAGTTTTTTTTTATCAACACAATTCAATCAATACTAAGTATGACACCTCCAATTAATATGTACCTATTATGTTACACATAATTCTAACGATATGAGTCAATCAACTCCACGTGACTCAAACTATAAATCCGCATCACTACGTAAACATTGAAACAAATAAAACAATTATCCCTTCGATATGTTGACAATCGCAGATCTATAAATTGCCCGACTAATTGGATACCTTGTATTCTTTCAGAAGTAAAAAACTAGTGGTAAGGACTTAACGATTGTTCTAACCTAAAATCATACCTCGAATTAACCCAAAATAAAAGGGCGAAGCATAAAGAACTCGTTATCTTGCACTGATAAGAATGTGTCCTGTTTTCCGAACTCGTGCTATCATAGCGTGAATCATTTTTATATGAAAATGAATACAATGTTTTCAGTCTAAGGAATTATTAGTAGTGACTACTCACTTGACTTCCGTTTGCATATCCTATTCAATAAATATAAAGGAATATGCGCCAGACAACAACCAATTGTCAGATTTCGAAGTAAGGAATTTTCTTTCTTGTGTTACAAAGTACCAGACAACTATTATGATAGGGGCGTCTCCCATAAATACTTAATTACATATAAAATCCATGGACCGCCTAAATTGTACTACTAACGAATATATAAGATGCTTTCCTGTGTAATTATTTTGTTTATGGTGTGCAATAAAGTATTTTTATTATTAGTTATTATTCATGATTTGGCTACATATGTTCGTGCTCATCACACAACATTTGCCCCAGTGGTCAGGAGCGCTAACCGCTGCATCAAACGTGTCATTCAATATTATCGGATATTAAAATTATTAAATCTATATTTATAGAAAATAAATTCCAATAAGGTTCTCATCAAACATTTCAGTACAAAAACAATATTCGGACGAACAACAGACGGGAAACATCAGCCATATACATTGTCTCAGCTTATTATCCAACTCGCCAATATTTCTCTGGCAAGGGGACAAGACAAAAGCACAAGGCTTTGACAAAGGTGGGGGTAGATAGGTGACCCCGATACAAACCCATCTAGTCTCCAATAGAGCATTGTTCCACCTTGGCAGCAAATCACAAATTCCTGAGCATAGTTTTGTCTGACACATTGTTACAAAAGTATTTGTCGATAACCACTGGTCGAAATTTTAGGTGTAATAAAGGGATCGTGACTTCTGTTTAATATTAACTTCATAGACAGCTGCCTAGATAGTTAATCTACTGTGACCAATAGTGACGACTGTTTTATATTAAACTTCGTCTCGAAACTATGATCATTTGTATCTTTATTATAGTCTACGGCTGTTACAATGGCCTATTTGTTTTATTTAGTAGTTCCATAAAGTTTTTGAATGTGTTTTTATGATAACGTGCTTTAAAAAAATATTTTTAGTGGTGTGTTTAAGTCAATCTTTGTTGAGAGACAAACAAAGTTATTGTTTACCCAAGCATTTCACGTTAACAAATTACTAAATAAATTTAAATTTTCCCAATTATTTATCTGTAGCACCGTCCAGCAAGTTGCGGGCGGCAAGTCGGGATTTACTGCCGGGCCATATGCCGCTAACGCGTCGACTCGCGTGATCTATGGCACGCGTCGCGTTCGTAAGGAACGTACCGCCTTACCACTTTCAAATGAAAATCGCTTGAGCACACGACACAGGAACAGGCGTCACTTCAAACAAAGAACAAACAAACAAACAAACGATTCTGGATTCTAAGTCGTAAGATGATAGTGACCTACATATTGCATTTTATATAAAAGGAAGTTCCCTATTGCAACCATGTTTTGAGCAAATAAATATTTCATTTCATTTCATTTCATTTCCTTAGTATTTGTACATAAACATTTACTACTCCTACGTCCCTGAAACAAGAAGTCATCAACATCGAATTAAACCGACACTCAAGCACAGCATTTACAAACCGCTTTGCTAATGACTTCGGGTCCAATTATTCAAAACAGTTTGGTTAACAAGCGACGGCGATCGGCGAAGCACAAATTGCAGTGAGTCGCGCCAAAAACGCTGAAGAGCTGTTCAACACCTGCACTTGAGGTGTTCCAGCACTTCCAGCACTCCGGCACAAATGAGGAGGAATGCCCCGTTTGCTGTACAATGTCGGCCTCAGTTATGCATTTAAAAATCGTTGTGTGTTTTTATGACGTAAGTACCATGTATATACCGATTGTTTCAGGATAGTTACACCAATAATAAGATAATCGAATCGATCGAATTAAACAGTTAATTACCACACAAAACTTCACAAATTTTTAATAGTGTTATAAATTAAATTGAAATTAAAAAATATGCACTAAAAACGTACTGGGTTGGGGAGAGTTTTATCTTAGTATATACAACATTAAATATACACGTATGTGTGACATAATAAATTTATCAATTTCAATTTTTAATTCCACAACAACAACAAACTTACTTATGTTTAGTTAGTACATAGTTAATTTAGGTAAAATAACTTATAGGTATGCTATCTGTACTACTAAACACTATTCTAAGACATTAATTACCTATTAGCAGTTTTTGAATGTCTATCTAATAAGGCCGAAAGAAGAAATATATGAAGTCGATATCAAATAGGTAATCGTAAATATTTAACCGCTTGATAACGACATTTAACCATTAGTTGAGTTATAACTATCGATTACGCAACTGGGCCTAACTGAAAAAGTTCAAAGTTAAGAGGATAGGGTGCAGGCGTAACGCAGCGCGAGTTTTCATTCATTTCGAACGACAACGTTCGAAATATGCTTGCGGACGAAAACGTTTTCCTTCCTTCCTTTACACAAATTTGATCTCATTCGTTTTCGTATATCCTGAACTACGCTTGTACGCCTTCGATTTTTTTAATTGAGGCTTGATTAGTTGAAAATAGACGAAATTCCGAAGAGATTTTTTGGTAAAAAAAGTGAATGTTTAGGTTTTGGTATTTTCTAAAACATAAAATATTAAAAATGAATAAAGACGTGCGAGCATAGCTTTTCAAAATATGTCTAACATGTAAAAAAAAATACAAAATCAGACAACGTTTAAGGGGTGGAAAACGTGTTCTCTTTTTGTATGGAAGATTGCGCGCACACGATCCTCTCAACTGGATCCAGTCCAGTCATAGATCCTAAACAATGTCCAGTTACTGGTACGGTGTAAATCGAAAATGATCTCAAAAGTCACGGTACGGAGTTGGTTCGTTAATTGACTTCTGGATTCGAGCCAGGAATCGCTCATTGCAAAACCTCGGTTTCACATTCGATTGTTGCAAAAGAAAATTCAAAAACCATTTATTGATTAATAGAGATGGATTTATGGATATATGAATATTTTTAATTACTACTAAAATAAATCGGAAATTCAACCTGCATTATTTTCCATTCTCACTGTAGATAGCCAGATTTAGATCAAAATAATTCAAAAAATTGTTGTCTACTGAAGATATTTATTTGATTCGGATTGGAATTCACTTAAAACTATTTAGAAATCACACAAGCACTAAGTGTTCCTCAATCCAAGACCAACTTAAATTCTCTGCGCGATCGTTTGATTGAGTCCCTAACTAAGCGTCGTATTAAGGAGAAGTTTGTTTAGCCCCGACTTAGAATGTAACTCACACAATGGAGTTTCAATCACTTGCAGGATGCGCCGTACATTTGCCAAATGTACTCGTAGTATTTACACCACGCGTATCGAGAAAGTTCCAAACTGGGGTCTTATACTCTAAGAAATTATGAGTACTTTCGTTGCTATTTGTCCTTGTCACGTAAGCTAGAATGACCGCGTGTGTGAGCATGATGGCTGCAGCTGAAACCATAGACAAAGTTGTATAGAGTAGGTCCTCTGGTTGGACTTTGGGCGGGAACTAAACTTTGACATCAAGAGTAGAGTGGATTACATCGCAGCCGAAGCCATGTTTGGTCCTTGTGGTATTAATATTAAGACTCATAAAGTCTCCACCGTCAACTTGTAAAGTATCTCAAGTGATTATAGATTTAAGCTGATTCAAGTTGGGCTATGCTATAACAAAACATGATGGTGTCGTGCCTTAAGGCCAAATCGTCCTTCATAGATCGGTGGATAATTTTCCTAAATTTTATATTTTAACAATCTACAAAGATTTTCAATCAAGTACAACTAAAATAAAAAATTCTGTGTCGAGCTACCACAAAAAATGGGCAAATTTAAACCTATCAACGAAACGGGAGACGAAAATTAAAACTTTTTCTTTGAACTTCCAACTGAACTTGCACGCCGTGAAAAGAGTTCAGAATTTTCTCCGTTGCACTTTCATTCATTTAACTAATTATACGGTCGGCGGGACTTCAAATGGTTTACACGTTGGAAAAAATCTCTCAAATTTCTCGTCGGGGACAATCAAAAATGTGATTAACAAAGTCAGTTTTTGCGCGGTTATAAATATGTATGCGGGATGCACACCCGTTGGGTGACATCAAAGTGTGCGGTGAACAAGGCTGGAATCTGAGGCTCTGGATTATTCGCTGACTCTGGCTTCTCATTCCATTTACGAAATATATTTCCCCACATCTACACTGTAAACGCAGCTAAGTCACTGGGCAAGCCGTAAAGAACTCGCCACCCATACGATTGCGATTTATACGAAATTGAAATAACTCGACGACATTAAATTATGTTTTCAACTGCAGGAAATTCAAAATCCCCACGAGTTCGCTGAACGTTTAATATCTGAGTTCGGAATTGCCTTTAACCGATTTTCAAGTCGAATCGTTCAGATAAAATGGGTAATAAGAAAATGTTCCTATGAACATTTCTACGTTTTGCTTTGACATTATTTATTTTTAGTGGTGTTTTAACAATCTATTTTCAGATATTAATATTCTTGCCACTAAGGAGCTCTAAGATCTGGCCTTTCAAGGCTGGAAAATGACATCATTCTACAGCTTTCAGTATATAACGCTACCCACTAGTTAAGTAAGTCACACGATTTATACAAACACTAGCTTTTGCCCGCGACTTCGTCCGCGTGGAATAGTGACTTCTTTCTCCCGTTTTTTACACATTTACCACTATATCTTTGCTCCTATTGGTCGTAGCGTGATGTTATATAGCCTAAAGCCTTCCTCGATAACTGGACTATCCAACACAAAAATAATTATTCAATTCGAACCAGTAGTTTCGGAGATTAGCGCGTTCAAACAAACAAACAAACAAACAAACAAACAAACAAACTCTTCAGCTTTATAATATTAGTATAGATTCTCGCTGAAACACTTACGGAAAAAGCAAAACTTCTAGCGAACAAAACAAAGCCATCCGATAGAAACGTCAATCACACCACCAAAACACTGGTTAGGAGAATTGTTTCAGAACTTAAAATACGACCGAATTCATTCTTAGCGAGAGTTGCGTGGAATAGATAAAGCCTTCCATATAAGATATTCAAATCCCTTAAGTGCAGGGAGCGGTTGAAATGCGGGAAAAAGTCCCATTTTGAAGCGTTGTAAAACTCTTTATTATTCTAGCTTGCCAGGTGTCTCCTGAGATACAATGGGGGCTTGACAGTTACCCAGGAGTAGTGGATTTTTTTTTAACGGATTGTGATCATTGCGTTTAGCTGATGTTTATTTGGGCACGGATTTTCCATATGGGAATGCGGCTTAGCGATTTTCGCGTTAGCAAAACATGTCTGGTGCGGGCGATGAAAAAGGGGACTAGCGAGTACATAAAGAGGTTTACATTCCTTAACTAAATATTATCATTTTGTTCATAGTAAAAAAGACCTTCTATGCACCGTAGTGAAGATTCATAAATTTAAATTAAACACTAATATTGTTTTTATAACAAAACCTAATGCTTACGCAAGAAGATTGTAAAAACGTTCAAATATCATTAATATAATATAACATTACACATGGTTATCACGACTAGTGCTGAGCGGGAGCCTTTTGATACACAACCATGTTTTTTATATTATTATTTTTATTATGTCTGTATTGTTGTGTGTCAAATAAATGTTTCTTTCTTTCTTTCTTTCTTTCTAGTAAAAGTCCCCCTAGCCGATTTCGACTATGGTGGACTAACCGACTGCGCGGGATATATTATAGTGAATTGTGTGTGCGCAAACCCAGGTGCACGCTCTATTCCTTTCACTCTCATAGCCCGATGGGACAGCAATCTGACACGACTGGAGAGAAATCAGGCGCAGGACCAACGGCTTAACGTGCTTTCCGAGGCATGGGGGTGAAACACCGCCAACTTCCAAACTCCAGGCTTCCCTGAGAATTTCTGAACAGAAAAACCCAGATTTTTGGGCCCTACCCGGGAATCGAACCCGGGATCTCTGGCGCAGCCGTCGCTTTAAAATGCGACCCTCTAACCGCTGCGGCACCGAGGCAGTTAAGAGGCGAATATCCTTAAAACACACATAAATGCACCATAGCTTATCCTACTACTATTATAAAGGCGAAAGTTTGTAAGTTTGTAAGTATGGGTGTATGGATGTATGGATGTTTGGATGTTTGTTACTCTTTCACGTAAAAACTACTGAATGGATTTGAATGAAACTTTACCACAATATAGCTTATACATCAGAATAACATATAGGATACAATTTTTGAGGTTTCTAATGTGAGGTCGTAAAAAAACACATTTTTTGCGCTACTAGACGGGACGAACCTGAAGTCCACGCGAACGAAGTCGCGGGCAAAAGCTAGTTATATATATTTAAGTACATACCTATTACTGAAGACAAAAAATAAGTAAGCCCGCAACCCTTCTGCCATTACAAAACATCAACACTGTAATGTCATATTCCCAAGCCGGAATAGCAAACAAGCGGGACTTTTACGACACAATAAATTTTTAACACGCCGAAAAGACAGCCTCCGAAAGGTGCTCACTGAAAGAAAACTTTAGGGTCCATCACAATGTCTTATAGTAGCAGTTTTGTCATGATATTTGTCCGTTTTGCAACACTGTAAAGTTTGATAATATGGAGATTTATGTTAAATTGATGATCAAGAAAAATCTTTTTTGCTCAATTTTCATACGCAAATTGATGTTCAATACCGAACAAGTTTCTATTTGTTATTCAAGCCAAACTTTGATATTGTGAAGTAATATTAAAGCTGCATATTAATAACATCTATTTTCAAAAGTTTATACCGTAAACTGGTTCTAATTTCGCTAACAATAAAGTATCCAACCTTTTCATCTTCAGACTTTTGATGAAAACAAAGTCGTTATTTCTGATGGAAATCTCACACCGTCTTCAAACTTTCAAATTGAAGTAGAGCCTGCAATTATTTGTGGAGTCTAGACGTTCTTTAAACTTGAACAAACTACTTTTCAAATAAATCAATTGAAAACGTCCGTAGGAATAGCACTGACTTTTAGCTTTGATATAAAAGTGTAGACGGCCTTATCATTTTTTTTAATCGATTTGTAACAAGGAGACTTGTAGTTAAACAGCGTAGTAGACTTGTGTAGCTCGCGAGCGAAAGATAAAAAAGATATATATCTCACCCGAACGGCTCATATATCCGTAGCTCACTTGTGTTACAAATATATCTCTATATCCGAGAGATAAAGTTGAATTTTCAAATATACAACTAACTGAGCCGAAGTCGTTGATAAAGAAAGACGGCTATATTTCATTATTAGAGCGAAAGAAAGAGAAGAAGTTCGAAGTGTACGGTAAAACGGTAGAATCTGTATGTTACCATATCATCAAATAAATAAAGTTCAATTTACATTGCGAGCCGTCCTATAGATATTGGTTGTTGTTGTAGTTGTTGACGTTTTCTAATTGTTCGCATCGTCAGAAGTAGCTCTCTTCTCATTCGGCTCTTTCTGATATAACGGCTCATTCGGATTTCTCGATATAAAGTTACATACAGATCGTTCGCTTCATCACTGAGCTAGTGAGCTAAAGATATAAAAGATAGATATATATCTGTGGTTGAGAAGATATATAATCACTCTTCTCTTTTTAGTGAGCCGTTTTGCGCATGTCTACAGCGTAGTTAGCAGTTATGGGCTTTATTTCAGAACTTCCATGATTTACATACAATCGATGGGTGGGTTATTCTTGATAGAGCGTTCCAACAGCTTGAATGCCACTCCTAGGTCACTAGGATCTGTCACTAGGGAGACTGGTTTGAAATTATGGTTTGTGACTAGATTGAAACACTTAGACGAAATATTAGTCGAGTTTATAAGCATCCGAAAACAGCAGTAATTGCCGCGAGTCAATGTTCATCTACCGCCATCTAGCGGTTGGTAGTGGTACCAAATAATTGTGCGTCTTACAGATTGATTAATTTCTCCAAATTATAACTAACCTCATATTTTTCACTGTAAGTATGTGTGTATAGGTAATTAATTGATAACATTAAAACGTCTATCAATTAATCATGTCAAGAAGTATATTAGCTAACAACCTACACAATTGATAAATCTACCCATGATAGAAACATCTAAAATCCGTATCAAAATTGGTTCAGTCAAACTTGACAGTTAAGTACAGGTCAAACCGAGAACCTTCATGTTTGAAGTCGGTTAAAAAGCAGCAAAATATTAGAACAATATTAGGTATAAATACGAATTTAAACCATAGTGTTCAACTCTCAAAAAGCTGTGCGGAGTCCTAAACGAGCTTTTCTCCCTTAAATTTCAAAGCAAAATGTCAACAAAACTGTACTGCACTTTTCAGGCATTGTCTTTAAAACCTCGCAACATGGCAAGTACAAACAAACCTTGCCACAATGATACCGCGCACTCAAAACCTACGCTTTAATTTCGACTAACGTTTTCCGGTAATTACTGCAAACCACGATTCCACCCGGACACAGTTTAAAAAGTATACAGTAGGATTTATGTATGTTTTCGTAATTTTTAAAATGACATCTTACTTTGATTTTCTTTATTCGCAAGAGTCACAAACGTTATTAAAACGATTTTTTTCATAAGTGTTATAATCAGAAAAATATTTGTTTGTAAAAATCATTGTATCGATTACAAAATTGATTACTTATATGTTATATTATGAAGCTCAAAGTAAGTAAGAATTGCTTATTTTGCTCCTCGTAAATCGTAACGCAAACGTTTATGGTAGTAAAATATGGTGAGGATGCGTTAGGTGAACCCCCATCGCTTGCTAAAAGTGTTTTTAGGAAAATCGCTGTGGTTTGTGCGGTTAAGCCTGGGTGTCAAGGGAGCCCCATGTAACACATAACCATCCGTAGCAGAGGGTATGCATAACTTTCCTCCTAAAAAAAGGTGTTGAACGAACGAGTTTCTGTATCTCTGCCACGTGTATTTCAAAACCAACCGATTTGCGGTTTGACACAGAATGTTTTTGTAAATTCAGCTGTTAGTCCACATCGTTCGCAGAGCACCATTCATCATCATGAGAGCGTGTATCAGGGTGTAGCCAAGCATTAATGGGCCCCAGTGGTCTGAAGCGGACATTATATGATTTTTCCAGCTCCCTCAATCACTCGTTCGCTCTTAATTCGATACGATAAAGTTGGTATTCGTCGAGCAAACAGACCGTGGCTGACCGTACGAGTCAACTTTCCGCGTCATTTGGCGAAACAGTAATGGATTACAGAGTTGTTGTCTCGAACGTTTTTGCAAAACATAACGACGCCAGATATGCTCCAATTGTCGTGAAAATAATCCATATTGAAGGAACAAAAGCTTTTGCGAGACTGGTCGGCGTCGATCTGAAAGGTGTTTGCTTTGTTTTATTGATCCTCGCTTGTTCTTCATTCTTGTTTTCTGTTTTTCAGTAATTGACATGATGTTTCAAAACTTACAAACCACCATCTTACAAAATAGAGCACATACTCCGTGAAACCACTCTTACATAAAAATATTCTAAGAATTTAAATGAATGTTTTGAATTAGCAGTTTTCATGACGTGTAATACTGGTGACTGCTACTATTACGTTTGTTATTTTATTTATTAGTCACCTAAAATTAAAAAATAATAATTTTAGGATTTTTTGATTTCCTAACACCTCAAAATTTCATATGTAGTAATAATTTTAAATCTATAAAATGTTATTGAACAACTTTAATTTTTTTTAAAGAAATTAAAAGTAGTAGTAAAGTAGAAGTAATTAAAATAATGTATAAAAAAGGAAAATAAGATAAAATAAAAAATATGGTTCTTGTACTGTAGGTACCCGAAATGCTAGCAGCATTACCTCGCTAAATAGCAACAAGTACTAATTAACCATAGATAGCCCCTTAGCAATTTCTTTGAAAAAAAGATAGTGTTGGGACCCCACAAACCTAGTGTCCTGACTCCAAATTGTACAAAATAATACACACTGCAGTAAAACTAAAAATACCTACATCTGCATAATTGCCTCAGTAAAAACTATTGCTTCTTGTACCTGTGATAAAATTGTTTTCCAACGAACTCCGATGGACTTGCGAACTTTTGTGCTCCAATTTCATCTTGTAAGTTGCTACATACTTGCCAATATGCTTATTGGCAGGAATGGAAAACTCTACTAAAGTTTATATGCACTGTTGTCATTTTCTGAACACTTAAGAAAATACTACACATCGGCAAAAATTCCCAGAGTGCCCCAGTGCCAACAAACAAAAGTCTATTTCAAAGAAGAACTGACATGAAAGGTTAAATATTGATAAAGTTTGAATAAGAAACGGAAGTTTTCCCCCTGAATAGATGTCCTATAATTTGTTTTTATATGTACAGGGTGCAGAAAATAAGGAATCTTGGAAGAAAAAAACATATTTTTCTGGTTACATCTTATCATAAATAACATAGCAGATAAGTAATGTGTGCGTAATTAGCCTTTGCTTCTTTAAACCATATTAATATTACGGTATTTATAGATTCATTGACTTAAGAAAATAATAAAACATCCTGTACCTAAATGTATTACCCTGCTTGGATATATCGCACGGCCTCTACTTTTATCTTTCAGGATGGCAAAAACAAGGCCATTACAAGAAGACAGTGATCCCAGGACAGCTCATTTCTTCTTAAATAAAACCACAATACAATTAGATACAGAATACCCATTTCCCACATAAGCAGGCTACTGGCCAGCAATAGATGAGAAGAAGAAAGAGGTCTTTGTTTAAGATACAAAAGATATGTAAAAAAGGTTTTATTGAATATGTCAACTTTGATCACTAAATTGGCACCAAACAAAATATTGAGCCTACGAGTATCTAGTTGGAGTTAGATTCCTTGTTGATGACGACTGATGATGGTGATGACTTCAAACGTTAATGTCTGTATATTCTTCTAATGTGCCAAAACTACGGGCACTCCAAGCATTACTGAGATTATAAAACTTCTAGATATTAGCATCACTTTTGCTCGTGTTTCTATCGTAGATATAGATTTATAGCTACAACAGTTCTTAGGAAAAGTAAAATAATGCGTAAAAATTCATTGGATTTCAAACCAAGATTCAAGCTACAAGTTTGTAAAGGATCGAAATAAAATATATTAAATTTCTTGGAATCGGGTATCTCTACAATTCAGATATATTTTGTTGCAGACACATGTATCTAGCCTTTCAAAAGACACCCAGTATACAATTCTTAGAACCTTACAGATAAATTATGTTATACCAAGAGAACCGCTTTCCATCAACATTTCGTATGTCAAGCCAAATTATAAAGTGCATTTCAGTCCGACTATCTTCTGACTCGCTGCAGTTTGCCAACTAAACGATAATTGGGCATGTCGTGTCTATTGTCAGCGGTTCATATTTAATAATAAGTTATTTATGTATTCACTAATTTATATACCATAACTGTTCACCAAAATCACAATCCACTAAATTGCAATAATATTGATGGATCGCGATCCAGTGGATCGCGATCCCTCAGTATCCATCCTTATATTATCTGTAGAACGCAATGTCCGGTTGACAGCAACACAGGACTGGCGCTATAAATAGTGGTGGGGCGCAGTCAAGCTGGCATTCCTACACCGACTGTCGAAGTGTTCGGACGTCTTGCTAACACATTGCTAGTTTGACAGAAATAAGTAGGAGATAATTATTCTCTAAGTTTACTGAGTAAGTACTTGCACTGTTATTATGCCTGTTTAATAAAATATTGCTGATTATTGTTATTTTGTGTTTGAATATGAATTAAATAAAATGTTTGATATTTAAGCTAGCTGTTTTAGTTGAAACCCTTTGATAATTAATGTATCTCAAGCAAGCTCATAAATTAATAAATACAATAATTCGTAAAGGAACAGCTCAGTAAGCTCACATTTCAGAAGTGGGATCCTTTTACCGTTGCCCTAGCTTAGAGTAGTTTGTGTAAGTAAATAATTGAAAGTAATATTTATATGTTTTGTTGTTTCTTTTGGTTTCGTTATTTTTTTTTCCCCGTTTTTGTATAGGGCTGTAATCATTAAAGATTTACTCTTACGAACGGGCACACTGCGTAATTTTTATACAATGTGTTTTCAGACAAATATGGAGAAAGCTAGTGAATCCCCACGGCGTGCGCGTTCCACATCGCGACGCCTGGAAGCCAGGACCAGTCGGCATCGGTCACGGAGCCCTGTACGTCGAAGCTCACGTGGCCGACGTAGTCGTTGCATGGGGCAAAGCCCTATTTTGCAAACGCCTGGTGGTGGCCGGGACGAGCGAGCGAGCGAGAACGAGCGCAGCCCGCGTGCCGAGCGGTCACGCAGCCGCCACGAAGAGCATCGCGGCCTGCGTGCCAAGCGGTCGCGAAGTCGCCACGACGAGCACCGCAGCCTGCGTGCCGAGCGGCCACGGAGCCGCCACGTCGAGCATCACAGCCCGCTTGCCGAGCGGTCGCGCAGCCGCCACGACGAGCACCGCAGCCTGCGTGCCGAACGGTCACGCAGCCGCCACGTCGAGCATCGCAGCCCGCTTGCCGAGCGGTCGCGCAGCCACCACGACGAGCATCGCAGCCCGCGTGCCGAGCGGTCAAGCAGCCGCCACGACGAGCATCGCAGCCTGCGTGCCGAGCGGTCACGCAGCCGCCACGTCGAGCATCGCAGCCCGCTTGCCGAGCGGTCGCGCAGCCACCACGACGAGCATCGCAGCCCGCGTGCCGAGCGGTCAAGCAGCCGCCACGACGAGCATCGCAGCCTGCGTGCCGAGCGGTCACGCAGCCGCCACGTCGAGCATCGCAGCCCGCTTGCCGAGCGGTCGCGCAGCCACCACGACGAGCATCGCAGCCTACGTACCGAGCGGTCACGCAGTCGCCACGACGAGCATCGTAGGCGTGTTGAGCAGCCGTGCCACAGTCGTGACAAGGACCCCGGTGAGTCATCAGCATGTACCTATTCCTTAGATAGTATCACGCAAATTGTTAAAATATTAAAAACTATCAATCAGACCGATTCATTGGATAAGTTAGGCACTATGCATAATACGGTACCTGAATTTGATCCCACAAGGAAAGAACAGACGATGGTAATGTGGTTACACAAGGTTAACGAATGTGCTACTATTTATGGTTGGACTGAGAAACAGATAATACATTTTGCATTACCTAAGTTGCGAGGCGTAGCTCAAAGATGGTATGAAGGCCTATCGTCTGTTCTTCACTCATGGGATGAATGGCAAAAGAAACTTCTCTCTGCGTTTCCTTCGGAAGAAAATTACGGTCAAATGCTTAGCGATATGCTGGCCAAAAGGGCGCGATTCGGAGATTCGTTAGAGGAGTATTACTATGACAAAATAAGCCTTATAAATAGATGTGGCATCGTAGGCACTAGAGCCGTAGAGTGTATACTTCATGGTATCGATGATAGGTCTGTTAGGTGCTGAAGCCGTTAAGTTTGATGATCCAGATAAATTATTGTCTTATCTTCGTAATGTGAGAAATGTTAAGTCATCAAATGAAAGGAAGTCGGTAAAGCCTCTTTTGAATAAAAATTCTGATCCTCAATCTAGACCCCCAAGCAGACCATCTCGCTGTTTAAATTGTAGGCAGGAAGGACATTTGTTTGCACAGTGTCCGATTCCACTAAAAAAATGTAGCAAGTGCAGTAAAATTGGACATGAGACTGAGCAATGCTATTCTAAGCGCCCAATACCAGATAAAACAGTCTTACGGGTAGCCAGTAATAACATAGATATATCTTTAAATGAGACGATTTGTTCAGAGCCTAATCAAAAATATTTTAAACGCGCTTTAGTCAATGGAGTTGAAATGTTAGCTTTTATTGACTTCGGTAGTGAATGCTCGATGATAAAATTAAGTGAATTTCATAAAATTGCTAGCGACTTTAGTACCACTGATTTGCCGCTCTTGAGAGGATTTGGTAATTCTATGGTAAACGCGATCGGTAGTTTCAAAGCCCAGGTGATAGTGGACGGAGTAAAGGCTAATTTAGATCTTATTATAGTTCCTGACATGGTTATGCATGTCCCCTTGATGATAGGTCAAACTTTTACAGAACAACCACACATAATCATTACAAAGACGAGTGACTCACTAGATATATCAAATCTTGATACACCTAGGGACTCGATTACTAAAGTCAAATTATTTTGCAAAGAGGACGTTCATATTTCTGGTTTAACTGTTATTAATGTTTATACAGAGGATACTGATTTTGAAGGAGAATTATTTATTGAAGGTAGTCTACGACAAAAGGATAGTATACCGTATTCTATTTCATCCGGATTGTTTTATATTAATCAAGGTCACGGACAAGTTGTTGCGAGTTGCTCCCCTTCATTTAAAGTACCTTTAAAACAAGGGGCACTAATTGCCCGTGCATTTATAGCTCATGAAAATGATAAGGATCAAGTTTTAAATGTAATGAACGTATTTGCTCATCAAACCAACCCTATTAAGATTACGGACCTCAATATTGACAATGACCTCTCCGATGAAGAAAAGCAACACCTCCTAACTTTGGTCAACACTTATCGTGAATGTTTCGCGTTTAATCTCACCGAATTAGGTACCACGTCTGCAGGAGAAATGAAGATCATTCTTCAAGATGATCAACCGGTAGTTTACAGACCATATAGGCTAGCAGTAAAAGAAAAAGAAAATGTTAGGCAAATGATTAGTGAGCTATTAGATAACAATATAATACGTCCATCTACATCCCCTTATGCAAGCCCCATAGTACTCGTACGAAAAAAGAACGGTGATATTCGCATGTGCATAGACTATAGGGCCTTAAATAAAAAAACAATTAAAGAGAAATACCCAATGCCCCTTATTGACGATCAGTTGGACTCACTCGCCGGTAACTCTTTTTTCACAACGTTAGATTTAGCATCAGGCTATTACCAGGTACCTATACGCGAGGAAGATAAGCCAAAAACTGCTTTTGTTACACCCGATGGGCATTATGAATTTAATAGAATGCCCTTCGGGCTCGCCAATGCACCCGCTACATTCCAACGCTTAATGAACCAGATTTTAGGGACTGCTCGTCACGGGGAGGCATTATCGTATTTAGATGATGTTATTATCCCATCCAAAAGTATTGCAGAGGGTATGACCAGGTTACAATTTGTTTTACAACTTTTTAAAGAATCAGGTCTATCTTTAAAACCATCAAAGTGTTTTTTCTTTAAACGTACCGTAGATTTTTTAGGATTCGAAGTATCAGGAGATGGTATACGTCCGGGTGAACAAAAGATAGAGGCTATTAAACAATATCCAACTCCAAAAAATCAACACAATATTCGACAGTTTTTAGGTCTAGCTAGCTTCTTTCGGCGTTTTGTTCCTAGATTTTCAATAATAGCAAAACCACTCACGCACCTTTTAAAGAAAGATATTCCGTGGTCTTGGGGGGTAGATCAAAAACAAGCATTCGAAACACTAAAGGCCGAATTGACTCGAAAGCCAACGCTAGCTCTTTATAATCCGGAAGCTGAAACAGAGTTGCATACCGACGCATCTAAGACTGGCGTTGCAGGCATCTTATTGCAGAAACAAGATAATTTATTAAAACCCGTAGCATATTTTAGTAAACAAACAAGTCCGGAAGAACAGAATTATTCCTCTTATGACTTAGAAACGTTAGCGGTAGTATCTTCTTTGCAAAAGTTCCGAGTTTACTTGATAGGTATCCCTTTTAAAATCATTACTGACTGTAACTCCTTGAAAGCCACATTCCAAAAGAAAGATATGCTTCCCCGTGTAGCCCGTTGGTGGGAGCAAATGCAGGAATTCAATTTTTCCATCGAATATAGACCTGGCTCGACAATGTCTCACGTGGATGCATTAAGTAGGAATCCTGTCCCAAACGGGGGTACCCTTAATGTACTCTCTATTTCTGACTCTGATTGGTTAACGACCGTACAGAGTGCTGACGATACCGTTCAAAGGATAATAGGAATTCTCAAAAACCCAGAATATGACAATGTAGTTGACGTTAAGACTAATTATAAAATCAAAAATAATAAATTATTCCGGGTTACTTCTGATGGTGATCGGTGGGTCGTACCAAAGGGGGTGCGATGGCAAATAGTCAAACAAAATCATGACGACATTGGTCACTTTGCTTTTGAAAAAACTTTAGAAAAAATTCAGTCTAACTATTGGTTTCCTAAAATGAGGCAATTTATAAAAAAATATGTACAATCATGTTTAGAGTGCGCTTATTCAAAATCTACGGCTGGGAAAAAGCCCGGTTTGTTACACCCTATACCAAAAGTCGCCGAACCCTTTGACACGATCCATATTGACCACACAGGCCCGTTTGTTCGCAGTTGTAAAGGAAATATGTACATTCTAGTGATCATTGACGCGTTTACACGATACCTCTACCTTAAACCTGTAAGAAACACTAAAACCCAAACTACTCTAAAGGTCCTTCAGGAATATTTTGGTATCTTTGGGGTTCCAAAGCGAATCATCTCAGATAGGGGAACTTCATTTACCAGTACTCATTTTAAACAATATGTCGCTGAGAAAGGGATTAAGCATGTGTTGAATGCTGTTGCTACACCCAGGGCAAACGGGCAGGTGGAAAGGTATAACAAAATAATAGTGGATTCATTAACAGCTAAAACTATTGGTACCCCAGAAAACAAATGGGATGACCACCTGCCTGAAGTGCAATGGGGTATCAACAACACCTTTAACAAAGGTATTGTGTGTGATCTTGTGGGTTGGTGTAGGTTTTCTTGGGGTTTCTTCAATAACTCGTTTTATTTTAAAATGACGATGAATTTATTTGAAAACAGGACAGTTACAAAGATGAAGTAAAAAATGATATATGGAGTAGTAATAGGGTTGCCGTCCGCGCTTTGAATGTGAAGTGCGCAGGACTGGTTGCCCGCGCGCCGTTGAGATTCCTCGCTCCCCGCGCGTCCGGTCCGTCCCGTAAAGTTTCGCTCTTTTGACGCGTGGCGCTGATGCGCGAACATGCCCCCGGCCTTGGAAGCATCCGGTTCCAACGAAGATGAGGTGATGATGATGATGATGAGTTGATATCCTTAGTTGGATGACAGGAGTGGACAAAGGCGTGAGAATGCTCGTTGAATTTCGCCGTTTTCTGTCTTGACGGTTGCGACGCGTGAGATGCCGTCTTTGCCCGGGTAAGTTCGTAGTATTCTTCCTAGGCACCATCTCAGAGGTGGCAAGTTATCCTCCTTGATCAAGACTAGCGTGTTTGGAGTCATCGTGTCTTTGTTCGTTTGCCATTTTGTCCGTTTTTGAAGCTCCGAGATGTATTCCTTTGACCATCTTGCCCAGAAGTGTTGCCGCATCTGTTCTACTCGATCGAAGCGTACGAGGTGTTGTGTGGTCGCCTCAGTGAGATCTCGACAGGCGGGTGCAGTGAGCGGTCGACCAATCAGAAAATGGCCAGGACTAAGTGGAAGGAAATCATTAGGGTCTGTGGAAAGGGGTGATATTGGACGAGAGTTAAGGACAGCTTCTATTTGTGCTAATACTGTACTTAATTCTTCATAAGTGAGATTTGCGTTGCCTATCACACGATGTAAATGGAACTTACAGGACTTGATTCCACATTCCCATAATCCACCAAAATGAGGCGTATATGCGACTATAAATTTAAATTTAATTGAATTGTCTGTTGCAAAATCAATAATATCCTTTTCATTATTATTTAAAAAAGTTGAAAGTTCCTTAGCGGCTCCTACAAAATTCCTTCCATTATCGGAAAAGATTTCCGCAGGTTTACCACGTCGAGAGATGAACCTTTTCAATGCTAGTAAATATGCTTGTGAAGTTAAACTTGTTACTAACTCTAAGTGCACAGCGCGAGTTATGAAACACACGAATAGGCAGATGTAACATTTTTCTAATTTAGCACCTCTCCCTTTGCGATTTAGTATAAACAAAGGCCCGGCGTAGTCTACACCGCAACGTATGAATGGATATCCTTGCTCGATTCTTTCGGAAGGTAAGTTACCCATTTGCACTTGATAAGGTTTAGCTTTCATGCGAGAACACTTAATGCATTTATGAACGGTTTGCCTAGCTAAATCGCGTCCCCTAAGGGGCCACCAGCTTTCTCTGATGGTAGCTAGCAGTGCCTGAGGCCCGGCATGAAGCAATGTTAAATGTTGATGATTGAAAATTAATCGAGTAAAGATATGTTTACTGCACAATAGTATTGGATGTTTTTTCTCATAAGGAAAAACATCTGAGTTTGATAAGCGACCGCCTACTCTTATCAAATCATTTTTGTCTATAAAAATATTCAAGCTCGATATATTACGAGGTAAATCAGTGAAATGCTTATTTTTTAAATCATTATAAACTTTAGAAAATGATTGACGTTGTGAAATCCTTGCTAAAGTTTTATTGGCGTCGTCCAATTCATGAACTGAAAGCGGACCAAAGTGTTTTAATTTATTACGGCAATTATGTATAAAGCGTAATACATACGCCGTTGCACGCACTAAGCGATTATATGATGAAAATCGATTAAATGGAAAAGTGTCCGCAGGACTCTGAACTGTCATGGCCACCCTAGCGATGTTTACTTCGGGCAACTGATCTTTATTTTCAATGTTAACGTTATCGAATCGTTCACAATAAATAATAGGTTCGTGTAAAAAAGAAGGCCCGCTCCACCATGTGTGTGAAGAGGACAGCACATCTAGATGCACTCCGCGTGATAATAGATCGGCTGGGTTCTGTTTACCGGCTATGTGCGACCATGGTAAATCACCCGTCAATTCATTAATTTCTACAACTCTGTTTTGAACGAAAGTTTTCAATAATGAAGGTGACATTTTAAGCCACGCTAAGACTATGGTGCTGTCTGACCAAAAATGAACCTTGTCGAATGTTAATCGAAGTGATTTTATTATTTTATCATACAATTTAGCACCTACTAAAGCGCCACATAATTCTAAGCGAGGTACGCTAACAGGCTTAACTGGTGCGACCTTGCTTTTTGCGCATAATAAATGAACTGTTATTTTTAGGGTTCCGTAGCCGAATGGCAAAAAACGGAACCCTTATAGTTTCGTCAAGTCTGTCTGTCTGTCTGTCTGTCTGTCTGTCTGTCTGTCTGTCTGTCTGTCTGTCTGTCTGTCTGTCCGTCCGTATGTCACAGCCACTTTATTCTGAAACTATAAGGATCACATAGCTGAAACTTAGTAGGTAGGTGTATTTTGTTCACCGCTTTCCGATTCAGATACAAAAAGTAAGAAAAAATAATATTTAAGGGGGGGCTCCCATACATGAAACTAAAACTTAAAAATTTTTTTTTACTCAAACCTATGCGTGTGGGGTGTCTATGGATAGGTCTTTGAAAATGATGTTGAGGTTTCTAAAACCATTTTTTCTAAAAGTGTAAGGTTTGAGATATAGACGCTTCCAAAGTGGTAAAATGGGCGTCCCCCCCCCTCTAACTTTTAAACTAAGAAAGTGAAAATTTTGAAAAAAATATATGATGTAGATCTCAACAAAAACTTGCAACGAAAATTGGTTTGAAGGAGATCGAACCAGTAGTTTTTGAGATATTGCACATTTTTATCAACCGCAAATATAACTTTGTCTTTCATACAAACACTATGAAAAACAAAGTTATTTTTGCTGTCGCAATATATTGTGATGTTTTCGTTAAGTGAAAGTAAGTGGACCCTGAATTCAGTTAAGGGTGGCACGGAACCCTCAGTGCGCGGGTCCGACACGCACTTAACCCGTTTTTTTTCATCTATTGAAATAGTGCGTACGTAAGCGCAAGCGCCGTACGCGCTTTGTGAAGCGTCAGTAAAGATGTGTAATTCTATGTGTTGAGTGTTTTTACCCTTGACATGACGAGGAATGCGTAAACTTTGTAAACAATGTAATTTACTAATGAAAAATTGCCATTCTAATAAAATATCGTTTGACACGGGTTCGTCCCAGTCAAGTTTTGACAGCCATAATTTTTGTAATATTAATTTAGCAATAACGGTAGTTGGACCTAAAAGACCTAGGGGGTCAAAAATTTGTGAAATACCTGAGAGAATCGTACGCTTAGTTACACATGCTTCGCTTTGTTCGAACTTTGTAGTGAAGTACAATTCGTCACAGTCATATAACCACCCCAAGCCCAACGTTTTTGTGTTACAGTTATCGCCTAATGATAATTCTTTGGAAGGACAATCTGAGGTTTGCGAATTAAATACCCATTTTCTTAACGGAAAACAAGCGCATTTCAAGGCATTTGACACTTCGTTGCAGATTTCAATCAATGTTGCTTGGTCATCATGGCCTGTAATTAAGTCATCTACGTAAAAATCGTCGCTAATGACTTGTGCTATGACTTTATCGGGGTGTTCTGATGCGATTTGTTTTAGGCATCGAATACTTAGGAAAGGCGCGGACGCCGTTCCGTACGTAACCGTGTTAAGCTGGTACACACCGATGGGATCGTTAGGATTTTCCCTCCAAAGAATTAATTGTAAATTACGTTGATCTTGTTGTATTAATATTTGCCTATACATTTTTTCAACGTCTGCGCATGCTACGAATTCGAATTGTCTAAATCTTAATAAAATTGAATTTAAATCATTTTGTAATGCGGGGCCAATTGATTGTATGTCATTTAATGACTTGCCTGAAGTTGTTTTAGCACTCGCATCAAAAACAACTCTGAGTTTTGTTGTAGTACTATGAGCTCTAAACACTCCGTGATGTGGCAAAAAGTAATGTGGTAAGCTATAATCAGTGATGCGAGTCATGTGTCCTAAGCTTAAATATTCGTTCATAAACCCGCTATACATCTGTTGATATTCAGGAGTGCAACGTTGCAACTTGCGCTCGAGTGCCCGGAACCTGTTCTCGGCCGTGGTGTACGAGTCGCCTAGCGCATCAGCTGATTCGATTAATGGAATGCGTACCGAAAACCGTCCGTTACTATCACGCTCAGTTGTCTCCCGAAATAATTTTTCGCATGAACTTTCAGATTTGGACAATTTATTTTTATCGAATGAATTTATTTCTTCTAATTCCCAAAAACGTCTAAGTTGTGTATCTAATGTGAAATTACAAGTAGTTTTATTAATGCGCGAAATAACTTTGTTGTGAATTGAGCCTGAAATAATCCAACCTAATTTTGTGTTTTGCAGGTATGGACCATTTGGCAATCGAATTAAACCCTTATCTAATAGCTCCCAAAATATATCTGCACCTAGCAGTATATCTATTTCGTGAGATAAGTAAAAGTTCGGGTCTGCTAATTGAATATTATCGGGAATTTGAATATTGTTATTGTTCCCGATGGATGGCAGCTGAGCCGTAATGCACGGTAAAACAAAACAACTAATGCGCTTGTTGTACGAACTCGTTTTAGACCGTAGCTGAATTTCGCATGATTGTGTAGATTGTGTAACGCAATTACCTACACCCGTGATTTCGACAGAGGACTGTATCATTGAGATGTTTAATTTTTCGCATAATGAATTAGAAACAAAACAGTGCTGACTTCCGTTATCTAAAAGCGCTCGAAAGGTATGAAATGTGTTATTCCTATCGGCGACTTCTATCAAGGCTGTTGACAATAATACATGTTGTTCTAAAGCGTGTGAACTGCAATCAGTATTATTATAGTTATGTGAGACCGTATGAAGCGAATGTGTAAGGTCGGGTGGCGAGACCACCTGTGAGTTCTGTGCTACTGCGACCGATGATAATGAATCGGTATTATCGCAGTTTTTGTGTAATAATGTGTTGTGTTTACTATTGCACTGCTTGCAGGAACCGAACCAACAATCTTTAATTGCATGGCCGCCTCGCAAGCAATTAGTACAAAGCTTTTTGTCGTTTATGTATTTGTACCTATCAGATACTGATAATTTAAGAAATGATTCACATGCATAAAGCGGATGATTCGCGTGACACATAATGCATGTATAACGTTTAGATGAATTAGTAGAAGTTGATGACTTATTAAAATCCTTTTGTGTGGTTACATGACTGTGCGTGATTTTAGGTTGATTCAAAGGAGACGGTTTCCTATTATCTACATGCTTAGTCTGGGATAATTGAATTGTTTCCAGAACATCAGCCCTGTCTTTGAGAAACTGAATTAAATCTGATAAAGACAGCTTGTTTTTATTATGCGTGATTGAACCTTTGTGCAGTTCCCACTCTCGTTCAGTAGATGAATCTAATTTTGTGACGATAATGTAGACAATTAAAGTGTCCCAACTATCGGTAGGTTCACCTAATGTTTTAAGAGCTCGAATATTTCTCAAGACAGTATCTATTAATTTACGTATTTGAAAAGCTGACTCTTTATTAACCGATTGTGCAGAGAACAAAGCTTTACAATGATTGTGTACCAATAAACGATTATTGTTAAATCTATCTTCTAACAATTCCCAGGCTGTAATATAATTATCTGACGAAAATTCTAATGACTTTATCACTTGTAATGCGTTACCAGTTAGTACAGAACGTAAGTAATGAAACTTTTGTATATTATCTAAATCCTTGCAATTATGAATAACTGATAAATACGTATCGCGGAACTCGAGCCATTGATCGTACGTACCGTCAAAGTGAGGTAAAGAAATAGTGGGTAGGTTAACCGACCTGCGATTAAATGCTACATTTTGAGATGAATTGGATTCTGAATCTTTTAAAATGCACTTACACTTAGCAACAAGCGCATAAAATTGATTTTCAAAGGTTTCTCTCTCGATTAATTCCTTTTCTACCTGACTTTCAGACACGATCAAATCTAACTCGTCTTGAATAGATGTGAAACGATCGAATAAGCCTTGCAACCTATCGAAACGTTCTTTAAGTTCGATTTTACCTAATTCAGACACTTGCAACGTACTTAGAAACTTTGAAAATAACGTTAATTTACCTTTAACAGCACTTCTCTTTTTAGTTAAATCGCGAATAGTGTCTTGAAGAGACTCGATATCTACAATTGATTGCCTCTTTTTAGACATTTTGGTGTGTGGGAATATGAAATCAAGTACTTACAGTTCGGCAGAGGTCAAGCAAGGTGACGCGCCCGGTGCACGAATGAGGGTAGACACGGGTCACGCGAAAGATCTAGAATTAGACACGAATATTAGCACAAATGAGCACTGGAAGATGGTTTAGGGTTGGATGATTGGCCTGACCGTTTGATGCTGCTGGTACGCTGATCCCCGATGCGATGATCCGGCGAAGATGGAGCAGTTTTATGTGTGTGATCTTGTGGGTTGGTGTAGGTTTTCTTGGGGTTTCTTCAATAACTCGTTTTATTTTAAAATGACGATGAATTTATTTGAAAACAGGACAGTTACAAAGATGAAGTAAAAAATGATATATGGAGTAGTAATAGGGTTGCCGTCCGCGCTTTGAATGTGAAGTGCGCAGGACTGGTTGCCCGCGCGCCGTTGAGATTCCTCGCTCCCCGCGCGTCCGGTCCGTCCCGTAAAGTTTCGCTCTTTTGACGCGTGGCGCTGATGCGCGAACAGGTATCAACCGCACACCTGCGGAAGCGTTGTTCGGAAAAAGGTTAACAGGGGCCAGCGAAGGTAGGATTATCTCAGAATTGGAGGGGGATGTAACTAGGGTTTATGACAATCAAAATTTAAATGACATAAGAAAGGAAATAAGTTCCCATATAGAAAACACCCAAAGGAAAGAAAAAAATCGTTTTGACAAAACTCGGAGCAAAGCTATTAGGTACAGTATCGGTGATCTGGTTAGGGTTGAGCGTCAAATTCCGTCCACAGGTCAAAGTAAGAAATTAGTGCCTAAATACCAAGGACCTTATAGGATTATAAAGGTTCTTGATCACGATCGATACCAAATTGAGGATACACCTATAACAAGGAAGGGAAGTGGACGTTACTCTACTGTAGTAGCGGTAGATAAAATTCGCCCTTGGATGAATTTTTCTAGGCCTCATGATAGTGATAATGAATCTGATGAATCGGTCGAATAGAGAGATTAGTGTTACCTAGATTTATTAACTTTATAACATATTGTAAAGTATTGTTAAAATTTTGTGAATCGTGTTTCTTCTCTGTTGAAAATCATTGTTGTGTAATTTATTGAATTGTTTGTTCTTTATGGTTTAGAACGTTTCTTAACACTCAGTGTTATATTTGAATTCTTAAAGATGAAATAAGATCTTATTTCATCTTTAAGTATTTGTCCTTTAGTTAAGTATTACTTAGTGATGGACGGAAGGGTCAAAATCATGAAGGACGGAAGGGTCCGAACTTAAATGGACGGAAGGGTCCAAATTTAAATGGACGGAAGGGTCCGAATTTAAATGGACGGAAGGGTCCGATTTTAAATGGACGGAAGGGTCCAAATTTCTAAATGGACGGAAGGGTTCTAGCATTAACTTTAATGGACGGAAGGGTCTTAATATTATATACAGAAGATGCCTATTTTAAGCTTTAATCATTTATAGTTTACACATATTTTTGAATACTCTGTTTATATAATTGACGCATGAGGTCATGCTCCATCATAGGATGGCCGACTGTCAGCGGTTCATATTTAATAATAAGTTATTTATGTATTCACTAATTTATATACCATAACTGTTCACCAAAATCACAATCCACTAAATTGCAATAATATTGATGGATCGCGATCCAGTGGATCGCGATCCCTCAGTATCCATCCTTATATTATCTGTAGAACGCAATGTCCGGTTGACAGCAACACAGGACTGGCGCTATAAATAGTGGTGAGGCGCAGTCAAGCTGGCATTCCTACACCGACTGTCGAAGTGTTCGGACGTCTTGCTAACACATTGCTAGTTTGACAGAAATAAGTAGGAGATAATTATTCTCTAAGTTTACTGAGTAAGTACTTGCACTGTTATTATGCCTGTTTAATAAAATATTGCTGATTATTGTTATTTTGTGTTTGAATATGAATTAAATAAAATGTTTGATATTTAAGCTAGCTGTTTTAGTTGAAACCCTTTGATAATTAATGTATCTCAAGCAAGCTCATAAATTAATAAATACAATAATTCGTAAAGGAACAGCTCAGTAAGCTCACACTATAGTTTATTTTCCCACGAAGTTCGTGGTTCAATTTGTTTTTAGTGCCGAAGTTTTGTGATTCTGAAAAGATTTACAGCCCGTATAAAACTACGAAAAACATAATTCTTATTGTAGAGCATAACAAACTGTGGGAGAAAACATAACTAAAACTAAAAAGATAATTATGGATTACTGCAGTGGAGTTTTCTTGTTAATTTTTAACTTCAACTACAACTGTAATAATAGAGACTATTATTACTGCTTTATCTCAAATTGATTTAAACATCGTCTGTCTTGGTACGGCTATGTAATGAGGAGGGAAGAAAGCCATGTAACAAAAAGAGTGATGAGTATGAATGTTAATGGATGGAAGAGATGAGGCCGACCGAAAAAGAGATGGGTGGACTGTGTGAAACATGATATGAGTGTGAAAGGAGTGTAGGACAGTAACGAGTGATAGAATAGTGTGGAAGAGAAAAACATACTGCGCCGACCCCAGATAAACTGGGAACAGGGCAAGCGAATGATGATGATGATGATCTCAAATTGATTTATAAAAGAAGCATGTTTCTTTTAATTCCATACTTACCGAAAAATAAGTAAAACCAATATTTTAATTTGAACACAATTCTCTAATCTCTCATCTTCTTTTCCAGTTATTCGGTGTCTCCATATTTGCGCTCTGCCTATGGATCCTCATCGAGCCTGGCTTCAACGAGTTCATGTCAGTTTTGGAGCTGCAGCACTACTTCATCGGCGTCTACATCATCCTGATAGCGTCTCTGGTCGTCATGGTAGTAGCTTTCTTGGGCTGCGGGTCAGCGCTTATGGAGAACGTCGTACTGCTTTACGGAGTAAGTTTACAAACTCATCATCTTCGTCAGACGCAACTTCTATTCTGAACTAAACTAACTAAATTCTTAACACCTTGTGTAAATCTTTTTTATTCTAGGTAAAATTGCTGCTTAATAAGCTCTGTTTTCTCATAACCGTGGTTAATTTACTTGCTAGTAATTTCTGTAGTATCCCATGGATAGCAAATCGATGTTACTGAATTTAATGGAATTTTATAGATTTTTACCAGTTGACAAATCATCGTCATCGTTATCATTATCAGCCGAAGCTCGTCCACAGCTGAACATAGGCCGCAATAACGATTTCCATTGCGACCAATCGCAATTGGTCTGTGTCCAATTTGATCCTACGACAAGGTCGTCTGACCATCTTGTTAAATATATTTGAGATGTTTAGATTTTAAGTAAGAATAGCTTGTACGTGTAACAATTCATTTCCAAGAACAATTTCTAATATATTGATGTCTTTTCCAGTACATAGCCTCACAAATAGCCACATTTGTATTCGGTCTGATCGGAGCATCAGTGGTACTTGACTACTCGACGTATGACTCCAGCATTCAGCCGCTGATCAGGAACTCCATCGTACGACTGATGAACAACCCTCAGCATGAAGGCAGCAGGGCTGTTCTACGGATGGTTCAAGAAGGAGTAAGTATTGGCCGTGAATACATTTTGTAATCGATTCCTCATATAATCACATCATATTTTGTTCACTTTGACTTTAATGGTACCTACCAAGTACCATTTATTTGACCGCTATAAAATTAACAAGGAAATTGAGTATTGTGCAAAGTAACTAGGATACTGTCTTAATTTACGCTATGCTAGGTCCTGAAAGCGTGGAGTCCCACATAATCACCAACTGTCCCGCGGTCGGTGGGTGAAATGCATGAAAGCCTTTTTTCTGACGCAAAAAAATCCTGCATCTGACCTGTATTCTGTGTTGTTACAGGCCGTTTATAGATAAACAGAAAAAAATATAAGTATAAAGTGCACAACGATATACGTGTGTTGCTAACATACATTTGCGCTTTGATATTACTCTAATCTCTGTTAAGACAAATATTTGAAACTAGCTGTGCCCGCGACTTCGTCCGCGTGGAATAGAGACTTTGGGTAGAATTTTTAATTATTTAGGCTTATGATTTTACAAATAAGATACTTAAGTATAAGTACTTATAAGTACGCAAGATATAAAGTATTTATATAAGTTAATTAAAGTAAATTTTAGTACTCACTTATCATTAAAATTGGCTATTGTTAGCAATGAATTGTAAAAGTTTAGGTTTTATATTTATTTATTTATTTTTTATTATATAAAAAAACGTAATAAGTATTTAAGAAAAATAGTGAGACTTCGTCTAAGACAACCATGGCTCAACTATACTACTTCCGCCTCCAAGCTTTGCACCCATCTTCAAGTCACCCTGTATTACTTAACTAAAACTAAAGGGCGATATAGAATGCTTAGTAAGCTTTATTAAACTTATTTTGAAACAAAATCAGTATATTTATTATTACAACAATAAGAAGCAAGTAGTACATCAAAGGTGATCAATTATTATGACCATACCGATTATTTGGACGTATACAATTTGTATTTTGATTAAGAGTTACTTTACTTTTTAACTACTAAGTACTTTGCCAGAAAAAAAAACTTCTACTTTACTATACAAATCACAATGTCATCTTGACGAAACACCTTTTATAACGCCAGAGTCGACACGAAAAGAAGAAGAAGAAGATTGTAATTTTTTTTTTCATTCTGCAGGTGATAGATATCTATCAGCCAGCAAAAAAACTTAACAAATAATCTGACACAATAAGTGTTTTTCGTCTCACCCGATTGTTCCCCAAAACTTATCAGTGCCACCCACAACAGCGGGTTTATCGGTAAAGCAAAGTGGTCAATAACATTTTACTTTGTTGTGTGGAAAAAATGGATCTAAATATATATTTTGTTATATTTTGGCAAGTACCATAAAGTAAAGTACCAAAATTTTATTTTATTTTTACAAACCAATATGGAGGAAACACTACACATTTAATTAAAACACTTTACAGATTCATTTCCCACACATTTATTTAAAATGAAATAGAGGGCCTGACGTTTCTAATTATTATCAGCATCCGTGGTCACAGGTAGACCAAGAAACTACCATCGCTCATTAATATCTATTGACGTTCCTAACCACCTAGAAAAAGCTCATTGTGTCTTGAGATCTTGCAGTATGCGATGTTGCTTAGGTTGGTCTAAACATAATTATGAAGTGGTTTTTTGTTTCATAAATAAAAATAAATAAATCAGCTATTTATATTCTTTAATCTGCATGCCTATACTAATTGTTGATTCACCGATGTAGAAGATGCCACAGTCACATTCCTGTCTGTACTTCCCTGCATCTTGGAGAGGTATGTGATGTGACACTTGAAAGGTGGTAAAAATTGGTTAATCTTCTTGTTCAATTGTAGCGGGTTTGGCACGGGGTATGCAACAACCTTCCTTACATGTTGACAATCAGCAGCCAGGTTTTGGTTATCATTGCTGCCCATTGCTCTCTGAAACAAAGTTTTTGTCGTGATAGCTATGTATTGGTGGCATTTCTAAAGACTGTGAGGCTAAGGTTTTGATCTGGATAAGAAATATTGTTTATTGTCTGCCTCAATTTCTGAATTCTCTGATTATGAACTGTATGAGAGTAGATTTTCCAAATTCAACTGGAAGAAACTCTTCAATTCTTTCTCTGGAAGAAGAGCTTCACTTCTCATTAATTATTCTGCAATCCTACCAGTTGAATTTTTGGATGATTAGAGTTTAGATGAATAGGAAAAGCAGTAGGTAACATACTGGTGGGTAAAATTGTAAAAGTGATATCTACATACCGTTAATAAAACTTTGGTGTTACATTATACAGGTGATGGTCAGCAACAACAGGTGATACTGGAGAGACCATTGCAACACATCAGTGTCTAATATCACTTGTGGCTTAATCCTTCACATGTGGCGTTGTTGCTCCTCCTATTATTTACACAGGCAATTTTCCATAATTTCCATGCTTTCAATCACAGATGATTAATATATAATCAATACTTTGTTTCACTTTGTTTTATTTTGATAGATTGAATGACTTGACATTTGTTTGACAATGACTTTAGACATCAGTTATAGATTGAATGACTTGACATTTGTTTGACAATGACTTTAGACATCAGTTATTTGAAGGTTGTTTGTATCTGTGTATTTGTATCTATGGTTGAAAAAGTGACATTTCGCGTTTCGTTCTACTGAAGTTTGTTTTTAATATTTTTTTACATCGCACGGAAACTTTTATTTACAGGCATTGTAAGTATCCTAAATGTTGCTCGATGGTTTAAGCTACCACTGTTCAAAATTTCATTTAAATTGGTCAAGTCGCTTCGGAGTTTATCGCGAGCAAACAGACCGACAAACAGACAAACAGAGAAATAAGAAATTTGAAAAAAATCTAGATTAGTCCCATTGCACTTCTTACATCCCCCTGACTCGGTTTTAAGCATTTTCTTTTATTCTACAGAAATTCGACCTCTACAATTTTATTATATGTATAGATATAGATAGATTGGCCGACGAAGCCCAAATTCAGTGGAAGGCTATAATAAACCCTTTGTCTATTGTCCAGTATTTAAAGTTAAAAAAAAAGCAACAGGATATTCTGATAGCTCCAGAAATATGTATATCAGAGTTATATTTGAACTTTCTCGTATTTTTGCTTCAAAGTCGATGAGGAGTGCAGTAAAATTACTCTGAACAAAGCCCAATTTTTTCGTTCGTCAAACCACGCGTACGCAAAAAGTGCAAAACCGTCGGTTCTAACGAAGCAAACACGCATTTTCGTAGTGGACAACTGGCGCCGGGTAGGACCGCAGACTGTGTTAAATGTAGATGCCGTTTAAGAGAACATTTCCGTTCAGATAAAGGAGCAATCAGAATCCTCATTTTAGATTTTCTTAAGTTCGATTATCCCAAAATTTGCGTAAATAATTTAACACCAAAACCAAGCAATGCTGGAACGTCAAGCAATATAATATCTTTGATACTGTTGACTTTTTGCTATTCCTAAAGCACATATCCCATTTACAAGTGTGTAATTTTTATTCAGCTATTGCTTCTACTCGTATGTACCTACTTCCTACTACTCATGGTTTGACGTGATGTTTTCAACAATGCTATTGACACTCACCGATAGGTCCCATATTTATGAAGTGATAGATTTCATAGATAATCTGTTGTTTTTGTCTGATGCCCAAAATAGTCACGTATATTCTCCTACTAGAACAAGGTATATTTCCAAGGCAAAGTCTATAACGCTTAGATGTCTAGCCAGCAGGACCGTGCCATAATCAAACGGCCTTGTGAGCATTGCCTACGGTTGGGCACGACTCCAATCATAGCGTAGTGCATTCATAGCACTGTTCAGATGCACCGTTGAAAATGGACGCAATTAGGGACACACCGTCGTCTATACCGAAGTCTAGTGAGCTAGACGCGTAAACGTTTTCAAACAAATAAGATGTGAACTCTAGTAGCGTGTGAAATTTTGTGTATTTTTTTAACCAGAGAGTTAGGGGAAGTTACCTCTTCTTTACTTAGAAAGGAATTGTAATTAATTTTTTATATGGATCCTTAATTCGAAACTATCATGTCTTGGAACGTTATTTTGTATTGAAATAAATTATGTGGCGATGAAGCGAAGAATACACTGAATAACCACTTTGATGTATTTTAGTGGGTACTAGCGGCCCGCCAGCGACTTCGTACGCGCTATATATATATAAACTATAACAGTTTTACTCCGTTCCCATCGATCGTAGCGAAAATATAAGCCTATACGCATTAACTACTTCTATAGCCTTTCCCGATAAATAAGCTATCTAACAATGTATCTGTCAAATTTCATAACCGGACCAATAGTTCCTAAGATTAGCGCGTTCAAACAAACAAAAACATCCAGCTTTTTATTAACATATATCATAGAAATACGAATAGACAAATATTATATTAATTGGACACTGTTATGCAAAAGGGTGTCAAGTGACCAAAAATCAGGTATGGAGTTATTGGTACCACTGGATTCGCAAAAACGTCCTCTAACTGGTCGCCCAAATGTCTTACTTCAGAAAAATATATATTAAACGTTATTTCAAAAAATAACGTATTGCGAAACAATCCATTGGATATACTGACATTTGCAAAAAGGTTTCATGTGTTACTTGATACCGTTTAGCGATTTACTATTGCTGAATTTATTTTTACAAAAAGGTTTCAAGTTCATGTTTATTAATTGAAATACTAAAATTATTGTCTTTTTTGAATAGTTGTTCTGTCAGGTTTAAACAGCTGTCGTTTTTTCTTGCACGGGTCTTTAAATAATGACTAAATAGTCCATAGTTTTCGATTTTTGACCAATAAATTGGATGACAAGTCATCCTACTTTAAGCAAAAACATCTATGTATTCCAAAATTCTTATAATAGAACAGTGGTTTATATTGTAAAATAGTTTGAATTAACTTTTTAAGAAATACAGATATTTTCTAATGATTTTACGTAGACATCTTATTATTTTTGAACAAAATTATAGTTATCTATGGATGTAAGCGTCTTAAGTTTAAATATCTGTATTTTTTATTATTAAAATCTTGCAAAAAGAAGCAATTTACTGAGGTTTTGGAAGTATAGGGTACATAGAAAGTGAAAACAATATAATATTTTTTAATATATCGCCGGGGCTATGATTACCGGGGTATTGATTGATCAATCTATCACCTGAAGTTGTATTTTATACTGATGATTACGCTATGGGCAGCCTATTGATTAATAATCAAGTATTACAAAATGCATAAAATACGCAGATTACATTACGAATCGCAAAAATCCAGTAAAAGTGTGTGGATACACCATAACGTTAGAATTATTGAAAGTAACGCTTTTTATAAACTCCTACAAAATAAAACAAATGACATATAAATAAAGAAATCATTCGAATATAGAAAACTATGTCGTTGAAACTGTTTGACTATAAAACTAACACTAATTGGATTCTTAAGTGTTTTGCAAAAAGGATTTAAAGTACTTTAACTCGTCAAGTATGTGTAAACGAGACACAATAAAAATTCCATTGTTATGCGACTCTCGGCATTCGTTTGATACCTGACTGATTAAAACCTTTTAGCATATTATTTGCAACGATATCCTATTAATGCAAAAAGGTTTCAAGTTATTTAATTGCATTTATCTACTTGTATAATTATTATTCACACAAATGAACATCAAATGCATAAAGTATACATCTCATTCTGTAGTTATGCCAATTTCCAGGCATGTAAACCGTGTAAATACGAAGTTACAGCAATTTTTAAAAGTGACGACCTTGAAAATCTTTAAACGCGTTTATCTCGAAATGACCAATATGTCACTTGACACTCTTTTGCATAATACTGTCCAATTTATGTACACAAAATACGTAGCTTGGCATTTATTCTGGTCAAACTTCCACGGGGGTATTATATTTATATTTTACAACGAAATGAAAATATGTACTACTATTAAGAAAGACAACTCCTTGCGCTTACATATTTTCCTCAAGTCTTCTTCCGCTACCTTTAGAGTTTGAACTTGAGCTTTGTTTATGGTCATACGAATACTCTACTATTTTGAATTCAAAACGTGAATTCAAAGGGACCATTATATGTAATCTACCCCATCATCATCATTCAATTGTCAAATTCAAGTCAATTGGACACACTCCGACCACAGGAGCAGCGTATAGCGTAGGATGTCCACCAACAATATGAACAAACGACCTTCTGAAGATTGCAGGATTACACATGATGAAATGATTATATACTATTCCAACTATGTATATGTATTCCAAGGAATAAAGTCTGTTCTCTAGTTCTCTAGAGCAACATCAATAACAAACATGTGTCAAAACATTGAGTTTTCAGACTTGTCAAATTATTGTCAAAATAAGTAACAATCATTTTATTATAGTCGTAAGCACTAAAGAGTATTGATATCAACTTCGAAGAAAATCACCCCCAGAATAACTTTGTACCCCTTTTTCACCCCCTTAGGAGATTAATTATAATAAATACAAAATAAATCTTCCGTCAATTCTGTAAAAGTTTGTGTATGCAAAATTTGAAGTAGATTGGACCAAGGTATCACGTTATCCCATACAAACTTTGCACCCCTTTTTGACCCCCTTAGGGGTAGAATTTCGAAAAATCCTTTCTTATCGGATCCCTATGTCATACAAAGAACATACCCTCCCAGTTTCAGGTTTCTACGATCAGCGGTTTAGGCTGTGCGTTGATCCATCAGTCAGTCAGTCAGTCAGTCGTTCAGGACAAAGCATTTTATAGGTATAGATAACAATCGGTCAATAAATGTGTCACATGTTCATTCACACTTTGGTTAATTAAACGTTCAGAGATCGATAGGCCACCGGCGAACAAAATAATGTTGATAAACACATCCGTAAGGTTTTAAAGGTTGGTAATATAGTACTTTTTGTGTAATGAAAATTAATAATATCTTATTAAAACACTTTACAGATTGATTTATGCTTCTCCTGGGCGAGCTCGTTCCATCTTCGACTCCGTCTTAGTCGCACTTGGCTTGGTCTGAAGTCAAGAGCAAACCCATACTAAATAAAAAAATAATAAAAAATACATTTATTTGTAATTTAACGCCTAGCGTTTCGAATGCATACAAATGCATCCGTGGTCACTGGCAGAACCAAATATAATAATTACTTGCTTCACTTATGTCATCACTTTTTTCTAGTCTCGACCACGATTACACTTCCAAGCATTTGCTTTTGATAACATTTTGACGAACAATACGTGTACAGAAACTAGGTGAAATCAATCGATCTAAGCTTACACAAATACTCTGAGTTAAATTGAAACAGTTTACACAATACACAAACAACGTTCTAGAAACACCTAGACCTCCTTAGGTTGCAGAATCTCACAGAATTCGTAACTAATATTGACATTGCAATGCAACAGACCGCGCTCGCACTTGATCAGTCAAATGCTTGTAAGTAAGTCGTATATATGCAAGAACGTTACGTATACGTATGCAGGAACATAGACACTTCTGAGTATTTGAAGTAACTTTGATCAATCGTCATTGTCAATGTTAAACATAACTTGTATACCTTCTGTCACCTAGCTGTTGATCGAATATACGTTAATGGAAAAAACTTTTCTTTGTACTAGCCACTGTCTCACTGCTAGGCAAAGCCAATCTACTCAGGAAAAAGCTTCTAAACAATTCAAAATAAACTTACTTCTGAATAATATACCTCAATCTACACGACAAATAAAAATTAGGAAGGCAACTCGGCAATGCGATTCTTATGTTCGTCACATTTCATGGTTTTATTTTGCTCAAAAAAAACCTACACGTATTCATAAAATATGTAGGCAAAATGAGCTAATTATATTCTTTCCATAAGACTGTCACTTCAACCAAGGTAAAATTTTTACTGCCTAAAATGTTTTTGATCTTTTCAATATTTAAGAATGTATTTTTTTTAAAACTCATAGTGTCATATTTGAATTCTTAAAGGATGAAATAAGAAACCAAAAATTGCGCACGACGGGACTCGAACCAGCATCTTTCTGGCTAACCGGGTCAACTGCTCTTCCAATTGAGCTACCGTGATGTCGGTCCGACCGCACGAACTTCTTGATCTCTTAAGGATACGTAATTGCATGACGTTAGCGCCATCTACTTCTCTGTTTATGCAACAGTGGTATCTTTTCAAATTATTTTTGAAATCCACTTTTTTCACCAGATCGGCTGCTGCGGTGCTGACGGGCCCATGGACTTCATCAACCTTAACAAGCCTTTCCCGGCCGAATGCCGTGACTCCGTCACCGGCAACGCCTACTTCCACGGATGTGTTGATGAGCTGACGTTCTACTTGGAGAGCAAGACGGGGTGGTTAGCTGGTATCGTCCTGGCCTCATGCATGATTGCTGTAAGTCTTCTCTTGATAAGTTTCTTGATTCCTTAATTTCATTACTGAAATGTGGGCTTAGGTTTACAAGTTGACTTCACTGTCAAACCTATTATAGACTGAGATGCTCATAGCGCAGTGGTGGTAGCCCTTTGGTAGTGATTTCGAAGTTAAGCAACCTGCGGCGCGGTCGTGTTTGGATGGGTGACAATACCGACCATATAAGTAAGGTACATTACGAGCGTTTCCTTGCTTCGGAAGGCAGTTGGTCCCGGCAAATATCGGTTGAAATAAGTTGTTTAGCCTATTCCAGAGGCCATATGGGCAACTTAATAAAATCTGACAGCAAGGTTGGTCGCTTGCCTCACAACACCACTCCACCAATTCGCACTAAGCCTGCGTGGTGGATGGCTCATACCACATCAAACTTGAGGTGAGAGTTTGCTTTGAATTGGGATGTTTACAGGCTAATTAACTCTTTTTACTATCATAAGAGAAGAAGTCGAAAATATCCATTCAGTTGGATTCCGTGAGAATGTTTAATACTCATTTATCGACAAGAAGCTTCTCGGTGAAAGGCCAAAGTATACAAGGAATATAAAAATACTTTAATATTTTACAGGTAATCAATGCCGTTATATCGTTGGTACTCATTCATGCAGTGAAAAAAGAAGAAGACGAAGCAATAGCTTACAAATAAATCTGTCAACGAGTCAACTTTGTGTGACGAATAGTAAGATAAAAAAACGAAGTATTTTTAAGCTAGCATAAGAAATAATTTAACATCAAAGTTATTTTGTTAATGTTATTGGTCCTCCATATTTTTAATTACTTTTATCAAGCATGATACGTAAAAAATGACACACCCTGTAATCAACCACCGTTTTAATGTAAGTCATAAATTAGATTAAATGTTTTTATAACCACATATTGCATTTCAATAATAAATAACCAGTATTAAGTCACATTAAACTAAGCACCCGCATTCAGGGGCGTATTAAAAAAACAACACTTCGTTCACAAAAGCAGAAAATCTTTTTTTAAATGCGGGATCAAATCAGATTTTCTTTTTCACAGAAAATCACCCACCCCGAACACTGTCATTGTATTTTCAGACATCTAGAAACAATGCTTTTATCTCTTAGGTCAACAGCGTCCAATTCTATTATTCTAAAGAATACAAACTTGTTTTCCGACGGTAATATGTCTTTGTGTTTACACCCACAATGAAAACAGCACTACCACTGAGTCATCACTTTGACTTTTCCGTTTGGGTCTGGTCCCATTTCCTTGGCATAACAACTAAGGCAAGGAAACCGCTGTTGTATGAATTCTCCCACATTCCTGCAACCAAATCAGGGAGATCTTCCCTGCCTCTTGGATATTTACGAGGAACACACAGCAGAAGAGATTGTAAACAGCCGGTGAGAGGTCTACAAACTGTGGTTTTGTTATTAGGAACGTAAATCCGCCGTTATCGTTCCATTTATTCCGTAATAAGACGTGATAGCAGACGGTTGATAGATTACTTATTGAAGGAAATTAGAACGAAGACGACGGTTTTGTAAGTAATATTAATAAAATACATGGTGGGCTGTTTTCTGCTTGTATTTTGCTTTCATTCGTGATGTAAAACATTGAAAAAATTATGTCGATTGTATTTGAGAAAATGGAATAAAAATGTGACTCTGACTTAGTTTTGTATCTATAACAAAAAGTATGTTTGGGACTAGCTTAATAACTAAAAGGAAAAAAAGCTCTCGTTACACTAATATTTAAGAATCAAACGAACTTACCTGGTGAAGTTTGATTCCAATTATGCGAGGGTCTCAACCGAAGACGATTACATTATTTACTTGCAGCATTACATGATATGATGCTATCTTCGTCACACCTTTAGAGCTATAATATTTAAAACAAAGAAGCCTTTATCTTCTGTCTCACTCCCACCTAGCCCCGAGCGCCGCGCGCCACTACTTGTCATTATTTAGAGTACTTTTTGTGTTATTGCAAGTACATATTTTTTATTTTTCTGGGTAGGGTGGGATGGGGTGTAATCGTCTTCGGTTGAGACCCTCGCATAATTGGAATCAAACTTCACCAGGTAAGTTCGTTTGATTCTTAATTATACTTCGGGTCTCAACCGAAGACGATTACATTATTTACTTGCAGATGTTTAGAGCAACGTAAGCTGCAAAAAATAAAAAATACTGTAGAAAATTTAACTATTTTTAATTGTGGAACAAAATTGCTAAATTTTGTATAGCTTAATCATATGACATAGGAACATTTATCACTAGACAATATACATTTATCGTTCTTTTAACATAATTTGTTAATAAAATAAATGCAATTGACTTCGACAATTAAAACTAAATTATTATAATCAGTTACGTACCAAATATGGCATTTACAAACTCATTATTATTATTACTGCTAGTAATATCTCTGCGATAGTATTTTAGAAATACATTTGAGGTAGTACTCCAGCCCGCGGCCTTGCGAACTACTTCCAGATTAACCCCGGATCGGTACGCGGCAGATGTGGACGCCGAGCGGGTACTGTGAGCTCCAAATACAGAAATATCTATACCGCTTGCCTGCATTACTTTTTTAACCCAATGTGCTAACGTTTGAGAGCAAACTTTTTTATGAGGTCTGCGAACTCCAACAAACAAGTGTTCGTCAGGCAAATTAGATCGCAAATCTCTGGTCTTTTCAATATATGTTTCAATTGCCAGAGCCGGACAAATACTAGGGTTTTCGTGAATAAAGGGCAATCTGATGAGCGGTTGGCAAGCGCCGGGCTTGGAAGTTTTAATTAAATCACTAACTTTAATCACAATTTCATTCTCATGTTTTGATATGTTTCTTAATTTTATAAGACTAATAGTTTGCATCCTTTGCGCAGATGCAATTGCAATAAGAGTACAAGTTTTATATGATAAATCAACTAATTCAATATTATCATAGGGATACATTGTTGAGAGATAGTTTAGCACTATATTTGTGTCCCACGTAGTACTATATTTTGGAGTCGGGGGAGCTAGCCTAACACGCCCTTGAGGAAACGATTGACACAGTCATTTACTGTAGTATTAGTACCTAATATGATTGATAAAGCAGATCTGTGTGTATTTAAACTACTGTAGCTAGCACCTTCTTCAAATTTTAAAGTTAAAAATGATAAAACTTTGGAACTATCAGCTTCAAAAATATCGAAATTATTGTCTTTACAGTATTTCCACCAAGATTTTAAGGAACTACTATATTGATTTAAAGTACTAGTTGCAAAGGAAGCAATCATTATGTCAAGGGACGCCTGTGGAACACCGCGCTTAATCATTGATTCCCTGACAATTTGGCTGCCACCAGGATAAGACTCGCGTGGAGTGGATGGCAGATTCTGAAAGGAGAAATTAATAAGGATTCATCTGGTCCGAAGTACATTTTCTCTGATACTACAAGCCTGGACCACAAAGGGTACCAAGGCTGCGATGGCCAATAAGGTACCACAACAATGCCCATTGCTTTGTCCGTTAAAATTTTTTCGAGCACTCTAGTGATCAAGCAAAACGGGGGAAATGCATAGAAATTTATGTTTACCCAACTAATTGTAAATGCGTCTACAACCTCAGAATACGGGTCGAGTTTCCACGATGCGTATCTACGACATTTATAATTTTGAGCGCTTGCAAAAAGATCGAATTCTGGTTTTCCTAAGGACTGAGTAATTTGCGAAAAAACCTGATCAGAAATTTCCCACTCCGTATCTATATTGATTCGCCGGGATTCTCGATCTGCTATAATATTATCAGATGACCTGACATAAGATGCAAATACGAAGATTCTTTTTGACTCACACCACTGCCATATCCTTCGTGCGAGATCATTTAAATGTGGATGTTGAATGCCACCCATTCTATTTATGTATGATATGGCCGTGGTGTTGTCAATTCGTAATAAAATATTGCATTCTTGTAAGTCAGCCGTAAATATTTTTAGCCCATACAGTGCGGCCCGTAGCTCCTGTTCATTAATGTGAAGGGCCAATTCGTTTGATGACCAGTTGCCGCTAGCAGTTTGATTGCCGCATGCCGCACCCCAGCCAGTACTTGAGGCGTCAGTAAAAATTTCTAATAAATAATCATTATTTTTACGAATAGGAGAAAAAGAAGTCATTATTTTATTTGTCCACCATAAAAGATCATGTTTAAGGTTTTTCTCTAATCTCATAATTTTATTATAGTTGTCTGTATAATCTAAAGCCAAGAATTTTTCTCTTTCAAACAATTTAGTGTACATCCAGCCGTAACTGACAGCTGGGCATGCGGCAGTCAAAAGTCCAATGAATTCGGCAAAAAACCTTATGGTGCATTTAGTTTTCCCTAAAATATCCGATGCTCGATTTTTAATACGAATTTTCTTTTCGTCTGGTAACTTAATAGTCATGTCTGTGGTGTTAAAGATAAAGCCTAAAAATTTACACGTCTGAGCAGGTACCATGACACTTTTCTTAATGTTGATGATAAACCCTAAAGACTCCAGAAGAGCACAGGTATTATTGACGTTTTTTAAACAGTCTGAGTAGGAGCTGGCCAGGCATAAAAAATCATCAAGATAATTGACTGATAGGAAACCTGATAAACGCAGGTATTCTAAAACGGGCTTGAGAATTTTTGTGAAAACCAGCGGTGCCGTGCAAAGGCCGAACGGAAGAACGTTAAATTCATATAATTGTGACTTCCACCGAAACCGTAACTTCTTTCTGTCATGTTTATTAATTTTAACCAAAAAATATGCATCTTTAATGTCTATAGTAGCCATGTAATAATTTTGATTCAATAGTCTGAGTGCCGTCCGGTAATCCTCCATTTTAAAGTGATCAGCTTTGATAAATTTATTTAGTTCTTTTAAGTTCAAAATGAAACGATGGGTTCCGTTCGGCTTAGGCACTGTAAAAATTGGCGATATAAACTGGTTTTCACAAGAGTCGCAGGGTGATATGAACTCAGAACTTAGTAGTTGGGAAATACATTGATCAATTATGTCAGTTTGTGACTGCGAATTACATGCATTATTTTGTGGTTCCGCTGTTTGTAAGGGTTCTTCAATGAAGGGTATTTTATAGCCTTGAACCCAACTTAAAATGGTATGATCATTCGTAATTACACGCCATTTATCGTAAAAATATGATAAGCGACCTGCGACGGGTACCTGTCTGACGTCCTCTTCGTCTATCGTCTCTTCGTCTGGTGCCGCGCATTGCCGGTGGGGCGGCGGCCTCGCGGCGCCTCCTGTCGGAGGTCCCTCGGTGGTCGACGCGGTGCTGGGGTCGGCCGCGGCTCGACCGCTGCTGCTACGCGCGGCGGCGCCCCCCTCGAGTTTAAAGCTCCCCGAGATTGTACTGCTGGCAGTGTCCTATACTGAGGACGCTGAATTTTTTGTTTGATTTCAAAACCAGTCTTGTTTATGGCTTTTGAGGTCTTAATATGTTCTGATAACGCAGATCCAAACAGATGTTCATCGATGTTTGTATTTTTAACTGTATCTTTTATGCTTTTGTTGAGAGTAGAAAGCGCTGCATATCGCCGTGACAGCGATTCTTTGTAATGGCTGTCACATACAAGTCGACCGGCATCGCTGAGAGATTTGATTATATCCTGAGGTACTGTATTATTAGATGATAAGGCCCAATTTAAAGCTCGACCTATAGCTGCAAGACTACTAGCGAGTTGATTTTGTTTGCTTTGACTGTATAGATCCTTTTTAATATTAATATCTGACAGAGCTGCCTTAATTTCTAAATTCAATTTAGGAGCTTTCATGTTGGTACAATTTTCTGGTGGTAAATAACACTTCATCAATTCCATTTGTGTTTCCTTAGATAAACCGTTGACTAATATGTGCGTCCATCTAGATGCAATGTCTTTATGAAGACTATCTCCATAATTTCTTTGATTGGTAGGGTCCTCGCCTAGTAGTTGTAAAATATCTGGATCTAATGTTAAGATGTTCTCCTCTGCTGTCGGCGTCGCTTGAGTTTCTTCTGTAATCGTTATCGAATGGCCAGCCTGCGCGGACGCTGCCGGTTCCGCGGTAGGCATAGTAGTTGGCGCCGTCATTGGAAGCAGTGTAGACGATCCGGAAATTGGCTCTGCTGGGTCTAACTGGGAGTCATCATAGATATCTATGACCTCATTCGTGATATCGTCTCGTAAAAGGAAGTAATACAAAAGTCATCACGATTGAATGGGCGAACAAAATACAGTAACTTGTATTTTTTGGTCGTCGTGTGCGATGTGTGGAAAACATTAAAGAATTTCATGAAATGAAATCTCAGTCAACCGCTAATTAATTACGCATTTGAATATACCTCAACACGCATTACGTGGAAATACAACCTCGACACGTTTTTCGTGGAGATTATGCCTCAACATGCTTTACATGGAGATGATACCTTGCGTGGAGAAATTGCCTCAACACGATTTACGTGGAGAAAAACACCTCAACACGATTTACGTGGAGAAAAAAACACCTCAACACGATTTACGTGGAGAAATAAGCCTCAACACGATTTACGTGGAGAAATGGCCTCAACACGAATGTGGAGATACACATCATAAGTCTCGACACGATGTACGCGGAGAAAGAAACAATACACAGTTTTCGTGTTGTTATTACTAGTACGATTTTACGCGAAGTAATATTTCCTCAACATACATAGTACACATGGAGCTACCAGTACCGACATACGATTAATTATCGTCAGGACGGGTCAGGAATGCTTTTATACAACAATTAAACCGTTTGCAAATGGAATATTGCAAGGCGAAGGTACTTGGCAAACACAAAATTGTATTTGCACTTACACGAAAACTGATCAAAATGATAGGTATTATGCATTTGTAATAAGGGTTTTATTTACCTGGCATATCCGCGTATGGCTCATATCCATCGTAATAACGAACCTGACGAACTGAGTGATTTTCACTTTCTTCCGATGCCGACGATGATAAGCGTCGTCTTTTCCTTAATTTGGATTCTAACTTTTTAACTTTCCGTAAAATACTGTCATAATCACTATCTTTCGACCTTGATCGCTTTCTTTTTCCCATTTTTCAATTTACTAAAGACCGTTACGAAAGTAGGTGTGATTCCGATAACACAAAAACACGTAATGACAAGTAGTGGCGCGCGGCGCTCGGGGCTAGGTGGGAGTGAGACAGAAGATAAAGGCTTCTTTGTTTTAAATATTATAGCTCTAAAGGTGTGACGAAGATAGCATCATATCATGTAATGCTGCAAGTAAATAATGTAATCGTCTTCGGTTGAGACCCGAAGTATAATTACTTAATTAACGGTAGCAATGACTCAAATCTAGCATTTCTAAGAAATCGAAACTATGCTTGATAAATAACAGCAGCATAATTTAAGTTTCTTTTTTGATAAAGCTTAAAAATAGAAATAGGAAATTGATAGCAACTTTCTGTGTACCCCATTTAAACGCAAATAAATTAATCTATTCTATAAAAATAAGATCTTTCTTCTGACCAACTTTTGATTTAGCTTCAAAATTTGCAATTTTTAAGACAGTTTATACTATTTTATTTAAAATAAGTTTGTAGATTATTTTGGCAGTATTTATTTACTTGCAAGATTAAGATCGAAAAGATTTCAGATTATCAGCGAATCATACAAGCGGGCAGTAACAAAGTAGTCAGCGAACAATTAGCCCAACTCTCGATCTGTTCGCGCTAAGTTGTTTGTTGCTTATAAACATTGCTCCGGATATTAGCGCCGCCCGGATGTGTGGAAGAGCGCCCACTGTTCTATTAGCGCCAGTGGGTACTGATACGGTAAGGTAACAAAATATGAAAGGTTAACTTACTTTTACGGCAGTTCCACCAGCAAACGTAAGGAATCCATACTTTAATATGTCTTTAAAATATCCAAAGTTTTGTATTCCATATTCAAATCATTCTAAACTATTTTTTATCAGTGACAGCCAGACATTTGCCAGTCTCTTACCAGGTGGTAAGTAGCAGCGGTCTAAGATGGATCTGATTCTAGATTCAGCAGTATCGGTTGAGCCCTCTAATCAACATATATATCTTTACTATTATCTAATTCTATTTTCTATCTAGATAAAAGAAAGTTGTGTTAGTTACACCACATATGATTCGAGAACGGGTGGACCGATTTTCATGATTTTTACTGGTTGGAGTTCTCTTGACCTTGAATAGGATAATAACCATAAAACGGCAGTGTCAGAATGGGGCCCAGGTGAAACGAAATTCGCTGGAACCACTAGTTTAAATTGCGCATGTCAAAAGGAGTGGAACTCACTGCGTGCGTCAGCCTAGAGATTACAACCCAAAATTATTCAAATTCAGATTAAAAAGGCCTCTTCTGCGCGTTTGTTCCATCTCAAGTTTGTCTTAGCCACACTTGGATCGGTCTGAAGTTAGGAGCAAACCCATTTTTAATAGAAAAATACTGCCTAACTTCTATTCAAAGCATTCAAATCGTAGTGCATAGGTGTTCCCTACCTCTGTTAGCAGGTTTCCCTCTCTCTGCAGCCGTTCTTGCCTATAGTCAAGAGTCTACTGAAAGTGTCTGCACTATTCACGTAATCTGTTGTGTGTTTGCTTTTATTTACTGATCACTCATTGTATCTATAGATTAACTTCTAGGTACATATCGACCTTCCGTGGACATAGTAGTTTATGCAAACAGAATTGTTATTAGGTTTGTTAATATCGGTTATGTTCTCCTAAATAAATACATATTACATAATAACTGTCAGTATTCAAGACTTGCGAGTTTCAAATGAGTGCAACAGGGTACTTATAACGTACTTAAATCACGCAGAAATCACGCATTTTATGGCAAAAAGCTGGTTAAAATCAGTCTCAATGATTCCAGTGACTAGGTACTTCGCCTCTTTATAGCTGCTTTCCGCCTCCCTAGTTCAACCTTGCTTACCAAATGACCCAGGTGACGAACAAAGTTTTCAGTAACACAATTCGGCACACCTGTTAATTTGTATGACAACATTAGCTTATAAGTCAAGCATCTCAAACTTACGTCATAAATATCAACGGGCACTCAACCAAACTATCCATTACACAAGCATTATTTACACGGTCGTTCCCTTGTTCAGTCGTTAAATACAAAGAAGTGTCGAAGTTCGCCCAACAACTAGCCATTCGCATACACCTTACGACGCAATTAAAATGGCGTAAACTTAACTGCTGGAGCAATCGACCGGTTGATACCAATACTATTACGGTTGATAACCCCTTGTGAACTGCGTTGCATTCGATTCGAGCCGTATTACACTGGTGATTAACCCAGCAAGGTACATAGTCGTAAAATTAAAGCAATTACGCGTACTGCCAAGGAAATTGTTCAATATCCTGTGTAATACGTTAGAGCTGGCAGGTACTGCGTTGGCAACGGCTCTGGAAGATTGTCTCGTTTAACCTGTAACTGCGGGCGAAAATGGTAATGTTTATTCCCGTTTTCGGCAGTAACTTTAATGCCTAAAAGTCTGCAATTTCAGAAGCAATATATGAAATTCTGAATGTTGGCGAGAAAATAAATTTTGAGCACACGTATATCCTCGACGTAATGGCTGATACGGTGTAAAAGAAATCATAATTGAAAACTACACACACGGGTATGCACTCACGAAAGTTGTTATAGAATTGTTATCAAACCAAAATGGAAGTTCTCCAAAAACACATAGTTGTTTTGATTAAAAATAGCTTCACAACACTTAAGTGCTTCGCTCTGTAATATAGTGACATTTCCTGGCGACCACCGCAGTAAACTAGGGCGGCACGATGCGGCGCTGACCGCAACTGATGGTAAATTCGCCAGAGATACACCTACAAGACGGTGCAATGAGGCCGAAAGACCTTTCACACGCTGAGATAAGTCGTTACACTTGAAGTAATCAAGAATGTTATATACTGACAATCAGTCTATGCCAACCGCATGCCATGTGCACATTAGCGTCAATTTTACTGATGATTTCACCGAACTCCCTTAGTACTGATGCTCCTATTTTTCGCCGAGGAAATGCTTTATGCATACCCGCTGCCCGGGTGAGGGTAGTGGGTTATGTGGGACTCCCTTCATTTACCACGACTTCCAGGTTTACCCACTAAAACCTCCGCGGTTTCACTCAATCCGTCCTATGTGAGTACTGATGCTCCTAACATACCCGGTGCAAGATGGATATCAAATCATACCATTTTATACTAACTTTGTCTACAACCACACTCCTTTCAACACAGCAGATACTAATTTATCGTGGAATCTGTAAGTCGGATAGTCTTACTAGCAGTAATGACAGGATATGCGCCCAACAAATGCCTAAGCTCGCATCTGCAGTGGATGCCGGCCATTATTGGTTTATAATGGACCGATTCATCTACTCGCAGCCTCCATGGGCCGTAATAGAATATCTTGTAACGTGTGCGAGGCGCTGATAGCGTTGTAATTAATGTACACAGCACCTGAAAGGTTTTTCTTGGAATGTTATTGAATACGCAAGGATATATTATGGTTCATGTTCATGGAAATAGGTATCATTAACTTAAAGACTAAAACATTTTTATAAATTAACAAATAAATTTTCTAAACTAAGTCAAGACAAATTAAAAAATACATACCTTTAATTTGAAATACCTATAACGTGTGTTGAATTTCAAACCTAAATTGTAAAGAGATTGAATAACAGTTTTTCGCTTGATTCGTCTTATCATCTATTGGATTGCCCACAAAGCCAATCTCCGTAACAATCGAAACATTTTCAACCACCTCATTGGATTTCCTATGAAATTAATCTTCGCAAAAATGGTAACGTATTGATAACGCTGTCGTTTAAGTCTCAAAACTACAGTAGATATTTATGTATTTTTGACCTAAGACGCCTTAAGGCCTGGTTTCTTGACTGATAGTTAACTAATGGTTAAACGTTACCAGCTATTGAACATTTATGATTGTGCATGTTTAAAAGAAAAATACGACGACGCTGACGACATTTAACTATTAGTTGAGTCAACTATCAATTACAAAACCGGGTCTAAAACACGTGCAATATTGAATAATAATTTATTAATCTCTAATTATAACTACTATTAGATTTTCATTATGGATGAGCAATTTTTTACACATTAATTTGAGGTTAGAGCGTTTCGATTCTTATTCATCTTTGAAAAGATAATAAGTACCTGACTATGAGTTTAAAATCTCAAAAGCACTTCTATCATAAATGATAAAATCTCAATAAGCGTAAATCGTCTTTAATCTCCTCAAACATTAAAACGCGTAGATTGGTGCGGCGATAAAATTGAACTCAAAATCGATTAACTTTTTGAATCTTAAATATATTTCATACCCGATTTCTATTAGTAGCAATAAATCTTTTACTGCCTTTTATAAGTACGTCGTAAACGTTCAAACGTATCCGATTCGGGGTTCCGACTAATTCTGGCAAGCGACTCGCTATCTTCGGTATAAAGTAGGCAGAGTGTATGAATTCAGACGAGCCATCCAATTAGAGGAACATCGGGAATAAGACTAGGTTTAACGGCCAGCACACACCATTTACTGTTGGCCTTGGTACAAAACAGGCGTCACTTGAAGACGACGCAAGGATCAAGATCTTTTGGCTCAGGGCAAGATACCGCGACTTCACATGGGTAAATATATACCTATAATATCTTACTTACTTACTCCTTTGGCGTAGCGACCCAAAGTGTGTCTTGGTCTCTCCGATTACCATCTAAAGTCGGCGCATTACCCACTGTGAGGCCATAATGAATAGAGATAAAAATTGCAGCACCTGCACGCCACTTTCTCGGTAGATGCAAGTGAGATAGACACAGAAAAATGACGATTCAGTTGATAACACGTTGACTGTGACTGTGTAATAGCGATCGGCCAAATGTTCTTCTACTGCCTAGACATTAAAAATATTGTTGGTATGAAATTTTCTTGCTGTTCTAATTTACTTATGTTAGTAGTGAAGCCCTCACCGCACAGCAATATCCGGCTCTGAATGATGTAACGCACGTGAGTACTTGGCTGCGTAAATCTAAATACGCTAACTGATTGCTCCCCGGAGTCGGTTAAGATTCCATCAGGTGAAGTGGAAATCGACTCCATGCAAGATGTTTTAAGTTTGCAAATATTTTATTTAAAAGCAAAACATCATTTTTCCCACTACTGCAACGCCAGTGTAACCAGGATCTGGACCTAGCAGCTGGCTCATTTAAAAATAAGAAAATAAGTCTACTAGTTTACTCAAACTATGAGATATTATTGGGATAGAATACCCAGCCCCTTAGCCTACAACTAGCTCAACTAGCAAATAGTTATAATTTGCCAGACAAGTTCAAAAGACCTATCTCTCACCCTGTCTGATCTCCAAGTTGTGTAATAAAGCATAGTAACCTACTTTTTTACCGTCTACTGTCTAGTTAGGTTATTGGAAACACCAATATTATTCAATTTAATTAAATTTTAAAAAAAATGCAACCCAAGCCCCCCTCTTCAACTTCGTCTAAAAATAATCCGAAAGGGATCGCATCCGAAAACGGTAATCTACTCAATCGCAGTATTAATTTCAATGGGACGAATGTTAAAGCTTTGAATTCGTTTCTTTAGAATTTGCAAAATCGCCCGTAAATCGAATCCGATTGGCTACAATAAAATCTGTGGATCGATTCGCGGTTGAGGAATTTCGGTTGGCAAAATTCATTCAGAACTTCCATCAACTTTTGTGGTCTATTTTTTAATGAAGACCATCAATTTGTTGCTCTTTAAGAGCCCACCTTTTCATGCTCGAAGCCTAATTGCGGAATACACGTGAACGTATTGACGAAATAAAATTGGATCAGGACCCTCTCTGGCGAAACTCAATTTAAAACGAACGTAACAAGAGGCGATTCGCTTTGAATGGTTTGTCTTAAAAATACTCACATAAGTGTTAGTCGATTTTTATTACGATTTGTCTTTTTTAGGGTTCCGTAGCCGAATGGCAAAAAACGGAACCCTTATAGTTTCGTCAAGTCTGTCTGTCTGTCTGTCTGTCTGTCTGTCTGTCTGTCTGTCCGTCCGTCCGTATGTCACAGCCACTTTATTCTGAAACTATAAGCATAACATAGCTGAAACTTGGTAAGTAGATGTATTTTGTTCACCGCTTTCCGATTCAGATACAAAAAGTAAGAAAAAATAATATTTAAGGGGGGGCTCCCATACATGAAACTAAAACCTAAAATTTTTTTTTTACTCAAACCTATGCGTGTGGGGTGTCTATGGATAGGTCTTTTAAAATGATGTTGAGGTTTCTAAAACCATTTTTTCTAAAAGTGTAAGGTTTGAGATATAGATGCTTCCAAAGTGGTAAAATGGGCGTCCCCCCCATCTAACTTTTGAACTAAGAAAGTTAAAATTTTGAAAAAAATATATGATGTAGATCTCAACAAAAACTTGCAACGAAAATTGGTTTGAAAGAGATCGAACCAGTAGTTTTTGAGATATTGCACATTTTTATCAACCGCAAATATAACTTTGTCTTTCATACAAACACTATGAAAAACAAAGTTATTTTTGCTGTCGCAATATAATGTGATGTTTTCGTTGAGTGAAAGTAAGTAGATCCTGAATTCAGTTAAGGGTGGCACGGAACCCTTAGTGCGCGGGTCCGACACGCACTTAACCGGTTTTTTTAAAGGATAATGGAGAGAATGACTACTTTGGATCCCAATTAAAGTTTATTTTCCGTGGTTATTTTTTTGGTGTTTTTATCTTCAGGTTGCAATATAGGTAAGTAGAAGTGAAATCGTCCAAAGAGACTTAAGAATCTTATTATTCTAGTATGACTGTAATGAAGTAGTGCAGACGAAATTTGCTTCCCGATGCTTTTCTGAATCTAAATACCTATCGTGAAAATTACTACATTTTCTAAAACTTCTTTCAACAAATTTAGTAGCTCTAATAATGAAGCAAACTTTTATTTCAGAGTTACAAAAAACCGTCCAAAAAATTTATGAGCCCAGAAAAATCCAACTCTTTTTCGGCTCAATTAAAATTGTTTTCAAGTCGCAACTTAACGATTATAAATGAAACCACGTTTTTAATTACTGGTGACGAACGGTTACATTCTTAGATTAACTTTTGGAATTTGTCACCGAAGTTTCGTTAGACCGCGGCGATAAATCACGGTTTGGACAACCCTAGCTAAAATTTTGTTATAATAAAGTTAAAGTTTGTTATTTGATCCCTAGGTCTCCGTGGAGTCTGCTCCTTAGACACATTGTATGTGAACGGCAATTCGTACAAAGTTCTTGAGGTTTAAAGTTTGCGTAGTAACAAACAACAATCTAAAAACCAATGTAGGTAATATCGAGGTCACCGTCGTCTTTACAACTTAAGAGCCAAAAAAGCTTGCACCACGCGTCGTTTTGTTTAAATTAGCGTTTTTTTAACCCCTGACGCAAAGAGGAGGGATTTTATAAGTTTAACGTGTCTGACTATGTATCTGTCTGTGGTTTAGTAGCTGCTCTTTAGTAGGTGATGAGGGGATCTGCCTACCTTCCTTACATCCTCTTAAAAATTGGTACCGTGTTACTTATAATGTCAGGGGGATTTTTAGGGTTCCGTATTAAATTTTATTTATATGCTATTCGTTTAATAGTGACAAGGAGGCAGAGATCTAGACCGTCAATAGTTTTTGATGAAATTATTGACTATTTGTGCAAAAAAAAATGTTTTAGATAACATTAACAGCAAATGGGTACTTACTTGATATTTACTTTCTATACGGTAATTAAAAAGTATAAAATCATACGAATCACGATGTGTAGTATAAACTATTTCAGTTTCAATAGAGCCATAATCCCCAAACATACTTAATCCATATTCTCAGTTATCCATCTACCAACTATACCGATAAATACAACTCTATGAATAAGGCATGAATCTAAAAGTTAACAGCTTACGTTTTCATAAAAGTTTAAAAGAGTCGACGTTATGTAGTAGTATCGGTGACTCGCCGATTGAGATTTATCGCCTATGCCTTTCACTGTAATGAAGTTCTACGTTAGGAGAAAATCTACAAATGCATTAGTTGGTTTCTTCTTTAGATAGAATGCTTTTGAACTTAAAATGACGCATTTGTCTTCTATTTAGGAGACACAAATTCATTTGGTGAATGATTTCAAGATTACGTACACCGACCGTCCACCGTCTATGCACCGACTCCAAATGGATTTGTTTCTCCTAAATAAACGACACCACGGAACGTGAGCTACTTGTTAGTTTCGTAAGTGTATGAAGGTATGTTTGTTTACGGATTTCTCGAAAACAAAAGGTGATAATAATAATATTCAGTCAGGTAGCTATATTATAACTAAGGGAATAGAGCAAGTTTCATCAAAATCGGTAAAATTATTTTCGACTTACATAAAAAAATTAAATAAAAAAATAAAAACCTGTTTCTTATCACGGCGAAATCTAAAAATGTTATTTTGTATACAGTTTGTATCACTCATCATAAGACTCATATTGGGAAATCTAGCTAAGTGGATTGAAATGTGATACAGTGATTGGTTCCTAGTCTATCAATAAACAAATCTTTAAGTTCATGTGTAAGTGTGAGTAAATAAATCTACATTTATCCAGTGACTTAGGACTCCGAGACCAACACAACCTTCAAACGTTTTCAATATACTCGGCGACTCAGCCGATTGAGATTTATCACCTATGCCTTTCAGACTAATGAAGTTCTACGAGACCGGCCTGTCACGACGCGGGACTGCAATACATTTCTACCCGCCTGATTTCATTTGCTCACTGATTACTAAGGTTTGTATGTACGCTTTTTGATTTGATTTGAGTCCTTACGAAAGTAAATTGGTGGAAAGGAAAAATAAATGTTGAAATATTAACTAAATTAAAGAAAGCCAGCTACTAGTGAACCAGTGACATATTTATAAGTTTAAAGAAAACACAACGTTCGTTGGTGCCACGAGAAAACTAGGTAGGTTTCGAATAACCTTAAATAATTTCATATTCAAAAAAAAAAAACTTTGAAAGATTTGAACGCTTTTTTAAGTTCTATGCCAACTAAGAAAATAGGTACATTGTATGGCTACTATAAACTACTAAGAGCCGGTTACGTGGTATTTTATTTAATAAATAGCAGAAAAAATCAAATTTACTTATAAATAACCCTGTTAAAGATATTAATCAAACACCGACTTCACTTTAATGTTTATTATGATCACCAACACAATTACACTGTTTTAATACACTGTGAGTCTAGATAGGTAGCTTAAAACTATTTTAACAGTAATTAATGTGAGAGCGACATGACGCTTTGTTCAAAACCGAGACGGAAGAGAGCTAGAGCTAGAAGGACATACATTTAGTATGGTAATACTAAACAAACCCTTAACCTAAAGAATAAATAAAAGAAAAAAATAAAGAACTTATATCTACTATAAATAAAAAAACGTCTTCTAAATTTCCGCCGCTTGGCGGCAGGGTGCCCAGGAGGCTGGCAGCATTGCCTCTTTGTATGGCCAGATTGATTCGCTGGCCGAGGTAGCTGCCAGCCCTCTGGTCACCAGAGGCCTCTGGTTACGTGGCCGATAGTTATCTTAACTCGTCAAATATGTGTGAACGAGACACAATAGAAATTCCATTATTATGCGACTCCCGGCAGTCGTTTGATACCTGACTGATTACCTAATATATTGTTGTAAACTCTCATGGTCATTAGAATTATCCAAAAATCCTAAATAACAGAAACTCATCAATAATTAACTACACGGTAGTAATCCCGTATCTAACTCAAGTAATGGTTAAATGTCGTTACCAGCGGTTGAATATTTACTATTAGAGCGCTTTCACACTCGCGACAGTCGCGCTGCATAAATGACAGCAGTAAGCCCTTTACTTATGCAGCACTTATACGCATAAGTATGAGGTATTGGGATGCTACGCAGTTTTGAAGAACCGAACCACGTAACCGGGCCTATATTATTAACAACTTACTAATCAACTCTTTAGAAGCAAGCACTTGTATTGTTCCACCGAATATTGATCAAGAGGCCTACAGATAACTCTCACAGTAAGATTCCCAGAAATTCGGACGATACTTGAAAGTTTTGGGCCGATAAGCTCCCGCAATTTCAGGACGTCCTAAAGATTTTAAACTTCATTCACAATGAATTGGACGGTAAATAATGACTACTAATGTAATAAAATCCTGGTGAATACTTTAGTTAAAATACAATATTTATTGGAAATCATTTCCTCGTGTCAGATAAGTTTTCTTTTCAAGAGCTATTTATAATGTTTATGTAAAATGATGATTCATTTTAAATTGCGAAAACAATTTAAAATATGTAAAATATTCAACAGCTCAAATGCGAAATTCCATACATCTCACTTTTAAAATAAATTTAAAACAAACCTTCACTGTACGGTTTAATTCCAGCAATTGAGTTATAGTATATAGAGAGGAATTTTAAACAATTGTTGAGAACCAAAACATTGTACACCTACCTACACTGTTGGCCGAACAAAATTATTATGATAGGATCAAAATCGACTGTTCAACGTTATTATAACAATAAACTCTGAACCCGAACAGGTGGTCCCGCCTAGTTGCCGAATGTTATTGATAATTTCAAAGTTTGAGCAAATCTCACAATATTATAAATCTCGATTCTATTCGATCTCTTCAATTGCTCGATTCTTGTGAACGGGGTAGTGAGAATTTTTTTAAGGACACATAAGTATTTCTAATGGAATTTAAAATTAAGATGCGGGAAATACACAAGTTTAAGATAAGATACTCATTAGCAATTTTTGCAGTAAAATTGTGGAGTTGATTCAACAGTCTAAGCTCTAGTTTGATTTTTTTAACTTCAAAATGCCTCTGAACCCAGGAACACTTGGGTACAACCAGCGAGCTAACTACTACACCAACAAGGCAGTTGGGTCGGAACAAAACTTGTTTCTGGGTTTTCCTGTCTTGAAAATACTCGGAAACAGCTCGGAGTCAGGAATTCGGACACTCCCGTGCCTAGGAAAGCACGTTGAGCCGTTTCTCCTGCGCTTGAACTGTCTTGCAATTCGATCTGTCCATGATCTCTCACTGGTCATGTCGGATCTGCCGTTTCACCGAATAATGAGAGCGCAGGAACATAAAGTGCCCTTATGTATTGCGCATACACTTGAGCTCTATAAACAATGTCCCACGCCAATAGCCAATCTCAATTGAAATTGCCCGCCGTGGTCGGATACGACCAGGAGGACGTTATTTGTTTTACAAAATGCCTCACGATGGTATCATAGAGAAGAGACCAAGAAACATAGCAATCGCGTTTACTAGGTTTATTCTATTCACTTCGATGCTCTTGCCCATTGAATCTTTAGAATTACAAATTAGATTTCATTGCAAAATGTGTTACAGGTAGAATTCTTTTTTAGACGTTTTGTTATCTGGTAGTTTGAGTACCTTCTCTTTTTTCTTTGAGTCTAAAAAACTTACTAGTACAAATTTTAGAGCAACAAAATCTGTGCTTTTTCTATATAAATATCGAATAGCTGGGACCATGCCTCTGCAATATTAACGTTCATGCAAACACCCTGCTGTTATTGGCTTAACCCTTTACAGCGGAACGTTGACCCAAACAAAATCCACGTCCAAAAGTCCCACTCTATCAGACTTATCCGCGTTTTTCTATCTAGCTGTCTGTGTTACTCCTACAAAGACAACTGTGAGAGCGAGTGAGATAGCAGTTTTTAAATTCGTGCAAAATTTTTAGATTAGAGTCTCAGGATATACGACCAATACAGTTAAACTAAAACCAAAGCTGTGCATCCAAATATAAAAAGCGACTGAATCCCACAGGATCTAGTTTATTGGGAACCGTATGGGTACTATGAAAGACTAAATGCTTTCAAAGGAACTTTTTGTATCCTTTTGGGTTTTAGAGCTAGTAGTAGTTTCAGTTGTTACGTTAGTTTTATTCGTTTAGATAATATACTCGTAGCTACTACATTAGTACAAAGGATGTGACGCCTCCGTGATTTACGAGGGTTCCTTTTTTCTATTCTTGAAATGATTTTCTTAGAATGCGGGGCATTCACTCGGTATTGTATACGGTATAAACTTAATATTAATGTCAGTGTCGTTGACATCGGAAACGCCCAAAGAATATGACTTTACCAATATTTTGCTTCCTCTGCTATCTGCCTAAATTGTACATTTCCTTTAAACAAATTTGTAAATTCATTAATGTTGTGTGCAATTAACTTATCTAGATATTAGATATATTGAACATTGAAACATTGAAGTGGCAAACCTTGCACTCGCTAAATTCTATGACCTGCATGCCTAAATCAATCTAAAGTAGTAGTTTAGGTAATACTTACTATTAACCACTGTCTCATCTGATGTAAGGTAGCAGTCTTTACTAGTAGGCACAGTCACCAGCACATCAGGTTATATTTTTTTTATTGAAAACTAGAATTTATTACAACTGCATAAGATATCGCAGTGTTAACCTTGACGTGCTTTTGTCCGTACGTCTTAGTATCATATTTACTTTTTAGGGTTCCGTACCTGAATGGCAAAAAACGGAACCCTTAAAGTTTCGTCAAGTCTGTCTGTCTGTCTGTCTGTCCGTCCGTATGTCACAGCCACGTTATTCTAAAACTATTAGCATCACACAGCTGAAACTTGGTAGGTAGGTGTATCTTATATTATATTACGGCTTTCCTATTAGAAACAAAAAGTTCAAAAATACATTTAAACTTAAACCTTAAAAATATTACAAAAGATGTTGTGATATTTTCGTTAGGTGGAAGTAAATGGACCCCAAATCTAGTTTAGGTTGGTACGGAACCCTCAGTGCGCGGCTCCGACTCGCACTTAACCGGTTTTCTAGCATAGTAATTTGAATGTCTTATGAAAAATTTAATCTATTAGTACTTCAACTTTGAACTTCAAACGCCATTTTACGATATCCATTGTGCTTAAACGCTTCAACAAAATAATGATAAACTTTCGTTTCGTATCGAGTAAACCTCGGGTGAATTGGAATGGAGTCGTCGTAGAAACTTAAGGTATTTCGATCAATGTAACCGGGAGGTAAGTGAAATATCGTGAAAGTTGTGAGGGAAATCGATTTGAAGTTAGAGACTGTGCTTTCTTATTAGATTCCCAATATTTTGTTCTACGTTCATTTACATAAAGAAGCATTAGTTTATACCATACTTTGTTATCAATATGATCTTACATCAAAGAGTGTTTTAATAACAGAGGACTTTATCAAAATAACAATGACATACTCATTGACCTTTTGATTGCATACTTCAGTTGCTTTGGTTTAAGATATTTATTAAGGGCTGGTTTCGTGATCGATAGCTATTTAAACTAATTGTTTATACTCTTATCATTAATTACACTTATTACTACGATTGTGCTTGCTAAAAAAATCACCTGGGGCGCGGCCGCTTGTTTGTGTGTAATTATAGGCACTGGGTTGACTACAGCTGGTAGTATTTGTATTAAAAAAAACACGGCACGTCCATCTAGTTGCTTAAGAATTCAGGAAGAGAGCGATAGCTGTCATTCCAATATAATCAAAATTTACAAAACTTAATGTTGCCATGCAACAACACCTTAACCAACGGTTATTAAAATAGCTATTCTCTCTGTCAGTTGATTATGTTATCCGTCGTTCAAAACATGCACAGGCGTAATTATTTAACCACAGGTGAAGATTTTTGATCATGAGTTGAGTTAACTTTCGATCAAAAACCGGCCCTTAGCAAATCAAACCAAGTAATTGTCTTATTTGATAATATTATGTAACTCATAGTCTGTCTGTACAGATTAAGCTCTTTCACGGCTAATGAATAATCTAGCAAAATTCTTGATGTAATATAAAATTAAGAGATTTATTCTTAGCAATATTTACAAACGGTAATCGTACCGTTTCGGCGATCGCGCCGAAAACCCTTCACGTCCCAGAGGGCTCGGTCTGATTATTCAAATTCAAGAATCTTTCGTAAGTCAAACAATAGAAACAATTCACCGTAAGATAAACAATTAGAGACAAGACCGATCCCAAAATAAATAGACTACGCCGATACTTTTGTTCTTAGTAAGTGAATTTATTAAACAAGTTCGAGGTGGTTACGTGCGTCTTTCTCTTACGTTAGAAAAAGAAAACCGATGATGCTAGGGCCGGTTACGTGATCGATAGTTCACTCAACTAAAAATCAAATGTCGTTACCAGCGGTTGAATATTTACGGTTGTTAGTTTTAAATGTCAGTGACATATAACCATAAGTTGAATTAACTATCAATCACGCAACCGGGTCTAAGAGTTATATTTATGGGACTTACACTATCATTATCAACTGATGTACTTGATTACTGTATTCTTGCAAATAAAACATTTGACTTTGACTTTGACTTTGACTTTGACACAAACTAAAAGCATTTAAATCCTTTAATCACGATGAAGAATTAATTTTTGGGCAAATTGAGTGTAAAATTTTTGGAACGTAGATAGTTGATGTTATTTTTAGGGTTCCGTGGCCGAATGGCAAAAAAACGGAACCCTTATAGTTTCGTCAAGTCTGTCTGTCTGTCTGTCTGTCCGTCCGTATGTCTCAGCCACTTTATTCTGAAACTATTAGCATCACACCGCTGAAACTTGGTAGGTAGGTGTATCCTCTTTTCCGCTTTCCGATTCAGGTACAAAAAATTTGAAAAATGATATTATAGGGGGAGGTCCCATACATGAAACTAAAACCAAAAAAAATAGGTCTTTTAAAATGACATTTAGGATTCTAAAACCATTTTTTCTAAAAGTGTAACGGTTTCTAAAAGTGTAACCCTCAGTGCCCGAGTCCGACTCGCACTTGGCCGGTGTAGTATCCCGGCATCCCGGGTATCGGCTCCTTACGACACACTGACTAACACGTCCGTCCTCCACCGTGGTGGCGAGTAAAGTATCCCCACTACCACCCCGCCCCGGCGTCGTCGGGGAACCAGTGTGCGCAGGAGACGACAGAATACTTCCTTCTCTTTTTCACATACACTACATCCCTCCCTTGTTTTAATTTAAATAAAACTATTTATTTTATATCTCGATTAAATCATTTATGAAATCATCAATTTATACATATACATATTGATATTGGTATTGACATATTGATATATATATATTTTTTTATCCTTCTTCCATCCTCCCTTATATTATATAGCTTTTTTTTTTGACAGTTTCCTATACCTGTATTCAAGTGGAAAACGTTTTTACTTAAATTCTGACTAAGTGTAGTTTCATCATTCCATACTCCAATGTCCCCGTTCTAATATTCTGAATGCAATACATCAACGAGAGCAGTTTTTAATGAGTTAAAAGCTGTCTGCTGCCCTTCCTACCATAACTATCTGATATCCAATTTTGTTGTCATTCTTCAAACGAAGCAGTTTCTTCAAAGTTCGGTCTTTGTAGCCTCATTTGGTATCCACTTTTCTACATAACATATTAATCTCATAAAGATTAGCAAATCCGCTATTATCGTATAGGTTTTTGCGATATTAAAAACCTTTCGCAAAAATGAATGTTATCATGTGCCTTTAGTCCGGGTCCGGGTTAAGTTCAAGCTGATGAAAAGCATACCATATGACGTCTAGTTTACTAAATACTTCAACGTCCTAATTATTCAGTAATATAAATTAAATCAATAAAAATATTTATCTCTTCATCTACACTCACTTCAGACCCTACCACAGCCTCGAGCAACTGTGGGCTAGTGCTGGAAAGAAACTATGCAAGAAACATAATTCACTATACTTGTCAATGCCTCTTTTAAAAATTTCAATGTTTTTGGTTGTTAAAAGTAATTCATACATTATAATATTTTTTAATAATTAACTTCTTTTTAATACCCTTCGTCATTAAAGCTTTTGAAACAACCAAATCATAAATCGGTTAGTCTACTACTTATGTTTCTTATTATTTTTTCTTTTTGTACATTACCTTCATTTTAAATTCTAAATTGTGAAATAAGCATAACTTTATTATACTTTTTTGCGTAAATAAACATACAAATATTACTTTTCATAGAAATACTGAAAGTACAGTACAGTTAACATCCTTTTTTTTACCACTTCTAAAGAACCTGAGGTTGTAATGTAGATTATAAATTATAATAGCTCAAACAAGGTATGAATATAGTTGGTCTATTGGAGGCAAGTGGTAAATTTCACGTTTTGTAGCACGCAAATGCAAACATCATTCTCATCAATTGGAATGATCTATTCTAACCCCCTCTACTTTTCAAATATTATGTCCTATCACTCCAAAAGTTCTTCTATTTTTTTTATGCGCCGACTTTTTCTGTGATACACGCTTGACTTATCAATATGTTTTTATTATCATCGTCATCAAACTCTAGAACTTGGCCGTTGTCAGCGAAGCTTTCCATATTTTCCGAGTTTCTACCATTTTCTCGACTTCCTGATACGATACGACGTTAAACGTTAACTTTATTTGCCCCATATAGCTTATTATTCTTCTTCCTCGCTTCCTTCTATCATTCTATTCTTATTTATTTTTTATTTCAAGACTTTATTGCACAAATTAAGTGTACAAAGGTGGACTTCTTCCCTTTATTAAGGTTTTGATCAAATGATTGTGTCGAATCAGGTGCTCTAACATTTTTCCTCTTCTACCTTCTATCGTTTCTATCTTTTTTTTTTATTGTCATCCAAGTTATAGTTCTATATGCCCTCAAACATCGAAAATGTTTCCTAGTTTGTTTAACCTATTTTGAGAACCTCCAAATCAATTGCTGTCACTCCTCTAATTACGTAGAATTTTGCATTTTTTATCCTTATAATATGAGAAAACTGAATTTTAGCACCAAAGAATCCTTGTGTTATCAAATGGAAAGTATAAATTGCACTTGTAAAATGTAACCGTGACTCTGTGCCAGACGAGGAATCGAACCCCGTAAATGGATAGTACTCTCATATGCCAGAAAGATCCTATCTGATTGCTTTGTTTGTCAAAAACCTGTATTATGTATTTTCACCATGTTGTCACTAATTAAGTTTACACCCGGAATCGATCACCTTTTTTTACTTTTATTCCTCCTACTGTACATTTCACCATATCATCGTCCCCAGCATTAAACACATAGTGAATTTTCTTCCTCTGATTTGTTAGTACTTGTTGTTTCTTCAATGTTTCTCAGTTCCATATTCGTTTGTTTTCACGTTTTTATTGGTAATTCTGATTTATAAATAAATTCGCATTCGTCTTCCTCTTCAAATGACTGCTTTAAAGTGAAATATTTTCTCACATTTTAGACACCTTTTCTTATAACAGGGTTTTTTTTTTACAACTTGTATATTTCCTTTATTGCTAATTTTTAATTGTCTTTTCACAATTTCCAAAGTGTTAGCATCTATAATGATTTTATTTAAAGTCATGTCGTCTCCTGACTTCAAAATAATTTATGTCGTAGCTTTTTAGAATTAAACTTCTCCGTGAGTTGATATTTTAAGTCTATGAATTTGCATTTAGAAGCTTGCTGCCGAAGTCTTATTTTTTTTTTAATTTTATTATTTTCGCCTCGTTTTATACCTCTTAATTCGTGTCTTTTATGTCTTGCTTTGCTGGAGGCAAAGTATTCATCCTTTTTGTTTATGGCTATTTTGAATACATCTATTTGACCATCTTTAAGTTGTAGTCCACCACAATTCAATAAACTTGCCCGTTTTTGACTGCTTTGTTTTAGGTTCGCCGCTGCTTTTAGGTAAAATTTCACTTCTATTTTCCCACGTAAGTAATACCAAACCAACTTCACCATTGCATTCAAATTTTTCTAAGAGAAGCTATCAACAAAAGTTGTTGGCTCGTAACCCAACCACACCATTCATTCAATGACCATTTCCATGTTATTCATTTTCACCACTATCAACTATCGTCATTTCAAACTAAAAGCCTACCTAACCATCATTGTTGTCTTTATTTTTATCATCTTCATCGTCTTATTATTATCATCGTCATCATCATCATCTTGCTCATCATGATCATCATTATCATCATCACCATCTTCATCGACATCTTCATAATCATCATAATCGTCATCGTTTTCATCATCATTATCATCATTGTCATCTTCATCATCATCAACATCATTGTCGTCTTCATCATCATCAACATCAACGTCATCGTCATCGTTATTATCAGTGTCATCGTCTTCATCGTCATAGTCATCGTCATTATCATCACTATCGTCATTGTCATCATCATCAACATCATCATCATCTTCATCATCGTCATCGTCATCATTATCATCATCATCTTCATCATCTACATCATCTTCATCTTCATCATCATCAACATCATCGTCATCATCAACATCATCATCATCTTCATCATCATCAACATCATCATCATCATCGTCATCGTCATCGTCATTGTCATTGTCAGTGTCATCTTCTTCATCGTCATAGTCATCGTCATCATCATCGTCATCATCGTCATCATCATCATCATCATCATCGTTACATTATCATCATCATCTTTATCGTCATCTTCATCATCTACATCATCTTCATCTTCATCATCATCAACATCATCGTCATCATCAACATCATCATCATCTTCATCATCATCAACATCATCATCATCATCGTCATCGTCATTGTCATTGTCAGTGTCATCTTCTTCATCGTCAAAGTCATCGTCATCATCATCGTCATCATCATCATCATCAACATCATCGTTACATTATCATCATCATCTTCATCGTCATCTTCATCATCTACATCATCTTCATCTTCATCATCATCAACATCATCGTCATCATCAACATCATCTTCATCATCATCAACATCATCATCATCATCGTTATCGTCATCGTCATTGTCAGTGTCATCGTTATCATCGTCATCATTTACATCATCATCATCTTCATCATCATCAACATCATCATCATCGTCATCGTCATTGTCAGTGTCATCGTCATCATCTACATCATCATCATCTTCATCATCATCAACATCTTCATCATCGTCAACATCAACATCATCATCGTCATCATCTACATCATCATCAACATCATCATCATCGTCATCGTCATGGTCAGTGTCATCGTCATCGTCATCATCTTCACCATCGTCATCATCTACATCATCAACCTCAACATCATCGTCTTTAATATCAATATCGCCATCTTCAAAGTCATTTCGTTAAATCATTTATCAAAAGGCTACTATTATATCTAATAACCTTGTTTTATTTATATTTGTGTACCCAGTCGCGTATCGCCCCAATTGCACGCATGTACATTTTATATTATGTTTAATTTTATTGCAAATAAATACCTTCTGTAAAGAGCTAAACTCCCATTTATTGGCCTAATAAAGTAATTTCTTACCAAGAATAAACTTTTTCTGTATTGTGTGTGAATTTGAAACCATTTCAAATTCACACCCTATCAATAAGACAAGTGGGTTGGTATTATAAATTAGACCTTTACTTCAAATCCTTCCTTACAGTTATTGTTATTAGTTATTAATTGTATTTTTTAAAGGAATACAATCAAATGTTATATTCAGCTTATCATTGCATAAAAGAAAGACACGCCTTCATAAAATTTACAGTTAGCCTTATATAAGTGAAAAGTATCTTAAGAATTTATTACTGCATCTATTTATTATTACTATCATCTATAATTATCTGTATCTGCATGTAAAGAGATGAAATTTAAGTTGTATACACTCTCTGTACATCATTTTCCAATTTCGCTAATATAATCAAAATATTTTGATTACCTCTGTATTATGTTTTATCCTATCCTATATTAGATATACTTCATCATGCTATGTAAACATGTTTTGGATTGACAGTGCTAGCATACCTAGACCCTATATTATGTAACTGTCTATAATTCTGGTTTGTGTACTTAACAAATGAATTGCTCAAAAACTGACAAAAGTCACATCAATTAATCGCAATAACATACGAATAGATATTATCAATTATTAATGCTATAACTTAATTATTTCCGAAACACCACATTTTCTCGTTCGTCATAATGTTACGTTTAAAAACTTTATGTTTAAACAACCATTGAAATGCATAAATAGCAAATACCTTTTTAGGTAATAAATACAATACATCACGTACCCCGCTTTAATAATTATGTTTTGCTGCATAGCCTTTTCATACACCTACGTTTCACATAGGAGGTACACATGGACGTCGTAGATATACACATAATATCTATACGTAAGCTTTTGTTATCACAAATGAATTCCCCTAACGTTAACTCTCAAGAAAACATTAGTTAGTAACTTCCCACCCGCTGTGCCTGCGATACGCTTACTTAAAATCGTGTAAACAACACAAACAAAGCTATTTACAAAATATTTCATATACTTTTCTTCAACATTGTAATATAGGATACTAATAAACTGTTAGCGAATTTATTTAGCCCGATGTAACTTCAATTATTGTACTAAATGCATTATGAGACTTATATCAAACACATATTGTTTTCTCCCTTTTTTTTTATAAATGATTCACAGTACTTACATCCTCGTTGCCAAAATGTAGTATCCCGGCATCCCGGGTATCGGCTCCTTACGTCACACTGACTAACACGTCCGTCCTCCACCGTGGTGGCGAGTAAAGTATCCCCACTACCACCCCGCCCCGGCGTCGTCGGGGAACCAGTGTGCGCAGGAGACGACAGAATACTTCCTTCTCTTTTTCACATACACTACAGCCGGTTTTTAACAGGTAGTTATATTATTTTTATTGGGGTAGTTACATAAAATTAGGTTGACAACTGTCAAGGAAGCGTGGCGTTGGCTTTGTGAGTGCTCCTTGTATTTTTCCAAATAACCTCAATGTCGGTGGTTTTTGGAGTGTTATATATATTTATATTAAGTGCTAAAAGAAATTTAAACCTAAGACATTGTGTTTGGTGCCTCAACCGGAAGGGGGACCTTCTTTGACAAGAAGAAAGGATCAGCATTCTCCAGGTTTCAATTATATATTTTTTTAATCATTTTCATGTTTGGTGCCTCCGCGTATCGCGGAAATTATGGAGTATTTGCAGAATGCCAATAAATCAAATTATAATTTGAATATCGGAATTTACACCATACTGAACGACCCAAACAACTTTATTTAACAATAGTAAAATCAACTATTTTGAAAGGCTTTACAATTTGTTTCTACGAATTCAGATATTCAAATAACAACATTATTGCGGCTAGACGTTCGGCGTGATTTAATATTAATAAATATCCGACTTGACTTTCTCAATGTCAGTGAATAAGAGCAAGTTCACATCAAACAATGTTGTTCTCACATTGCACGGTAAAGTGCCAGCCAAGTTCTTGTAACACTTGGGTAAGTACAATAGTCTAACAACTTTGACTACTTTGCAGGTACTTCTACTATTTCGAGCTAAGGAAGTTAACACTGTACTTTGCATATAATTTTCAGAATTATTTTTTTGATATAAATACATGAAGCTATTTTTATCAACTGACGGTGGTGACCATTACGCAATGTTACAAATATCGACACATATGACGTAACATAAAGTTTTTAAGTTTGCTATTGCTTTCATCTTGGAATATACTGCCCTCTATTATTGAAAACCCAATGGCAATAAAGCAATCTATAGCTTTATTGGTAGCCCCAATAGATCCTTACGTCTTCACAGATATCTTACGAAGATAAACCGTAGCGTTTTGCCTATATAAATAAAGAAGAGTTTTATTTGATAACTTGGCTCCTCACCCACAAAAGCTGTGTACAATACAAAAGAATTTCCCTTACTATTTATGTTGGTATGAGTCACTTGCCTGAACGCACAACTTATAACGAGGTCCTATTGACTCACAGTCTGTTCTACACTTAAGCCTTCTAAAGCTTTAAATAAGGCTTAGCGACAAAACTGTAACTTATATTACGAAGTGATTTTCTTTCAAGAACTCTTTTGTGATAGTTCTAAAACGAAACATATATTTATTTACGTAAATTTAACTATATTTATAATAAATAAATAAAAAAATATTAAGAAGGATGGGTAACTCAAACAACCCGCCCCGTGTCGCCCCTAGTACAAAGGTGCCCAGTTCTAAAATATCGACAATAGTCGTTGTGTGTTTATTTTATTTATTGTTGTGTGTATGTTTCAAACCCAGGAGGCTTTTAATAATCATGCCTCCATTCAAATACTCAGTATGATAGGATTTATCATCCATCGTCACTATAACCTACCGAGAGCAGATCAAAAACTTTGATAGTATCAACATAGAATGGATTAAAATTCACTTTCGCTTAGTCAATTACAGCAATATGGTAGCCAAGAAGTTGAAAACACAGCACCAAATCTAGCACTCGACTATGATTGAAAACTCGAAAAAAATAATGGCGGTAATCTCTTGCAGTAAAAAGTAGGGTATAGTTTGAAGGGCCGGGGATAGGGGAGGGGTATTAACACGGATTAAACCCGATACTCGAGTCAAAGCCGAGCTAATGTTACTGACGGATGGTTAACCTAGATGGTTTTTGTGGCGACACAGATACGGAAAAGATGCATTGACTGCAACTGTGGGAAAAATGTTGACGACCGCCGTTGGCACAGATTAAAAATTGAAATCAGTTAAAAATTTATGTCAATTTACAAATTTGATATTTTTTTAGAAACATTCTTCTGATCATACCGGCTTACGGAATGATCCTACTCCCAAATATAAAAAAATCTTTTTTTCTTAATACCTCAGGTACCCTATCTGTGAGTTACTACAACTATCTAAATGCTCACTGAATATTTAACACTCCGCAAACTTGCTCTATACCAATTCAGTACACAAGCAAGTTTCAAATTTAATATTTATCGCAACAAAGGACGGAATACCGCCGCCGATAAATAATATAACTTGTATTCGTGTCACGTGCGACAACCTACTCCGTTTTCGTGTCATCTTGCTGTCAAATTATTGAATCTTTGTGACAAACACACCTGAGCGCGTGGCGGCTATGCCAATGACAGGAAGAAAAATTGCGTGGGCGATGACGGAGGTGATGTATGCACGAACTTTTAGTTTCGGATTGAGATTCGGAAGATTGTTTTGAGATAAGAGTTGATGGATAAGTAGCTAATGTTCATATTATTTATCATACATATATTTTTTTGTAATATCCGAACTTTGTTTTTGGATTCATTAACGCATTTTATCCGAGTCAGAACTATTTCAACAGCTTATCTTTAAAATAAATATCTGCACTTGGTACTTATTTACACTATTCAATAACTCTTACTGAAATATATTTTCAAGTTATAATATTTACTATACATTCCCGTTGACAGCGACATTAATTCATAGAGTAAATAGAGTTGGGTTATAAATAATAGCATTAAAAATATTCAACAAAATATATAAATCATGCCTAAACGTTTGTTTGCTCAGTGCTAAGCTAAGGTGAGCAGGCTTTACAGATTTATTCAGGTGTGTGTTCCCAGCCTTACAAATATTTTCTCACACGCAACGTGCTCTTGATGCCTTTTAATAACAACTCAAGTTGGTACGTCAAAATATTACCTCTCGAATTTTATCCAATTAACGTGATCCTTTTTATCAAGTTACTACTAGACATCATAACGTTTTTATTCCTATTAGCTATCATAACATTATGGGAAGTTATCTGCCGCGTACTTATAGTGTATGTTTAATTACGATTTGCATCGCTACCAAAAGGTTCAACACTTAAACACATCATCATCATCAAATCAAGCAATCAAGCTAGGCTCTTGTTGGTGGACTTTTTTCCAAACCTCCAAATTAGGTATGATCTACGGAATATAGTGTGGTGATTTCCCTCTTGCCTTACACGCCGCAGCTTAAGAACCAGGGATTTCCGCCTCTTAATGCCCATGAAAGCCTTTCCTGATATACTATATCTTCATCTGCCAATCTGCCAGTACTGATGTTGCTGCTACCCAAAACCAGGGAAATACAATGTCACAGGTTTGTCACTAAAGATTGTAGCTTTTAAAAGAGAAGCCCATCTCACTAGACTCTCCACTACATTCTGGTAATCCTGTCTATGATAATGCTTTAGTAATGCTACCTATATCATATTTGCAGCTAGCACTATTCGCCGTTCTCTATCCGCCACCTGTAATCCCGCTAGTAGCCTTCAGGTCAGCCCTAACAAAGGCCTAAATACAATACTAAAATTAAAACATGGCAGAAACAAAAGTCGTGAAAAATAAATTAAACCTCTCCAAGATTAAATAAGAAACCAAAAATTGCGCACGGGCGGGATTCGAACCAGCATTTTTCTGGCTTACCGGGCCAACTGCTCTTCCAATTGTGTGCTGTCCCGCCCGTGCGCAATTTTTGACAGCACGGTAGCTCAATTGGAAGAGCATTTGGCCCGCCAAGCCAAAAAAATGCTGGTTCGAATCCCGCCCGTGCGGAATTTTTGGTTTCTTATTTCATCTTTAAGAATATATATATGACACTGTGAGTGTTTCAAAAACATTCTAAACCATTAAACCTCTCCAATGAACTCGTCCGATCAAATGTATACATCCAGGTAAATTAAATCTCTTCTTTATTCGAGAACATCGTAAAATGAGGGGTTAAGTAGCCATCGAACAATTTAATAACATTAAAATGGCCGCCAGAACATTGGGCGTGTATTTAATTAAGCAAACCTTTGTTACGCGTACCTGGGCACATAACCCAAAGAGTTTTATTACAAGCTATTATTTCTAGTCACCGTTACGAAATTGCCAAAAGATGAGGTCAACCATAAAATTTAATTACATATCCACGTATATTACTTTGATGAGTTGTTAAATATTGTTATTGGTTTTCTGTGTTAATGACTCGCGTTAACATGTTTTCGTTTTGGGCCCTTTTTGATTTGGTTTCGGCTGTTAATTAAATCACGTCCAAACATTTTCATTACTGGTTTATTGTTATTGGTTAATAAATAGGACATCATATAATTTTGTTTTGAAAATAAGTCAATTTAACACACTTTTACGTCCTTATAGAAATTAACATTTAAATTGGTTTTATTGCAGGTGAAGTTGTAAAAGAAGCTCTGCCTGAATCAACTCTGAAAGATACTAAAAAGTAAAAATGTTTATTGCGAACTGACTGACATAGGATCACGTTCCGTTGATAGTTAAAATATTTACATTTATTTAAGAATAATTTAAATTATACAAAGCTAATTACACAAATGCCTTTGTCTAAGTTGTAAACAATAAACCCAATTTAATTTCCTTAATAATGTGCGTGTGTGAACAACCATATGCCCTTGCGACCTTGTCATACATTTCCGAGAAAGCTATTCCCAATGTTTATTAAACTAGGCTCTAACTACAAACTATTGACGAGAAATATTTTTTTTTACACTGTCCATTTACACAACACTGCTACACGCGTAAATACATGTAGGAAGACTATATCAACAGGCTGATTAACCTTTATTGACTGAAAATCAAAAAACAAACCGCGAGTTTAATAGTTTCAGCGCCATCTAAGATCCCGCGTCAGTACTAAATTTAGAAGGTATGCATCATTATAACTACATACAAATGTCGTTTATACCAAGTGAACTAAGCAACACTATCAATCTCGCAAACGGGCTCTTTATTCCAAAATATTTAAAGATACCCTCGGGCCCATGTAATTTCATTCTGGCTCAATCTCGCCCCTTCCTATTAAGAGGCTATTACTACAAGTATTCCGTGCTACACGATAACTTTATTATAGTTAGGAATGTAATACAGTTCGCTGTAAGTACATTAAAATGGTAACAAGGGTGTGCCGGTAGATATTGCGTGAAAGGCATTTGAAGGTACCTACACTTACCTGCGTGTTGTTGAATTGGTGAATATTTTGAATGGCGTGGGTTGACAACGGGGAGTGTATTAAACTGAGCAATCGCACTGCTTAAATAAATAGTAAATAGATATATATTAGTACATTAATAAATAATAAATATCTATTTTAGGAGGTCGTTGACTGAATTCTGTTAAGTTTTTTTAGGGTTCCGTAGCCGAATAACAAAAAACAAAACCCTTCGGTTTCGTCAAGTCTGTCTGTTTGTCTGTCTGTCCGTCCGTACGTATGTCACAGCCACATTATTCTGAAACTATTAGCATCACACAGCTGAAACTTTGCAGGTCTTATCTTATTGATTCAGATACAAAGAGTAAGAAAAATGATATCCTTACTTTACTTTACGTTACTTTTGAACTAAGAGAGTGAAAATTTTGAAAAATATAAGTGATATAGATCTCAACAAATATTTTTAACGAAAATTGAAAGAAAGAAAGAAAGAAAGAAAACATGTTTATTCAGTATCACAAAAAGAGGGTACTTATATTTAAATACACATAAATAAGATACTGAAAGGGTGGGCCACTCAGCATGTGTCGCAGCATTTTAGGAATGCCACGACGCTGGTCTTCCGTGGACACCCAGACAGAGAGCACTACTTCGCGCAACAATTACCTACTTAATCAATTTAGGAACTTTAACATCATATATATTTAATTATTTTACATACAAGCCGACTATATAAAATAAAATTTGGCAGTTACCATACAGTTAAAGCAAGTGAGTGTATAATTATTTTACTTTTACATTTATTTATTAAGTCCTAGAGTATGTCCTTTTGTAAATTTAGAAGCAAACTTTTGTATTTATATTTGAAAGTATACAAGGAAAGGCAATTTTTAAATGGTGGAGGGATATTGTTCGAGCATTTCGTGGCTGAGTATCGAAAACTGCCACGAAATGCGGCCGTTTTGTGACTAGGACAACAAAGAAGAGAAGCAGTTCTAATTCAATTAGAAAACAACAATTTTTCATATAAATATGAGGGTGACTTACTTTTAATCACACCAAATAATAGACATGCATAATGTAGAGAACGTCGAGATTGCATATTTATTAAATTATTCTGATTGAGAAACGGAGTAATATGGTTAAAATATGGTAAAATTGGTTTAAACGATATTAAACTGGTAGTTTTTGAGATAAAGTATCAAAAAATATTGTGGTTTTTCCGTTAGGTGGAAGTAAGTGGACCCCGAATTCAGTTAAGAGTGGCATGGAGGGTCCGACTCGCACTTGGCCGGTTTTTTATTATTATTTTATCTTAATTTGTGGAAAATCATCATTATCACCAGCTTACGGACGTTAAAGGGAATTGAAATTGCGGACTGGAAAGTTAGCCAAAATTTTCATACCTTTAGCATGGACCAATTTACCCACAATTAATGCGTTCTAGATTCGCTCAGAAACTTAGAGTAGGTAACCATCAACCATTACTGCGAGGCTACTCGCAAACGACCAAGTAATTTAATGATTCCGCTAATCTCTGCCTAATCTTTGCCAAACTCAAGAATCGAACTAGTAATTTAGAAGTCCTCTCAAACCGATAAGCCAGTTCGGAAATTTGTCTTAACTCTCTAGAATGGGCAAGCTTTATTCAACTTTTTTGCATTTTTGATTTATAAGTTTGAAACCAAAGTTGTGTTTATTGTATTAAGGTATACCTGGATGATTTACTATTTAATTTTAATTAACTCGTCAAGTATGTGTAAACGAGACACAATAAAAATTCCATTGTTATGCGACTCTCGGCATTCGTTTGATACCTGACTGATTAAGGTGAGTTCACGTCTTAATATATGTATTAATGCTCGTTTAGCTCGTTTTGCACACTAAAATAAAATATACATCTTTGAATTATTATTATACAGTAGGTAGTACTCGTATACGAGATCGAATCAGAAACGAGGAGTTACCTTGAAGAACTAAGGTAACGGACATAGCCCTGCGAATCAGTAAGCTCAAGTGGCAGTGAGCAGGTCACATAGCGCGAAGAACTGATGGCCGTTGGGGCAGAAAAGTTCTAGATTGGAGACCCTTTGACCAAAAGCGAATCGTAGGACGTCCACCGATAAAAAGGACAGACAACCTTGTAAAGATCGTAGGATCACACTGGATGCAGACCGCTCACAACCGGTCGCTGTGGAAATCCGTGAGGAAGGCCTATGTTCAGCAGTGGACGTCCTTTGGCTGATAATGATGATGATGACTCGTATACGAATAGAAAGTTCAAGTAAAATATAAAGAAACTACCAAATAGTACTATACTTTTTTGCACTTATGTCTGTATTAGGATATAATGATATAATAACCCAAATAAAGGCAGATATTATTTTTACACGGAAGTGCCTACCTTGTCCTTGCTGGCACAAATTGCCGTCATAAACTGTTCGGGATAAGATAGAACATCCTCATTAGCATTTTATTCCTTAAGATTGCGATCTGCTATTGTTACCTTACTTGGACTTTTGTTTCTAGAAGCTGTGTAATATTAGCCATCATTTATATGTACTACTAGCTGTGCCCGCGACTTCTTCCGCGTGGAATAGTGACTTTGGGTAGAATTTTTAATTATTTAGGTTTATGATTTTACAAATAAGATACTTAAGTATAAGTACTTATAAGTACGCAAGATATAAAGTATTTATTTATGTTAATTAAAGTAAATTTTAGTACTCACTTATCATTAAAATTGGCCATTGTTAGCAATGAATTGTAAAAGTTTAGGTTTTATATAAAAAAAACATAATAAGTATTTAAGAAAAATAGTGAGACTTCGTCTAAGACAACCATGACTCAACTATACTACTTCCGCCTCCAAGCTTTGCACCCATCTTCAAGTCACCCTGTATTACTTAACTAAAACTAAAGGGCGATTTAGAATGCTTAGTAAGCTTTATTAAACTTATTTTGAAACAAAATCAGTATATTTATTATTACAACAATAAGAAGCAAGTAGTACATCAAAGGTGATCAATTATTATGACCATACCGATTATTTGGACGTTCACAATTTGTATTTTGATTAAGAGTTCCGTTGTCTGATAGGATTATATGGTTACTTTACTTTTTAACTACTAAGTACTTTGCTACAAAAAAAAAACTTCTACTTTACTAACATTTTACTTTGTTGTGTGGAAAAAATGGATCTAAATATATATTTTGTTATATTTTGGCAAGTACCATAAAGTAAAGTACCAAAATTTCATTTAATTTATACAAACCAATATGGAGGAAACACTACACATTGAATTAACACTTTACAGATTCATTTCCCACACATTTATTTAAAATGAAATAGAGGGCCTGACGTTTCTAATTATTATCAGCATCCGTGGTCACAGGTAGACCAAGAAACTACCATCGCTCATTAATATCTATTGACGTTCCTAACCACCCAGAAAAAACTTATTGTGTCTTGAGATCTTGCAGTATGAGATGTTGCTTAGGTTGGTCTAAACATAAATAAATCAGCTATTTATATTCTTTAATCTGCATGCCTATACTAATTGTTGATTCACCGATGTAGAAGATGCCACAGTCACATTCCTGTCTGTACTCCCCTGCATCTTGGAGAGGTATGTGATGTGACACTTGAAAGGTGGTAAAAATTGGTTAATCTTCATGTTCAATTGTAGCGGGTTTGGCACGGGGTATGCAACAACCTTCCTTACATGTTGACAATCAGCAGCCAGGTTTTGGTTATCATTGCTGCCCCTTGCTCTCTGAAACAAAGTTTTTGTCGTGATAGCTATTTATTGGTAGCATTTCTAAAGACTGTGAGGCTAAGGTTATGATCTGGATAAGAAATATTGTTTATTGTCTGCCTCAATTTCTGAATTATCTGAATATGAACTGTATGAGAGTAGATTTTCCAAATTCATTTGGAAGAAACTCTTCAATTCTTTCTCTGGAAGAAGAGCTTCACTTCTCATTAATTATTCTGCCATCCTACTAGTTGAATTTTTGGATGATTAGAGTTTAGTAGATGAATAGGAAAAGCAGTAGGTAACAAAAATTGATATCTACATACCGTTAATAAAACTTTGGTGTTACATTATACAGGTGATGGTCAGCAACATCAGGTGATACTGGAGAGACCATTGCAACACATCAGTGTCTAATATCACTTGTGGCTTAATCCTTCACATGTGGCGTTGTTGCTCCTCCTATTATTTACACATGCAATTTTCCATAATTTCCATGCTTTCAATCACAGATGAATAATATAGGTATATTCAATACTTTGTTTCACTTTGTTTTATTTTGATAGATTGAATGACTTGACATTTGTTTGACAATGACTTTAGACATCAGTTAATTGTATCTGTGTACAATAGTTTATGGTTGAAAAAGTGACACTTGGCGCGTTTCGTTCTACCACAGATAATATAAGTTCTACTGAAGTTTGTTTTTAATATTTTTTTTACATCGCACGGAAACTTTTATTTACAGGCATTGTAAGTATCCTAAATGTTGCTCGATGGTTTAAGCTACCACTGTTCAAAATTTCATTTGAATTGGTTCAGTCGCTTCGGAGTTTATCGCGAGCAAACAGAAAGACAAACAGACAAACAGAGAAATAAGAAATTTGAAAAAAATCTAGATTAGTCTCATTGCACTTCTTACATCCCCCTGACTCGGTTTTAAGCATTTTCTTTTATTGTACAGAAATTCGACCTCTACAATTTTATTATATGTATAGATATAAATGTGTATATTAGAAAAATGCTTAGTTCTGTTATTCAAATGTTAGTATCAAACGTCAAAATAGAAGTTTGAAGTTCGAATTTATACACAAGAAGAAGAACATTACAAATAATACCTAGATTAAACACTTTGCAACATATTTTTCTTTGAATTGTTTCGTGTCTCAAAAATAACTTCATGACAATAATAATCCAATTTTCAACACCTTAGATGTAAAAAATGTTATAAAGGTAGATTAAATCCAAGAAATACCATACAAAAAATAGCAAATTAGCGTTACATATCCGTTTATGTAGTTCTGTTGCAAACGCGAGTAAAGCGCTTTAAGAGATTTTTACAAAACCGTTTATGAAAGGGGAAAATAAAGTTTCCACACAAAGAAAATTTTTACTTGCTTCAGGCTAATCGGAGCATGCTCAAAACAGTTACAAAGCAAAGTGGAGAACTTCTTAGTATTTAGTATTAAAACTGCTAGTGTAAGAACTATTGCACCACAAATGGACGTAGTTCTTACGAGAATATTATATTTGAACAATTCCACTGACTATGGATGTTCATTGTTCACTTTTAGATATAATAATAATAATTACTTAAGTATCTATAAGGGTCTTTAATAATATTGATACAATTATCATGCCGACCACATACTTGAGGTGAGGTGTATGAGGCCTTTGTCCAGCAGTGGGATGTATAGAGGCTAACATTACTCAGGTATCATTTAGATTTTCTTTTGATTGACCATGATGTGCAGGATGGAGGCGCAGGGCTCTGCGTTGAAGTGCAGCGAAGGATTGTGGAGATTGTCACCAGAAATAAAATCATATTTGTGCTTAACAAATATGTCGTTTATTTACTCATAAATCACACTACACATTTGTCATCGTCAATCATTGATTACTTTAGATTAGAATCGTCACATTTTAAAATAAATAAAATTATAATAGGGAAAGACTATGCAGAGCTACATATCGAGAGAAAGGCTATACCAAAGACAACACAGATACGGTCATAGAGTAATGTCATAGACTAAATCAATAGACAATACATGTAAAGGGTAGACTACACGATTTCTAACACTCCTCCTTACACTTTACATGCCAAATAAAAGCTATATAAATATGGCTCTACATAAAGCATTCATAAAATTAATTACATGTCAAAGGCTTAACATTAAGTCCCTTAATAAATTTACAATGTTTTTCAGCACATAAGGGCTTCGTTAATACATCTGCTACCATTTTGTCAGTCTGCAAGTACCTTACATTTAAGTGTCCTTTTTGAATCAGATCTTTAATAAAGTGATACCTTAGGTCTATATGTTTGGTTCTTTTGTGGGAGTGCTCTTTAACTAACAGTAGTTTTTGAGCACTTTGGCTATCATTATAAATGACAGTGTCAAAAGTTTTATCGATAATTTCTGACAAGAAATTTCGTACAAAACATATGTCCTTACAACAATCTCCAAGAGCTACGTATTCCGATTCGCAACTTGAAAGAGAAGTACATTGTTGCTTTCTTGCCTCCCAGTTAATTACATTAGATCCTAACTTAATCACAAAGCCAGTATAGGACTTGCGGTCTGAAAGGTCATTGGCCCAATCTGCGTCAGCGTATGCAGTAAGATTAAAAGTATTGCTCTTTGTGAAGCAAAGGCCATAATTTATGGTACCTTTTAGGTAACGGAGCACACGCTTCGCCATGCGCCAATGATTTTCATCAAAACATGTGTTAAACATACTAAGTTGGCTACATGCAAAAGATATGTCCGGTCTAGTACAGACTGATAAATACATGAAACTTCCTAGAAGCTGTCTGTACTGATAGACTTCATCATCTAAACATGTCTTATCTGATTTCTGTAATTTACAATTAACTGGTAAAGGTGTTGTAACAGATTTACAGTCTGACATATTATATTTGAATAATAAACGCTTTATGTACTCAGTTTGATCTAAAGTTGTGATGCCATTTTCTCTACGTACATTCATTCCAAGACAATTATTTAATTTGCCCAAATGTCGGACTTCAAACTTATTTTGTAAAAGTTGTAAAATATTATTAATACAATTATTGTGAAATATATAAAAATCATCAACATACAATGCAATAATAATATATTCAGTCTTTGTCTTCTTAGTATAAATACATGGCTCACATTTGCTCTGAGTAAAATTATTTTGTGCTAAGAAATCATGTATTTTGATATTCCACATTCGGCTTGCTTGCTTAAGGCCGTATAAGCTTTTCTTAAGTAAACAAACCTTATCACAGTTTTTAAAACCTGAAGGCTGTTCCATATAAATCTTTTCATTTAATTCGCCATTTAAAAATGCAGTTGTTACATCAATATGGTCCATTTCTAAATTAAGTTCAGTAGCAATAGAAAACAAAATTCTCAGTGTGCTATGCCTCACTACAGGTGCAAAGGTGTCCGTATAGTCAATGCCCTCTACTTGACTAAACCCACGGGCAACCAGCCTAGCTTTAAATTTGGCAGGCTTACCTGAAGTGTCAAGTTTCTTCTTGTAAACCCATTTACACTTTATAATGTTTTCATCTGCAGGTCTGTCTACCGAGATCCATACCTTGTTTTTAATTAATGAATCATACTCACTCTGCATTGCCCTCTGCCATTCATCTTTTTCTGAAGATTCCATGGCTTCGCGGTATGATATAGGCTCATCTGGCGAAAAACCTTCTGCCATCATCGATAAATCATAGTCTCTAAGATGCTGTGGCACATTACCTCGTGTTTTACGTACGGGGTGTGAACGAGACGTGTCGGAAACAGCCGGCAGCGTCGGCTCACTCGGTGCTGACTCCGGCATAGAAGTCACGGCATCCCTTGGAGTACCAACCTCATCACCGTCGTCATTATTATCAAATGATGACTCCGGCAGAGAAGTCACGGCATCCCTTGGAGTACCAACTTCATCACCGGGACTGTCATTTGCACCCTCATCGCCCGTGCAGTAGTTTTCAGAGAGTGGCGACCACGCCAGTGACGTCGGTGTCTCTGCATCTGAAAATTGATGTAAAGAGGATGAGCACTCAGCTGATTTATCATTTTCATTATTTTGAATGACATCATTAACACTAAAATCTCTGTTAAAATTAGAGTCATTATTAAAATAATTCAATGCATTATTTTTATTAATGGGCATTGGAATAATAACATTGTCTTTCTCGATAGAATAATTATAAAAATTGGCTCCACAAGTCTTTTTACAAATGTCATTTTTAGCAAAAAAATTATCCTCATTAAAAACAACCGATCTAGACTGTATGACTCGGTGAGGCTTAGTGGGATCAACTAAACGGTATCCTTTAAAGGTTTCACCATAACCAACGAAAATTAAAGCTTTTGCTCTTGCATCAAGTTTTTGACGCTTTTGACTAGGAACGTGTGCATAAGCAGTACACCCGAAGACACGCAAATGACTGATGTCTATAGGAGACCCAGTCCATAAGCTCTCGGGAATTCCACCTGAAAGCGCTCTGGTAGGAGACCTATTTTTCAGGTAAATGGCTGTCATAACTGCCTCTCCCCAGTAACGGTTACACAGGCCGGATTCCTGCAGCATAGCCCTAGTTTTGTCAAAAATCGTTTTAAAAGCCCGTTCCGCTGTTCCATTTTGAGCAGCATTGTAAGGGACAGTGGTTTGGTGTATAATACCGTGGTCTTTAAGATAATTGGCCAGTTTATTATTTGTAAACTCAAGGCCATTGTCACTGCGCAAAATCTTTATTGATAAACCAGATTGTTTCTCTATCATAGTCTTAAAATTTATAAAATGTGAACTCACCTCTGATTTATGCTTTATAAGGTAGCCCCACGTCTTGCGGGTATGGTCGTCTGTGAAGGTCAAAAGGTAACGAGCTCCACCCCAAGTTTCAACTTGCATAGGTCCAGCCACATCTGAATGGATGAGTTCAAGAGGTTGGGTAGTGCGCTTTGTGCTGACAGCAGGATACGGTGCTCGCACCATCTTGCCTGTCAAGCACGGCTCGCAACTACTATTGATGGTGTCTTCTTTCTGAAAGAGTAAGTTCATGCATTTCTTCCCATCACCTAGAATCCTCATACCTGGTTCAGATAGATGAGCTAGACGTCTATGGATTAAGTCCATTGGCACAGTCGAAACAGCGTGAGCATTCACTGTCTCTTGCCTGGTCTGCAAGAGCTTGGAAGACTCCTCCTCAAGGATGTGTCGCACTTGAGACTTATATTTATACAAACCATTTTCCTTAAAAGCAACTAAGACCTGATTGCCAGTGACTTTAACATTATCAAAGACTTTACAATGATCCCTATTAAAAATGACAGTATAACCCTTATCAGTGATTTGACTAACGGACAGTAAATTGCTGGAGAGGTCAGGCACATGGAGAACGTTTGATAGGCTAATATTGGAGCATAAAGAGACCCTACCAGTACAATTGCTATGTAACTTATTACCATTAGCTATATAAATAGTAGAATTTTTACCTCTAGGTTCTTCTAATAGCTCCTTATCAGCAATCATATGCTGAGATGCACCAGAGTCCACCACAAAGCCATGGCTGCTGCTACCGCTGCATACCATGGCTGATGCAAGCATAGTGTGGTTTTCTTCATTGTTCTTCAGCTCCTTCTTGCGTTTAAAGCAACGCTTGATAGTGTGTCCGCTCTTTTTGCAGAACTGGCAAACCAAAGGCGATGACTTCTTCTTTTTGTTTCCTAGGTAGGCCTTCACTCCCTCCTGGTCACTCGCATTTCTCCGGTGTTCTTCTTGCAGCAATCTTGTCCGCACGAGCTCCACCGTTAGTGTGCTTGCAAGACAGGCGGTTTCAAGCCCCGACACCAGGTTGTCAAATTCCTGTGGTAGACCACTCAACAGGATTTCCGCTACCACATCATCGTCTATCTTCTTGCCTATATCAGCGAGCTGTTGAACAAGCTGCATAACCGCTTCGACATACTCCGACATGCTGCTGTACTGGCTGTATTCAATTCTATGCAGTTGACGTAACAAGAGCACTTTCCTGTATAGCCCTTTGGACTCGAAGGCATCGGCTAGCTTCGTCCATGCATCTTTTGCCGATGTGGCATTTCGCACGTACTGGTACAACGCACATCGATAAGCATATCTTTGCTAAGGCGCGGCTTTCATGGGTCGCATCGGTATCCGTTCCATCCACACAGCCCCATAAACCATCCAGCGTAAGTAACATTTTCATGGCAAATTTCCAATTTGAATAGTTACCCAAACCATCCAGCTTCTCGACGGGAATGTGCCCGTTGTATTCATTATGTGACGACATTCTTGACGACGTTAGTGTGATATTAGTTAAGCAAACAAATACTAGGTTATAATCACGAGGGCAGTGAATAGATAACCTCAAAATGTTTCCGACATACCAATCTTAGGTTTTCAGTTTCCGTTTTCAGTTTCCTCGCGGCACTTACATCTGGGCGCATAATCTGATGTGCAGGATGGAGGCGCAGGGCTCTGCGTTGAAGTGCAGCGAAGGATTGTGGAGATTGTCACCAGAAATAAAATCATATTTGTGCTTAACAAATATGTCGTTTATTTACTCATAAATCACACTACACATTTGTCATCGTCAATCATTGATTACTTTAGATTAGAATCGTCACATTTTAAAATAAATAAAATTATAATAGGGAAAGACTATGCAGAGCTACATATCGAGAGAAAGGCTATACCAAAGACAACACAGATACGGTCATAGAGTAATGTCATAGACTAAATCAATAGACAATACATGTAAAGGGTAGACTACACGATTTCTAACAGACCATGTCGTTATTAACGCCAGGCAATGTCATTTATTCATGTTTTCAATGAAATAAAAGAAATAAATTTGCATTGGAAAGAAATAGGAGTCTTCTTTTCTAAAAGCCCAAGAAGTTAATCAATTACTTGGTGCAATAATAAAATTGTTTGTGAAATACCAGGTGTTTTACTGAAATGCTGTGTGCCCAAAAACTGAAACCGCAAAGAACGTACACAGACTGTTATTGCGGTCCGGGCTTTATAGACTGGAAACCGCACAAAAGTGGGAGCACTTTTACGATTGTGTACCACAGGTTTCACAAGTTTTTTGTGTACAAATGATGTAAATTGGTACCGAACAATGGCATTTAGTAGCATGAGGTATGTTACATAATTGTTTTAAAAGAAACATTTAAAACAAAAAACGTTTTATTGTTAATATTTAATCTAACTTATTCATTAGCTAAGCATTCAGTTGCCCAATTCTTGATTACTTTCATGAGTAATATTTTTTGTCATTTTCAATAATTATGCTTTCAACTTGATTCCTCTTAATTGGTAGTTAGTTATTTAGACTCACTATGCCGTTATAACGGGCTTATTCAATGACGTACACTAAGAGACCAAGAATTTCGCGCGGTCGGACCGACAGCACGGTAGCTCAATTGGAAGAGCAGTTGGCCCGGTTAGCCAGAAAGATGCTAGCTCGAATCCCGCCCGTGCGCAATTTTTGATTACTTATTTCATCTTTGGGGCTTATTCAACTTAAACACATTAAATTTACCCATTCCTGAGCGTAATAGTAACATTTAAAATAAGCAGTTCCGAACCTCATATCGCATGCATCTGCTTAATTCAATGTACTCCTATGCTCTTAGCGTTCATTGCATATTCAGCAATGCACCGCACAAGTACGTTGTCGAATAATGAGTTGTTTCACTTCTGAACGTCCCACCGCAAAGCGAGATGCAGTTAAAATGCTGACCGAATCCGTTTTGGACCTGCGCTGGAACCAGCTTAGAATATTCATTCGATGGTTAATGTTGTGGTGCAACAATGTAACAGTATGTTGCTAAAATTGACTAGTAGCGTAGAACTGATGGCCGATAGGGCAGAAAAGTTCTAGATTGGAGACTCTTGGACCAAAAGCGCAGTGTAGAACGTCCACCGACAAGATGGACAGACGACCTTGTAAAGATCGCAGGATTGCACTGGATGCAGACCGCTCACAACTGGTCGTTGTGGAAAGCCGTGGGGGAGGCCTATGTTCAGCAGTGGACGTCCTTTGGCTGATAATGATGATGATGATGATGATGGTGAAAATTTACTAGAACGTCGAATCAAGTTTTGAAAGCAATCACAGGCGCGCTAGTGGATGGTAGAAGTGCGTATTTTCTGTTCCGTTTTTCTATATTTATTGAAGGAAATTTTTGCTGAAGCACCGGTTGCAACTCAGTGATATATATCTTTTTACAACACACCAATTGCCTTGGTTTTGAAATAAGGAAGTTTCGTTCTTGTGTTACAAATACTAAGACAACGATTATGTAACGGGAACGAGTATAAAGGCGGAAGCGTCTCCCATCTATACTAATATTATAAAGCTGAAGAGTTTGTTTGTTTGTATGTTTGTTTGAACGCGCTTATCTCCGAAACTACTGGTTCGAATTGAATAATTCTTTTTGTGTTGGATAGTCCAGTTATCGAGGAAGGCTATAGGCTATTTAACATCACGCTACGACCAATAGGAGCAAAGATATAGTGGTAAATGTGTAAAAAACGGGAGAAAGAAGTCACTATTCCACGCGGACGAAGTCGCCGGCAAAAGCTATGCCTTAATACATACCAAGACTCAAGTACAAATGTTTGTGCTTATTACATAAACATTTGCCCCTAGCGGGATTCGAACCCGCGAGCGCTGACATAGTAGTTTGGAGCGCTATCTACTACGCTAAACGCGTCGTCACTTATGGTTTTCAGTGATGATTTCTTTAAATACTTTCTGTCAAATGAAGTAATTGGTATGATGTTGGATTCTGTGTTCTGTTGGAAATGAATATTGGCTATTATAGAAACGCCTCACTATGAAGTTTGTAGGTAGATAATAATAATTTAAAATTGAGTTTAATATTTATACCAATCCTAAGGATCCTAGATTATTCTTACTCCGAAAATACTGAGACGTAATCAGTTTACCAATTTGTCCTAACAAGGGAATAAATGGATGAGATCAAAAATCATAATAACGAACTTGATCCGCATTAACTAATGGAGTTCGGGTAAAAGGTCGCGTCGTTAACTTAATCCATTTTAAACGGGATTTTATCACTAAATTATTCCGTTAAATGGAAGCACTTTGTTGACGAGTTGAACGAACACATACGTAACCATAATTTTACGCATACTTCCTATGCGTAATATTACGGTGTGTGGGTTTCCAGCTGCCTGGAAAAGATAAAACAATATTGCCATGCTTTAATGTATAATGTAAAAGGACGAGGTATACTTACGTATGCATGTGGTGAATTGTTTTGAAGCAGTAAAAGTCTCAATCTTACCAATGGGGCATTTCACGTGAAGCGGGCAGCGAAAAAAGGATCAGATCTCCGATTTCAGTTATATTCCCGTATGTTATACCTGTACATGGCCTCGGCACAGATACGAAATGTTTTTGCATTTTCAAGCTTAGTTTTCAAAATATAGGTCTTTGAAGTTTTCAGAAATCGCGAGATATGCTCAACTTCAAAGGTCATTATCAGTTGAAAAACGATAATTTTTAAATGAATTTATTAGTAAATTGAAAACTACATTTATTAACCTTTTTTTCCTCATTATTTGAATTCTGATTTTTTAATAAAATTCGTAAAAAAAAATAAAAAATATTTATTTTTTTAGTTTTTTACGAAGATCGCATTTTTTAATATTTTTTTTGGATCATGTAAAATATTGCTTATTTTATGCTGAAACTTCATGACAAGTTCCAAAGTGGGCCGCGCAGTCGTTTAGGAGCTACATGTATTATAATGCCGAAGCGCGGCAATGGACCCCTTCTAGCGCCTAGTCAGTAAGCGCAACTTACTGAAAATGAATCTAAATAATAAGCAAATAACACTGTTGCTGCTCTTTCATTGCTTTTATAATGGCAGGTCACAAACGCGAAATTATGAATAAAGGTTTATTCACAATATTATCACTTTTATGTGCTCTAAAGTTACCTATTTGTTTTATTATGGACATATTTTGTATTTTATTTAGATTATGTATGTATACTACTTTTTGTAGTTATTATCGACACACTCTTTCTTTTGTCTCTTTTGTCACTTCCTTCGCGCCGCCTGTATTATCTCTGTATAGACCTATGGTTGACTGGTAGAGAATGCTTTTCGCATTTAGTCCACCATAGGTACCTTTTGTTTATTCATGAAGTGTTTTAAATAAATAAAAATAAATAAATGTATGTTAGTTTGTAAGATATTTATTATAAGGGCCTGTATTTTATTAACTGTTACCTGAAATAAATTATTATTAATATAAATTATTATAGTATAGTGGTTGGACCGAAAGGATTATATTGTTGGAGCTAGTTACGGAGATAACTACAAGAGATAATACAGGCGGCGCGAAGGAAGTGACAAAGAGAGAAAAGAAAGAGTGTGACGATAATAACTACAAAAAGTATTATATACTCGTAGATACATACATAATCTAAATAAAATACAAAATATGTCCATAATAAAACAAATAGGTAACTTTAGAACACATAAAAGTGATAATATTGTGAATAAAACCTTTATTCATAATTTCGCGTTTGTGACCTGCCATTATAAAAGCAATGAAAGAGCAGAAACAGTGTTATTTGCTTATTATTTAGATTCATTTTCAGTAAGTTGCGCTTACTGACTAGGCGCTAGAAGGGGCCCATTGCCGCGCTTCGGCATTATAATACACTAGCTTTTGCCCGCGACTTCGTTCGCGTGGACTTCAGGTTCATCCCGTCTAGTAGCGCAAAAAATGTGTTTTTTTACGACCTCAAATTAGAAACCTCAAAAATTGTAGCCTATATGTTATTCTGATGTATAAGCTATATTGTGGTTAAGTTTCATTCAAATCCATTCAGTAGTTTTTACGTGAAAGAGTAACAAGCATCCATACATCCATACATCCATACATCCATACATCCATACATCCATACTTACAAACTTTCGCCTTTATAATAGTAGTAGGATGTAGCTCCTAAACGACTGCGCGGCCCACTTTGGAACTTGGCATGAAGTTTCAGCATAAAATAAGCAATATTTTACATGATCCAAAAAAAATATTAAAAAATGCGATCTTGGTAAAAAACTAAAAAAATAAATATTTTTTATTTTTTTTTACGAATTTTATTAAAAAAACAGAATTCAAATAATGAGGAAAAAAAGGTTAATAAATGTAGTTTTCAATTTACTAATAAATTCATTTAAAAATAATCGTTTTTCAACTGATAATGGCCTTTGAAGTTGAGCATATCTCGCGATTTCTGAAAACTTCAAAGACCTATATTTTGAAAACTAAGCTTGAAAATGCAAAAATATTTCGTATCTGTGCCGAGGCCATGTACAGGTATAACATACGGGAATATAACTGAAATCGGAGATCTGACCCTTTTTTCGCTGCCCGCTTCACGTGAAATGCCCCCAATGAGAAAATTATTGTGATAGTTAAGTCAGCAGCGTCCCTAAAAGCTTGTCTCTCACTGTCGATATCTACGAAAGCAAATTCATTTTAGGAACTTCAACACATTGCTTTGTTTTTAATTGACCCGCAGCAAAAGCATTAGATTTAACTTGCAAGCTCCGGCAATAAGTTTGTACGTTTCCATGATACCATTATGAATAGTCGAGCAGCATTGTTCGAACAGTTTTATTCTATTACTGAACTTTAAAGAGGTTATGCGACATCTATAAGCGATAAATCAAAACTTTGCCCGCGGCCTCTTGACTGCGTCTGAATGCCGGAATAGCTGAACCGCAGGGATATTACCGAATCCAGTTGAATATATACCTTGTTAAAGACTGACATCATTGCGGTATTACATTAACAAAACATTTTGAATTCTATATTGAAAACCCTTCGATCAAAGCGCAGCGTATGACGTCCACCATTGAGAAACAGACGAACGTATAAAGATCGCAGGATCACACTGTATACAGACCGCTGCTATAAAAAGCGTGGGAAAACTATGGCATTTGCCTAGTAGTTGACGTCCTGCAGCAGATTATGACTGTGGTGATGAGCACATTTTTTGAGGACGAATAATCTATTAGGTGAGCACAGCGCGCAACCTTTCACGCCGTACAGATAATCGTATTACTATCGCTAGCCTAGCTATGCATAGCTGAAGTGGCAAAGCTGTAGTAGTAAGCGCTTGCAAGTAAACGTTGCGTGCGTTGCGACAAATGCTGGTAAAAACGAAGCCACATTGGCGTTGCGTTGCGTCGAAGCTGCGACGTCGGAGCGGTGGAGTTCCGTCGTTTTACGTCGGGTCGTTGCGTCGTTGAAACGCACGTGTAACGGATATGAGTGATATGGACCGACGCAACGCAACGCCAAACTAGCTTTGCTTGCGTGTATCTGCCTTATCCTTTTGTCATAAACAATTGCATTGTGACAGCTATGAATTTAGGTAAAAACTCCTGTCGATTGTCCGCAATGAAAGGTGATTGTTTTCGGAACTTCCTTTTGTTAGTAAGTTTGTGCTATTAAAGATTCAGCAAAGTGATATTGATTTACGAGTGTTAATCAGTTGCAAAGATTATCTAAATAACCTTATATGAGCTGGCTAAGGCAGCTAGATTTCGTATGTGAATACCTCTTTCTAAATAAACAACTGTTTATTACTCCTAACTGAACAATAGTTATAACTTTTTTATCTGGTTCAAATTGTCTTTTAAACTAAGTCGATAATATAAATCTGCACAATATGAGCGTTATACAAAAAGAAAAGCTTTCAAAATTCCAAAACCTAGATCAAGATATTAAGTATTTATAAAAATCGGCACTGTATTCAGATTGATGCAGGGTCTGTTTTGGTATGGGCTAGTTGTGATTTACCAAAACGATGAAGTTGCCAAAAAAAATGCAGCTTATCACATAATATTGACCAGAGCAGTAAATATTTCACGGTAGTTGTGTACTTTGCCGACTTTGCCATACTTGTATAGATACTTGTCTACTTACTCTCTTTGTCTTCACTCACAACATGGTTCAGTGAGACATGACTGAGGGCATATTACACTGAGGGCATATTACGCTGCAAGCAAGTATTCATGTCGATATCCCGCTGTTTAGAACTAAGCGCTTCTCATCAACATGTATAATGCGCACAGCAAAGGAGTGGAACTCGCTGCCCGCGTCGGCGTTTCCTAGTGACTACAATCCGAATCTATTCAAAGTTACGAGTGAATAGGCTTTTTCTGGGCGAGCTCGTTCCATCTTCAACTCCGTCTTTGTCGCACTTGGCTTGGTCTGGAGTCAAGAGCAAACCCATACTAATTAATAAAAAAGTTACCGAAAACATGCTGCGTACACTTAAAATCCTGTTAATACAATTACATGTCACTATGTAAAGAGCTTTCAAACCCAGAGCCCTTGCTAATTAATATGCGGATTGCGTACATTAGTAAAACAGTGCTACATTAATTCAAATTTAGTTTGATCGAAACAAAAGTGATACTGAATCTGAAACATATTTTCGGTTAAACAATTTACGCCTATTGAAAGTAGGGCAAAACAACAATGTGTCTTATATTGCATATTAATTGATGTCACTGATGCAGAAGGTTTTCGAAATAGTGCACAGTAGGGATAAAACATGATTTGGTAAGGTTCATGATATTTTTTTAGGGAGGCATTAACATTAGTTTCTTTTGCAGGGGGCAAATGTTTGTGTGATGAGCACGAACTAATGTATCTTATGGGAGACGCCCCCATAATAATCGTTGTCTGGTAAGTTTCGTAACACAAGGAAGAAAATTCCTTACCACGAAACCAGACCATTGGTGTGTTGTCTGGCGCATATTTATTTATTTAATTCACGGCTTCTTCTTATTTTCACTAGTTTTTACCTTGAAGAAGGTAAATGCTTTCGGGTTTTCTTGACTCAAAAAATAATTACCCTTACCTTCTTACTTTTAGTTTACTGCAACCCATCAGAATTTTCTAAAGTATTATTTCGCTTTAGGTGTTTTGTTTATATTTTTGATATCTTTAAATATTTTTGTCCTTTGATATTCTGTTTTTTTATGCTTTTAGGTCTATGAATATCATGTACCCTAAACCAGCATTTTAATAAGCATGAGAACCATACTTGACTCCGTTTAAGTCTTTGCGTTTCGTGTATTCCTGTGAAATAACAATTTGAAAATGTACTTTATGTAAGTACATACTTGTTAACTAAACTGTTCGACAGTACAGCAAAAGTTTCTAGTCCTTATTCTGAGCTCACGTGTGAATTTTCAGTTGTTATGCAAAATATCCTGGGGCGTAGAAAGTTGCGAATTCCTAGGGTTGTCAACTTGTCACACATCTCTTTTACAAGTTTGCACAATATTTTTTTTTAAATGTGGATAGCCAGTCATGTTGCCATCCTGAGCGTTGCTAATACCTTAACGTAACGTGTCTAATACGACGTCGTTCCTTTTGCGAGTGGTTAGGTCTGCTTCAACCTTCACCATGTTAATTTGGTCAAATCTTCCTGAACCTAAGCCGCACAACTTTGAATTTTATAGCTTTTACGACGTACAGATGGCTTATTTCAATCCTGCCTTTAAGCTGCTTATTTTTGATAGGTAATTCACAAGTGACATTATAATATTACGTTCGAATGGTTACGCACTGGTCATATTTATTTATTTCTTTCAAACTTCAAACAAACATAATATTGTACATAGGGCGGACTTAATGCCAAAAGCATTCTCTACCAGTCAACCATCGGTCTGATCTGAGAAAATACAGGCGGTGCAAATAAACTTATAGATGCAAGAAAAAAGAAGAGTAAAGCGATAAATATGACTATAATGCAATGTCATATCTTGATTTAGACCCGTGAACTCGGCGTTTTTTGTGAACTGACCATTTTTGGACAACCCTAAACGGTTCCAAGGACTCGGTAACATACGTCTAAAGAAGTTCCACTTGGATCTATCTTGTTCTATCTTGCGTGTTACTTGTGAGGATTTTGTGTCTGTTTTGTTTTGCAGTTGTATGTTGTTAAGCATTCTCAGTACTTTGAATTTCTATGAACTTTTCCTAAAACTTTAAACTCATTCAGCTCAAATCATTGGCTGTTAATCAATGATTAATATTAGCTAACTAAGCCATAAGGATGTTTTTTTTTTAAATATATTCTCAGAGTAAACAGATATGTTTAGAAATGTTTATGGATAACACATTATTATAACACAGGCATTATGTTCTTGATTAGCTCTATCAGTGGCTACCATAATTAGGTCAAAGTGATATTATGCAATTTCCGTTTAATTCTCTTTCCGACAACTGTTTAATAATGTTGGCTTACTCAAAAAACGAACGAAACTAGCGGGATTGGAGGAAAACTCGGAAACGGAAGCGAAGCAATTTAATAAACTACACACAAACGAAACGTTGAATGTGCGGTAGGACTGACTCACGTCACATGTTGCGCGGCGATCTGTCTCCAACGTTCAGGATATACGGGGCGTAAATCGGGAAAGAACAGACAGCCCTTGGTGTTTTAAATTCCAATTGAAAAAAAAACAACTTATTTCAGGCGAGGAATTGAACCCGCGTTTTGCGCTATCCGGGCGCATGCCTATACCACTCGTATAGCAATACATTGGCAAGCCTTTTTGCAAGCGTTTTTTTTTACTACACGTGAAAAACACTGCGTCACTTCATCAATGTTGCGAGATTATTCTTGTCAATTCTATACATTATAAAAGCTCTGTAGGAGAAAATATTACAATGGTTGTTCTTGCTCGCCAGTGAAAAAATATTTTTCACATTAAAATAAGGGCTAGCTATTGATAACGGTAAAATTAAAGTTAGGTATTCGACAAAAGCACACTTTTCAAAGTTTATATAGTATTTGATATTCCAGCAGCCATCAAAATAGTAAGTCATGCCTAGGCAGGCTTTTGACACTTTCATAGAATTTCGATTCACCAAGGAAGAAAAAATGTTTAAAGGCTTACCTTCATATTTTCAGTGCTTTTACTAAGGTAAAACTAATGCATGCCCTTATAAACCGGGTATAAATTAAAAGCACTGAAAATAACTTACATTTACATTCATGTTAATAAACTAAAGCTTGTACAATTTGGAACATGACTGTCATCTTAGGAATATGACTAGAAAAAAAATGTCGGTATTATGGTTTAGCTGATCTCTACAACGATGTGTTCAGTTTACCCGTGATTGATGGACGGTATATTAAATAAACCGCCCCGATATTACATTTCAAATATATCGTTTGCTATTACATTCAAGATTGATAGATTCTTATTCATGAAAATGCCAAACTTTGATCTTCTGTTTATCTAGTTTCAAAGACAAGCAATGAATGATGATGAATACGACCCAATTCATATTTCAGGCTCATCCGCCATTTTTGGAGTATAAGGAAGTTGCATCGTGAATAACACGAAGTTGATTACAAAGGGTGTCTATTTGATCGATGATTTGTGAGAAATAATAAAAAAAAGTAAAGTTAGCCTGTAAGCATCCCACTGCTGGGCAAAGGCCTTACCTCAAATATGAGGTAGTATGAGCCATACTCCACCACGCGGGCTCAGTGTGGATTGGTGGAGGGGTGTTTGCAAGGCAAGCGACCAACCTTGCTGACAGATCTTTATCAAGCCGCCCATAGGGCCTCTGACTAGGCTTAACGACTAATATCAACCGATATTAGCCGGAACCAACTGCTTAACGTGCCTTCCGAAGCACGGAGATGCTCGTGATATACGTCACTTAAATGGTCAGAATGGTCACCCATCCAAACACCGACCGCGCTGTAAGTTGCTTAACTTCGGTATCACTACCAAAGCGTTGCCACCACTGCGCTACGAGCACCTCCGAGAAATATTATTATGGATTAATTAAACATTAAGTTAAACATCTACTAGAGAGGGGTACCTACTTATAGTCCACAACGATTACCCTAAGGCATTACCCTAGGCATCACTCTGGACAGAACTGGCCCAACAAATATAAGTTTTAGCATCGACACGCAAAGAAAAAGAAGATGGATAAATAGTTTAATAGGTCATTGTAAATATCACCTTTTGAAAATTTAAACGATACTCACATGTGTGATTGTGACGAATTTTGACTCTTTGATTGAAATATAGTTTTATCCTAATATTTTTGTTAACTTACGAACGCAGGTATAAAATACTTACCAAAATATAAATACCCTGACTTTAATTTCTGTTCTCATAAAGATTTAACTAAGACGAGTTTATGAAAGAACATCATTTTCGCAACAAGTTTATATTTAAAACGTTGCGTTAGCGGCCCACTCAAATGCGGGGGCCTTAATGTAAAACTTCTGATTTGTAAGGTCGCCCCGCAATGGAGCCAGAAAACAAAGAAATATTTCACTCGTGTAATGGATTGAAGTGAGCTTCAAACTTTTCACATTCAGCAAGTTTTCGAACAAATTTATCTCTAGAGGAGCGGGCGCAAATACATCAAACTCGAAGCAATTTCAGACACTTGTTTCATGTGAACGTTTACAAGTCTCCGGTTTAATCCCATTGTTGTAGTTCAGTTTTCGAAGTTATGGCGCGGGAATTGCTAAGTTTGTGTTACTGCTAATCATTTCCGTACGTTCGTACTCGTAGCTGCTACGCCGTAGCACTCGGCGTTACGGCGTCACGATCTTGAAATGTTTCGTAGCATGCAAAGTTTGTAGTTCGTAGTGAGAATTGGATGGTTTGGTGAAAGAGGTTCCGTGGCTTGTGCGCATAGTAGCAATTTATTTTGACCAGTAATTGTCACAAAACTTACTATATTTAGTTTTTGAAACATAAGAAATCAGATGAGTACCCTCCAGTAATATTAAACATTTGGGATTGCGTAAAATCTGGTAGTTCTGATTATTGCAGGGTTTTCTAAGGAGTGTGCCTATTAAATAAAGCAAGTTAAACAAACTCGCATTAACCGTTTGGTCATCATCACTAATAATTTTGCATAACATCAGAGCTACCGGATTTATCACAACGCTTCTCTACATGCCGTTGACAAGTTTACGGGACTAATAAAATAAAATATTTTTGTTAAATTTTAAAGCCCGATAAGTCTTTCGTTTTAATGTCCAATTCTAACTCATTCATAAGATTTTCTGACAGTTCATAACTTCACCTTGCAAAAGATCGAAGTTTCCGTTCATAAAACTGAACCAATGAAAACTTACAGTTCAGAAGTCAGATATGAAACAAATATATCTATGTCCGATGGCAAGGGTTGGTTAGAGAGTTAAGTCATAAAACTTTCAAGACAATAAAGTTGGTCAAAGAACTAAGTTGGGATAGTTGTGTCTAGTGATGGGTGTGAATGGAATACTCGGAATCGAAATGTGAACATAGTTTCGTGTGGCCGTAAGGAATCAGAAATATTTGAAGTGCCCTCAATATTGACTTGCTGGAATTCAACGATACGAATATTCTTTTTGGAAAGAATAGAGCATACGATTCTCTGATTTTACACGAGGATGTAAGACTATTTTTCTTTAGTTTGCGGTCTTATTCAATGTAATATGAAATCAAATAAGAGCAAAAAAATTAAATTAAAAAAGTCAATAAATAAATGTTGTCATTTACATACTTCGATCAACTGCTTTGCGTGTTTTTGTGCTGAAATAAATAAATTATTTATTTTTTTTCAGTAACCAGTCCTTTTATAATTGTTTTTGTTGATATAATTGTTAAGAGGACTCAGTAGGTGCATACTTTCACAATATTTGAGTATACTGGGAGGCGTATTGCCACTTGATTTAATACGTTCAAGTTCCAGATAGTTCAACACCCACTCAACTAGTTGAGTCGCCAAATTGGCATTGCGATACAACTTAAGAAATATTCAAAGTATTTCCATTTCACTCACTCGTGTAGTGCTGTCCCACGCTAATGTGCTGAGTGGATTATACAAAATTGCAATATGAATTTGCTTATCTGTAAGTATAGCTGCTTAACTGTCAAAGCAACATCGCAATATAATATTTGCCCGGTTTGCGTAAGACGTACAGTTCATCTCTACTTCAGACAACTCCAGTGTAATTTGCAATATTCAGCTCAAAACTATCGTCAATTTAATCGATTGATCTCACCCGTCACATCCCTACTGTGGCCCAATGTGTCGCACACACGTTCCTAATGACAAAGTTGTGATTTATCACCCCGCCCGGATCACGCGGTCACAATTACTCTAATGCTCTTAAACGAATTAAATATTCGCTTGAACAACTCCTGGCCGATAATTGGGAAGTAATGCTTAGAGCGAAGTTGGGGGACATTATTCTTCAGTGTTCTGGTTTCGACGAGATTGGTTCAAACTTATATTTTGTTGGAGGTATATTTTTGAATCTTTGAACAGGAAAAAAACAGGCATTTGTTTGTTATTGTAATAAAAAAAAAGTATTTAAAAAAATTTTGGTTAGAATTTTGTAAAGTGATAATATCTTGCTAGAAGAAAATAATAGATGGCTGATTTTTAATGTACTTATTATACTCTCTTACTCGTCATAAATTTATATATGTTACAACTTTTATAAAGTAAATAAAAAAAAAACATTCTAACAGCACCCCATTGCATATCCTTATATCAGCAGTAAATATTTTGTCCTATATATTTGTTCCGATATTTTATATTACATTCGAAAAAAAAACGATATTTTTTTTCAATATTTTATAAATAGAAAAAACTTTATCACTTTGAACATAGTTTCGTGTCGCTGTAAGGAATGATGTATTTAAATAAAATGAAAACAAGCAAAACTACTAATTACTAACACTACTACCTATTTGGAGCTCTCAATAGCCTCGATTCGCGGAACCTTTTCGTTCGTACGTAAACCACTAAAATCTGGAAGTACAATCCACCTAAACTTGACCTTCGAACTCCCATTTATAACCTCTCATAGCGCGTTCTTATGTTATTGGCAAGAGGAGCGAGGAAGATCAGATTACACTGGATAGTTCCTTGCTTATCGAATCACTGAACTGAAGTTAAGGAGTATTCCGCGGCTCTGATTGTGTTAACGAAAGCACATGAAGATTAAGGTTTTAATGAAGATACGTAATAGTGTTTACGTAAGCCGGGTTTATTGACCTTTGGAGGGGAATTGATGGTTATTGCTGAGCAAGTAAGACGCGAATAGGTAATGGGTGCTTCAGTGAGATTGACATTTTGTTGAATGGTATGGTGCGCGGCGGGTTAACGTGGCAATCACGTGGGTATAAAAATAAACTTTAAAACTAACTCTCTCTGTTTCCTAAATATTCTTTGATTATCTAAAGTATGTATTTTAGTATTTGTATGTAGGTAAGTTCATATACTTCTTTGTTTTATATTCTTAATTGTTTAATTATTTTTGTTGTCTGCTTACAGAACATTTATTTCTGCCTCGCTCGTTGTACTGCTTTTTCTAAGGGACTTTTTCACAGAGTCCAAGTAAGCACTGCTCAACGAATAATAATTTTATAACAATATTATAATAATGCTACAATGGTATGAATAATAATATTTATATTGTTATATTATAGTAATATTATCAATATAATGCGATGTTGCCATAAGAATTGCTAATTTGACAGAAAAGCAGAGCTGTTTAGCTGTCAAAATTGCATCGCAATAAGCACCTGAACTGATTTTGTTTTCTTAAACTGAATTTTGAGGTTAGTAAAAATATGCTCCATATCAACACCCGCTACCCTAATGACATAACCAGCTGACGCGGTGTCACGCACATTAAAACAAAAATCTGTCCACCTGAGGGTCATTGGTAGGACCGCGGGTCTGTTTATTCGCCGCTTACACCCGTTCCCCATCAATCACTGGTCCCCATTTTTTCAGGGCTATCGCTCCCGACGGCCTTGCAAGCGACGTCCCTTGACACAGGGAAAAACTCACGTCGCGATTACGTATCTCGATTGCTGTCATATTGCCATTGTTAGTGACGTTATGATAGTATTTTGTTTGAGGAACGCAAATCTAACCGCGCGTTAAGGGAACAGTACCCCAATCAAGAACATTTGACGTATTCGTCACGTAATTGTAGCGAGTTTACGTCAGTCGGCAGCACGAAACACTCCCGTATCTTGTAGTAAGCTCGAAAGCCTTACCGCAGATGATGTCATACTACACGTCCTGAAACAAGTTAAATGATTTATTAAATTTAAATTATTGAAATGTATTATCTTATTCGAGTGTCAAATTTTTAGTTTTTTTACGTCCGATAGAGGCGCTTTCAAATCCTCATACGAATGATTACGTTACTTTACGAATATTTTGACGCAATTATTCGTGATTGGGGTACAGCACCGTATCAACTCAGGGCGTTGAGTATTCTTCGTATGAAAAACCATACTACAACGCAGTCCTATCATCTCCGAGGTGGTTACGCCACAAATGTAAAATATTCATGCTTGCTATTCAGCAAGCATAACTTGAAAGTAAAGGTCATGACAGTGTTCTGAAAACTTCAAAGTAAGCTCTGACTAGTATTTGACATAATCTTCTCGAACAATTCTTGTCATGCTAGATAGCAATCGCATAGCATTTGCTCATCAAGTACGTAATCACCCCGCCATATGACAAAAATTCGGGCCGAATTAGCATGTTTTGCTGATTTTTTTAGTGCGCCATAATGAAGACGAAATGCGTACATGCGGATAAGGGTGCGGGTGGTTAGTCAAATGGCCGGATATTTTTCTCTGAATTTCCTGTATGGTTTTATGGAGGAACAAAAAGGTATGAGATTAAAGGTAAAAAAAAAAAAGGAAAGAAAGGAAAGGTATGAAAATTTTTGTAAAAATATTTTGGTGCTGAATAAACGTTTTTTCTTTCTTTCTTTCTTTCTTTCTTTCAGATGAAGCTTCTATGTAGAGTCGTAGCGTAGCGTAGTCAAACTTATTTAAATATTTAAAAAAGTAAGCTCAATCAGAACAAAGATTGAATTGAATCTAAATAATGTATTGATTCAATAAAACTGATATCTGATAAATGCTCAGAGATCGATAGGCCACCGGCGGTCGCTTAAACAAAAGAATGACAAAAGAATGTCGATGATTACATTCACAAAATGGGTGGATGTAATCTGTGGTTAGGTTTAAAAATGAACTTCTGAAATAAATGAATTTGTTTCTTTTATTACCGTTATATGAACAGTGTAGTGATTTTTAAGGAGGTAATTTTTTTCCAAAAAAAAATTAAAATGAATGTAGGTAGGTAACCTACATTTTACAGAAAAGCAACAACTTCGAAAACGAAGCAAGCTAACGATTTATTCAATATAATAACCTCATCTATACCACATGGTACTTGTATATAGGAACATTCCTAAACTTCGTCGCTCCAGGCAAAATCGTGTTCAAATACTTCAAATATGCCCGAACTTATTTAGGGCAGACCTCGCCGTGAGCATTGTGACATTACTAAAACATTACCCTTTACTACGGCAAAGTTCATCTCTTTAACCGTCACCTTGTATACTGGGTTCATTCCGACCCGTGAAGGAAAATATAGGTACAGGATATAGGTAGTGTGATGTGGTAAGTAAAGTTATTCTATAACACTCCACTGCTGGGCAAAGGCCTTACCTCAAACATGAGGTAATTTGCGCCATACTCCACCACGCGGGCTCTGTGCAGATTGGCGGAGGGGTGTTTGCAATGTAAGCGCCTAACCTTTCTGTTAGTGTTACGATGCCGCCCATAGGCCTTTGACTTTATGTACTTCATGTAAATCTGTTAAACGGGCCTATTAGTTAGATCCAGATTTCTATAATGGCTTTCATTTTTGTCTACTTTCATGAAAAATAATTGATTTAAACTTTGTTGAACTTGGAGTTGTAAAATTGGCGGACTGTTAAATTAGAAGTACTGTTAGATTTAAGAATATTGCATTATCGTTATATTATTTGGGGCCCTACTTCCATTAACTCGGGGATAGCGCAGTACCTAAGTCTGTTTGTCTGTTATTTATTATTCAATCAAAAACGGTACCAACCTACAATTTCTTCTTCTTGGTGAAAAGATATAAAAAATAAACCAAACGGTACAAACTAACCTTATACCTAGGTACATACAATAATTTATATCCACCATGTTCCCTGAGAGGGTTAAAGGAGAAATTAATTGCCCACCTTTCGGGCTGAACCTTTAATTTGTCCTTATTATGCTATCACATGCAATGTTTCAACATTTTGCGAGATCGTAATTTGAAAAAGGTATACGTTATCTATTTTTGGAAACGAGATGGAGAGACCATTATGAAATATTTTGGGAATGGGACAAACCTTTACCCGAAACAATTATTTGACTTGCAACTTGCAAGTACTTTATTAATATTTTTAAAAAAATACATAATATGATTGAGCTGTGAATATATGTAGCTTTAATTTGAACCTACATCCAACGTTTATCATCGCTAGATAAAGCGACTTAAGTAGATGATACCTACTTACTCAGGTAATAAATAATTTTTTTTACAAAGCATTATGTGGGCTTATGTATAGATCGCTACTGAAATCTATATACATAAGTCACTTTATGAATCGATAGGCAGTGTTATAGCATGCGATTCTGGATGAAAGCATGCATTTCTCTATTATTAGTATGTAATGTATATATACAGTAGAACGTGTTGACGAGTACGTCTACCTGGGACAGGTAATCCAATTAGGTAGGTCCAACTTTGAGAAAGAGGTCAATCGACGAATCCAACTCGGCTGGGCAGCGTTCGGGAAACTGCGCAAGAGTGTCTTCTCGTCTCAATTACCTTAGTGTCTGAAGACGAAAGTCTTCAACCAGTGTGTGTTACCAGTGATGACATACGGATCCGAAACGTGGTCTATAACTATAAGCCTCATAAAGAAGCTCAAAATCACACAACGAGTCATGGAGAGGGCTATGCTTGGTGTTTCTCTACGAGATCGAATGAAACGAGGAGATACGTAGAAAACTAAGGTAACGGACATAGCCCTGCGAATCAGTAAGCTCAAGTTGCAGTGGGCAGGGCACATAGCGCGTAGAACTGATGGCGTTGGGGCAGAAAAGTCTCAGATTGGAGACCCTTCGACCAAAGGCGCAGCGAAGGACGTCCACCGACAAGATGGACAGACGACCTTGTAAAGATCGCAGGATCACACTGGATGCATACCGCTCACAACCGGTCGCTGTGGAAATCCATGGGAAAGGCCTATGTTCAGCAGTGGACGTCCTTTGGCTGATGATGATGATGAATGTATTAGTGTGTATGTAATAACAGCATGCTGTGATATCTAACTTTACACAATAATAATAATCTTAATAAGACTTATGGCAAGCCTTATATTTATTTTACTAATTTTAATAATTTTTATAAGGGACGAAAAAACAAAACAACGTCATCGAAAATACAGTATATGCTTAGCTTATAAGATGCTAGATGCTCATCCAAATCATGTGTCTACAGCTTAATTATATTCTTAACTAGCAGCCCGCCAGCGACTTCGTACGCGCGCAATAGTTTTACTCCGTTCCCATAGATCGTAGCGAAAATATTTATAAGCCGATACGCATTTAACTATTTCTACAGCCTTCCCCGATAAATTAGCTATTTAACAATGTATGTAAAAAAAATTATAACCAGACCAATAGTTCCTGTGATTAACGCGTTCAAACAAACAAACAAAAACATCCAGTTTTTAAATATATGCGTAATGTTATATTTTATGTTCACACAACACGTAGGCCGGTCTTTAATCTGGTCAAACTTACACGGGGATAATATCGTTTTATTTTACAACGAAATGGAAATACTTACTACGCCTATTGTCAATCATACATTTCTTTCGGGTGCTAATAAAAAGACCAGGCTATACTCTGTGCGCTTACACAGCACCATGCCACATACAGACTGTGGAAGAAGCAAATTCCCTCAAGTCTTCTCCCGCTACCTTAAGAGTTTGAACTTGAGCTTTGTTTATGGTCATAGCGAATACTCTACTTTCTTCAATTCAAATCGTGAATTCAAAGCGACAATTCTATGTAGGGATCTACGCTATCATCATCATCAACACCCAAAAGCCGTCCACTGCTAAACATAGACCCCCACGAAAAGTTTGCAGAAAAGTTCCAGATTGGACACCCTTCTACCACAGAACCAGCGTAGAATGTCCACCGACAATATGAACAAACGATTTGCAATCTACACTTGACACAGACCGCTTGATACCTACCCTGTTTATACACAAAAAAATATTAAATGTTCTAAGGAATGAAATTTTATTCCTATATATATTTTTTTTAAGAAAAATTTCTTCTCAAGCATTTTCACAAGAGCAACATCAATAACAAACATGTGTCAAAACATTGTGTCTCAGACATGTCAAATGATTGTCAAAACAGATTTAAGAAATATTTTTATCATGAGCACTAAAGAGTATTGATATCAAATTTAAAGCAAATCACCCCCAGAATAACTTTGTAACCCTTTTTACCCCCTTATGAGATGAATTTCAATAAAATACAAAATAAGTCTTTCGTCAATTCTGTAAAAGAATGTGTTTGCAAAATTTGAAGTAGATTGGACCAAGGGATCTGGTTGTCCCATACAAACTTTGCACCCCTTTTTGACCCCCTTGGGAGTGGAATTTCTGAAAATCCTTTCTTATCGGATCCCTTCGTCATACCAAGAACACACCCTCTCAGTTTCAGGTCTCTACGATCAGCGGTTTAGGCTGTGCGTTGATCCATCAGTCAGTCAGTCAGTCAGTCAGTCAGTCAGTCAATCAATAAGTCAGTAGTTCAGGACAAAGCATTTTATAGGTATAGAAGATGAAATAAGAAACCAAAAATTGCGCACGGGCGGGATTCAAACCAGCATCTTTCTGGCTTACCGGGCCAACTGCTCTTCCAATTGAGCTACCGTCTTTAAGAATATAAATATGACACTGTGAGTTTAAAAAAAACATTCTAAAGCTTAATTATAGTTATATTTAATTACAATCATACCTAAATACTTCTTCTTCTTCTTCTTCTTCAGCACGTGTTTGCCCACTGCAGGGCATATGCCTCTCCAAACTTCCTCCACGCCGCTCTGTCTTGTGCTTTTCGAAACCAGGTTGTGTCGGCTTAGTTAGATAAAATACTAAGTTATTAGTAATTATAAAGGTAAAATTTGAAACCCAATCAAGCATGATTTATTGCACCAGCGCTTCTATTAGATTTAAAACTAATCTGAAGTATTTCTTCAGCCTCATTACAATAAAATTGATTCATTAACTTGACGAAATTTAAGTGCCTGTAAATTTTCTTTATCAAAGAAGTTCGCCATTTTGTTATTTGAAAGGAGGGCCGAACAATGTCCAAAGGAACTGGGCTCTTTGGTTCTTTTTAGACCACTCAGGAAAGGAAATAATTAACACGATTGGGCAAAAATCCTCAACTAACCGTCGGGGGACCGCAAAAGGTCTCAAAGACCCGCCGAAAATCGTTATAGTGATTGAAAAAAAAGTTCATATTGAAAAAAGCAAGCAGGGTCATTGTGCGCGGACTAGCGACTGGTTGCCCAATAACTATATTGTCAAATTCACCAAATAAATACAGGAGGGGTGGATGGGCTTCGCAATAAAAAGCTACCGAATGTCAACACAAGCTTACGTAATAGGGTTCCGTAATCGTGTTATGGTTACGGTAAGATCATGGAAGCAAAGTTATGTTTGCTAAATATGAGTAGGTATAGGTCGACCGCAAAACTGAGACATTTCTTACATCACTTTTGTCGCCATAGTTTTCATTTCCCTCTCAAGCTCTCATAATGCACTCCCTATTATTATTTTGTATTAAATGATTTTTCTTTTACTTATAAGGTGAATATTTAATTCATAACAATAATATAAAGTACATTAATTGGGAGGAGAAGACGACAAGTGACGAAACGTCTCAGTTTCGCGGTTTACCATAATAGCGTTACTTGCCATCTTAAACTATATAATTATGATTTTAATCTTTGTTGCATTTAAAACTAAACTTCACGGCTTGTGTACAGCCTACTATAATTTAAAGATGTTAAGAATTAAAATGAATTAAGGCGCGTGTAGTGCTGTTAATCTTAAACTTTTTGTCTTGACTATTTTATTCCAATTTCACGAGTATAAAACTGTACCGGTTAAGTTAAATTATTAGAAAATATTTTAATGTCCATCTAATAAGGTAATTAATAAAATATTGTTTAAATTGGACAAAGGACGCTTTAATTCAAGTGATTTTTATTACAATCATTTTACATTGTGAAACACTTAATCGATACTTTTTAAATACAAAAATACATGTTAATCAACGCATGCCCACGGGCCCCCAAAACCGTTCGATTCACGGTAAGTACTCCAAATGGGTAGGGTTTTTATTACATGTACCTACGTTTTGTCAACGTGTAAGCTACGGTTTCGATGCCGTGTTCACTTTTGGCCAATTCCATCGCTGTATTATTACCCACCGAATGAATAATACAGCGATGCAATTGACCAAAAGTGAACACGGCATCGAAACCGTAGCTTACACGTTGACAAAACGTAGGTACATGTAATAAAAACCCTACCCATTTGGACGACGACGATCGACGGATTGAAGAGCGCGCCTTGTAGTTTTCATTTGTTTTGTAAACGCTATATTGTTTTCGACTATTGTACAAATAAATAACAGTCATTGTCGAACATTGATTCGTTCGAACACTTCTGTTTTAATTGAATTAGGAGTCCGAAAAGCATAAAATAAATTTGCATGTGGAATTATTTATGAAAAGTCTTGGGTGATATCATTTAATTATGATACAATAATACAAAAGGATTTTTTGCTTACTTAATTAATTTTATCGTTTCGTAAATACGTAAATTACTTTACAAACAAATAGTAGTTGTCATCCTTAGCAAGTGTTTTATCTTAGTTTTCATTCAACCTGTAGTTATTTTAAGAATTTAACTTGTGTAAGTTAGTATTTGAGAATTTAACTTGTGTAGTTAGCTAGATAAGCTGTGTTTAATATCATCTGTATGTGGGTTAAATTGTCTGATGTTTTTGTTTGAATCATACGTAATTGTGGTGTATGTACTCCATTAGTGATTTAGGCCTATATAAAAGCTTTTTGTAAAAGTTTATTATTATTTGTTTACTTTTACAAAAAAACAAAAATAATAAGATAACAAGCTATTCGGTTTTAATATTTTTCCTTTCCATTTTATTAATATTTTTCCTTTCCATTTTAAAGGTTTTTTTTTGAGAGCACTCCCGGAATGCAAATTCTCAGAAGTCACGCAACTAATAACTTTTCCTTAAAAAGGCGAAAACCGTGCGACATCGAAAACCTTTTATCGGTGTTCATCATTCGCCTCCGTCGGGGCGAGAAAAAATGAATCCGAATAGGTACTCAAGGCTCGAGGAGTGTATCAATCGCGTTCAGTCTCCATTCAAGCTTGAAACTCCATCGCTTTATATATTTGCGAGAAACAACGTGAGGCGGTCCGGAGCCGGCAGTCGGTCTCTTCTCTCTCCGGTCTCCCTGAACCCGACCGAATGTCGTCATCAAATCCCCCCCTCCCGCCGAGCATGCGCCCGGCCCGTAGGATACGACGTAATCAAATTGCGATAATGTCCCTGCACTTATACCATTTATGATTCGGTAATAATCATGTTTTTAGTATCCACCCTTGTTGCTTTACCGAACATAGCTTTTAGACTATCAAATACTCGTTGTAGGATACATGCGTGCTAAGGTAGTAGTATGTCAATTAAATCACTAGCATTTCTTTGCAATAACTTCATTATATTTATAAAAAAAAGAATTGAAAAAGTAAATTAACACCTTCCATCCGAACTGTTATTAAGTTGATTGAAACAATCTAACCGTTTTGTGTGGTGTGACAAAATATTTTGCCGCCAGCGATCCTCTCGCACACGCATGCGCCATCCCAAAACGACCCGCAGTAAAACGACGGGTCACGTGACTCGACGCGGCATTCGCTCGTCGCGCCTCGGCAGTCGTCGGCCGAACCGGCCCTCAGAACGGGCGCACCCATGCGTGTCGCGACGAAATCACCACACAAATGTCAAATGAGATGATTCCGAAAAAAAACAGTGACATGTGCTTCTCACTAACCTTAACATCAGTTCGGATGATCCGTTTTCAGTGTTAAACAGTGCGTTTTTACAGTATTAACCGTTTTTGCTCGTGATATTCTGTAGCGAAATTTATAGTCCCGGTTCTGTTCGTGATCGTGTTTTCGCTAGCTACTCATAAAACATTTCAGGTGACTTGAGACCCGTATGACTGGGATATTAGGATAATGGAAGTGTTTTGTGTTTTGGATGATAAATAATTTAGTAGTCACCATGGACCGCGTGAGTGGCGTGTGTAGATTTGGCGGGGTGGTGTCAGCGGTGCGAACTAGGACTGGTCGGAGCAGACGACGTCTGGCCGGCCAGACCCAGATGCCAGAAGACATGCCCGAACCTCCCAGACGAGGTCTTGGTGCAGTTCTTGTCCTAGCGTGCATCGTAGTCTACCACAACTGCCTATACTGTGGCTTCGTCTTTGACGACATCAGTGCCATAAAGGAGAATAGAGACTTGAGACCTCAAACACCAATCTCCAACATCTTCCTCAACGACTTCTGGGGAACTCCTATTCATAAGGTATATAGCTATTCCATTGCAAAAATCTAACTACCTAAAAGAAACATACTAAAATTAGCATCAAAATCAAATAATCCAATCCAGCACAGAATTTTAATAAACACGTTTGTATTCAACCGCGGCTTTCGCAGCACAGTAGGTGTTTTTGTGAAACAAAACAAAATGCTCCTGCATTTCTAATTAATTGCGTTCTTGTGGAAACATTCTGGCTGCCTGGGTTGATGTGAATAATTTAACACATCTAGCCCACAACAATGTTTTGCCCTTTTATTGGCGACCGTGGCGAATTTTATACATCTGGGAATGTTAATATCTTTATTTTTTCCGCAAACGGACCCTTATGAGGACATTACCATATTTTGAATGTTACGAATTTTCGGGTTGGTTACTGCTCACGATTATAGTGACTGATATCAGTCCATAGTGACAGAATCTAATTAGAATTGAGTTAAATTCTTACAAGAAACCAATTGACCATACTCCTGCTGCCTTCTACACTGTCAACAAAATCTTTTTTTTTTGCAAAAATAAGTTGACTATTATCACATTACAACTTAAATTACCTACAAAACTCCTTGGTTGTAGAAGTTTTGATAATAATGATAAACACAAACATTTGCGTATTAAAATAGAGAGCACAAAGTCGCTACATAAAAAATAAGACTTAATAAACAGTAACCTTGAATCATTTCCCTCAAAGCAAAAGGCATACATATCTACCAACTCCGAGCTTTTTCAACCCTCTCTCAACGTCGATGCCATTTCCAGTTTTCAATCTTAAACACACATTTTGCTCGTGAATTCCCTTCACGAAAATAATAGGCTTCCGTGTTTCTGACATTTCCTTACTCCATTTATTTTTACATTTCGAAAGAAGTGATCGAACAAAATGTCAACAACACAATGCTCTTCATGTAGCCGAATTGATATTTTCTAACAAATTTCCTATTTGATAAAGGACTACAAAGCTCGAAGATAGACTTAAGATTTCTATTGGTAGTTGGAGTTTGAACTTGAAATGTTGCCCGAAACGCTTCATCAATTATGGGATTACTAAGAATGTCGTCCGTTTGTCGATTAATTTCTGGTGTTTTTTTTCACCTAAGAAACTTTTTCAATAGCGTTGTAGCGTAAGGTGATGGCAGTTTATATAACAGCGATTTGTGATTCAATAAATAGGAATTAAACATTCATGTGTTGATGGATTTATGAATTTAATCATCATAAAATATTTAAGCTGTACACCCGCTCTGCATGGATTTACTAAGCTGAATTTCATCAGCAAGATTTCATGACTTTGATCATTACCATCACCGCTCATTTTGTTCAATCCAATGACGCTTCACATAAAAAAAAATTGAGCGATAACCCCTAACGGGCAATTAAAAAACCAACGGCTGTTGACATTCGCTAAAATGTTTTATATCTCAATCCTTTAATGCGTCAGCATAATGCGCAAGGACACAATGGGGACACTCCACCCGACATTGTAACGGAAAGCATAATCAGAGTAATCGCTCCTTCTTTCATTCAAATGTATTCTGACTGACGCGGCAATGTACTTACGGGGGGCTGCTTACAAATGACTTACTGTGACTTAGCGGTACGATATATTTTTTTATATGTGGCGCAATTTTATCTTACCTTTATTCGAGGAAATACTTTTCACTTCCTGAATATCGTGATGATGTGTTGTAATGTACTCGGATTCTAGCTTGTCGTTTTAAGTATTCACGGAAGAAAAAAATGTATGTATGATGATGATGAACCCTCCAAAAGATTTATCTTCTTCAATTCATCGCATTCATATCAACATAGAAAAATGATGTATGGCCAAGAGCGTCTGTACATTTGAATACATTGTGCTTATTCAAATATCCTCAACTCCATTTTACTTGTGAATGGTTCAGTTCGTGATTACATCGTTAAGAGCTGAGATTAAACGCCACTGTAGACGGTCGCTTTTATTGTAAAACGAAATATTATTTTGTCCGTCTTGACTGCTAATGAAAACCAAGAATTTATGCTCGAATACGTTTGAATACTTTAATATAAAATATCATAAAGGAATCTTAAAATAATTTTCTAGGGAAATTTTTAAAATATCTATAATGACTTTATACTTTTTACAGTACATGAATTTTGATGTTGTGATATTTAAAACACAATGTTTAGTAACGCCAAGATCAGTAAAGCACTATGTAAACTAGTTCTATAACTGCTATACAACTATGATCGTCATTATTCTTTTTTTATGTTTATGAGAATTCCTAAAATGGCACTTTATTCTTTTTCTCTCATTTTTCATTCATTAAAACTTTATCAACTGTACGTGTTCAATCAAAGTGTACTGTTCAAACTTTTCACTTAACAAAACACAGCAATATTAAGTATTCACCCTAGAAAGATTCGCAATTCTGTCAGCAAAGTAAACAATCAAATCTCCAAAATTGGAAGTTTCCCCCAGTTCGTAAACAGAGTACTACTTATTTCTGAGCAAACTTTGAGTGAAAGAGTTTACCGATTGTTTTCCTCAATCCCAGTCGTCGGCCGTGTGATTATTCAGATAACATGCCTGTCGGAACCCAATCCAGTAGATTAAGAAAATGAAGGCTGAAAGGTTCATGTATTGAGAAAGCTGTTATTTGAAGTTCCATCGGGAATATTGTTTCACCATTTTTTCCATAGAATTCAAATTGCGTAATAACGAATCCTTTTTCCCTCATCCTGTTGCCGACAGACTTATATTCCACAGAGCTCGAAACAGAATCCGAATTATTCTTGCATATATGAGCTCGTGAAGTTGTGGAGTAATATACGAATATGAACGTTGAGTTAATATTACATCAATGCTGTCTAGTTAAATGTGCAAATTAATCCTTAGACTGCACATTCAAAATAGATGGGGTCGACAGGATTACATTGCGTTTAAATAAGAGCTTAGCGCCATTTCACGTGTCAGCTTAGTCAAATGCTTACTACTGGTATATCCAGAATGCAAATAAGATAACAGATACGTCGGGACATTTATTTGCATGCACCTGTGAAAATAAAACTATCGGCGCTGCAGTAGATACCCAAATCGACGTAACAGTAGAAGGTACTTCACACTATGCATTACGTTTTATTTATTTTTGAACGTAAATCAATCAATAGCTGACTTTGGATTCGCTAGTAACTTATCTCCAAAGTCATCAGCTTCGGGCGTTATTTTTAAAGTTCCACTGGATTATTAATCATCCAGTTTTATTTCCAGTCTCCGCTAAAACACAGTACTTAGTCCTGAGTTTACCTTTGGCTTGCAAAACGGTCGCTGCGCGCTCTCCGCCCACATCCATCAATGTCAGTGGAACAAGTTTTTCTTTGGTCCTCCGTTGAAGTGTTGGTTCATGTTTTCGTTTACAAACTTTCATCCAATGTCACTTTAAATATTGGCTTTCGCAACTTAAATTAACGCAGTGATTCGAACTCTTTCGGCTAGTCCGTGCTGGCCCATCTCATAATTAATGTTTGAAATTGGTTGAAAGTTTTCCAGATTTTGACAGCATTCAACATTTTCACAAAAATTCAACTTTGATGATCACACAAAAAACATTTAGTATTGGACTTACCAAATTGCAAAAATTGATGTCGACGCTAAACCCTTTATGGTACCTAGGTGTACATGAGAAAATTATTGTTCTTAAAACTTGAAATATTCACAATACAATTTTTTTTTTATAAAATCAACTAAGATCTCCTAGAACTAAATTGTATTATCCTGTTTCATTGTTCTGTAAAAGGTGTGCAATAAAGTATTTCTATCTTTATATTTCTAAACTAGTCTACCAGGTTACAAAAACGAGTTTTTGTCTGGACTTTAGCATTTTTAAGGCAATAAGACTGTGAGTCAAAAATCTGTATACAAAATGTCGATATCGTTAATAATTAATGTAAAGTTTTGGAGCAATAACTCAGTTTTTTGGGAAAATAGAACCTGTCACTGATTCCGTTGAAACAAATGGCCTCGATGTGGATCGGCGATTCTGTGTTCACGAAGAGCATTCCCATTCGACATGCAATAACCAACGATTTAGTTGGTGTTATTTAAAAAAAGTCAAACCTATATAATTTATATTTTTGTTCCTTTTTGTGTGTTTCAAACAACTAACCTATTGCTTGGAAAAAGAGCTAATATATCATATCACTAACCAGATTGATACATTAAGAATTCCATTTATATTACTTGCTTTTGTACATACCACCGCTTTATTCGGTCTGATATTGATTGACTATTAAATCTATCACGAACCCACAATTCCCTTTTTCCCGAATACGAATTTCGATACATTTTTGATCAGTTTGTTAAAACTTCCAAACGAACAGGCAGGCGTGTAAAGTTACAACAAAGTGTTAATAAATGGCTAACTAAAAATTGCTCTGCCGAAAACGCGTGTAAGTAATTGTTTCATTGAACACCTGGGAACAAAGTTCGATTTGGCTGGGTGACAATCCAGAATAAATTATTCACCAACGCAGAATTTCATATTGCTTATGCATGAAAAATCAGGGATCGGCGGAGCGAATCGTCGGTAGTATGTTTGTCAGTCGATTATTGGGAACCGATTTATGGAGACCTGCGATTTTTTTGGGAGTAGGGTTATTATTTAACTTAAAAACGATTGCAATCTGTATGTGATCTGGAGAGTGTAGCGCGCTTAAAATTATTGCAAGTAAATTGCGATAGACTTACCAGTGATGATAACGTTTGGATCTGTGGTCTCTAAATGGACAAAAATGTTCTAGATTGGGAACCCTTTAAACATAAGCGCAGCGCAGAATGTACACCGACAAGATGGACAAACGATAAAGATCGCAGGATCTCACTGGATGTAGACCGCTTCCCGAATGCTATGCAAAACCATGGGTAGGCTATAGTTCGTTCAGCACTGGACATCTTAAGACTTGTAAAATTAATGATTATGATGATGATAAAATAGTGGACGCACCGTCAAGCATATACGAGAACATAATTTGTCAGTACCTACTTCGGAGCTAACAAAATATTGGCAAAGCATTATCAACGACTACTACACCAAAACGATTAAGTTAGGTAAAACCCCATCGCTTTTGTTATTTGAACTCGTTGGTGTTCGTGTCAGTTGTTTATAATTACTGACGCCGGTTAAGGGCGCGGCCGACACTCGGACAGATGCTAACGGATGACCGATAAATACAGGTCACAGGGTGAAGTTAAAACGAATATACTGGGTGTCCCAAATTTGGCTGGTTTAATTTTTTTAACCCGCCGACTGAACTGCCTACATTGATGCAACAGCTGATATCAATGGCAGTGTTTTCGAGAGAGCGCAACTTGAATCCTGTAAGTTTGTAAGCGCAACTTTGACTGCATGGATTTGGTTCGTTATTCGTTGCTAGTGTAGTTTAGTAAGTCCTTGCAAATGACGTTAACTGTTAACTGTATGTTTATGAAGTTCATTTTATTAACGAAATTAACAAATATTCCAGAAGGTACTTACTTTCTCAAAATAAAATGTCTAATGGGTTTAACATCATAATTAGTCACTACTTTTATTAGTTACCAGACTCAAAATGATCCTCGTTGAAGTATATTTATGAGTATGTACAAACACACCTATATTATATAAGATAAACAAAGGAGATGTTTACAAAAATGCCAAGACCATGGTACGGTTTCTCTAAAAATAGCTAAAAATACAGGTGATTAGACGTACTATATGAAATCATAATTTAATTCACTATTTTTGGGTGTTGGCATTCTCCCCATACAAACGAAAACATCGCCTTTGTAGTAATAAAACCTTTCAAAAGTTTTCATGTATGTATTTTACCTTAAGTTCTGAACAATTGTCACCCTCGAAACATACAAAGACACGCCTGAATAATGGATATAGGTACTGGCGCTAATTCTGTCCTAATTTCATTTATGCCACATGTTTCACGAGGACCGTGTGTGTTTATTTAAGGCTCAGTGTTACTTTATTTCATCTCCATTCGCATATTCCTTCAAGCGTCCGCCCTTCTAACAGAAATGAATGTAAGTGTAAAAATAACGCGATCAGATTTGCTTATTTTTATCTTGGATGCCTGTTTCCATGGCAACTTTCTGGAACTTCAAGTAATAGGTAATGCTTATGGATTATCTAAGAGTGTTTTAGCTTGAACAACGTCAAGATAAAAAAGAATACAAGTCTTACTGTTTATTTATCTATAATAATATTATAAAGCTAAAGAGTTTGTTTGTTTGTTTGTTTGTTTGTTTGAACGCGCTAATCTCCGAAACTACTGATTCGAATTGAATAATTCTTTTTGTGTTGGATAGTCCAGTTATCGAGGAAGGCTTTAGGCTATATAACATCACGCTACGACCAAAAGGAGCAAAGATATAGTGGTAAATGTGTAAAAAACGGGAGAAAGAAGTCACTATTCCACGCGGACGAAGTCGCGGGCAAAAGCTAGTCTATACTTAATATTATAAAGCTGAAGAGTTTGTTTGTTTGTTTGTTTGAACGCGCTAATCTCCGAAACTACTGGTTCGAATTGAATAATTCTTTTGTGTTGGATAGTCCAGTTATCGAGGAAGGCTATAGGCTATATAACATCACGCTACGACCAATAGGAGCAAAGATATAGTGGTAAATGTGTAAAAAACGGGAGAAAGAAGTCACTATTCCACGCGGACGAAGTCGCGGGCAAAAGCTAGTTCCTTGATATTTAGATAATCTATATTGAATTTTTTAAAATAACCAAACAATTTCTTCCTCTCCTACTTCTGATTGCTGATTATTATTTATTTATCAAATTTATTTTTAACCGTCTGCATGAATAACTGTGTATTTCAAAATAATCAAAAGGTCAAAGGAATGGCGGAAAAGCGTAAAGAATGGAAGAAACTTCACCGACAAGAGCCTAGCTCTTTTGATGATGATGATCTTTCAAAAGAATGAGGAAGGTTCGAGAAATTATTTTCTAAAATAAGTTCTTTTTCGACTTTGAAGAAGCTGCAATGTCCATGTATACATTTTATGTATTTATTACAACAAAACGAAAAACGTACCTTAAAAAATACACGCTTGGATTCCCTCGTCGATTTTGTAATTTCCTTTCGACTCTTCAAGAGAGGACAGGGACGTTCCAGAAAAAGATAGAATTTTCCGGAACAAACACATTATAGGTGTACATTGTCCGGGTGCGATAGCCGGCGACGTTGATTTATGTCCGGGTTTGTTTGCGACAGTCGGCGTCTCATCCGGGGACCCGGATACCAGATAGCTGCTAATGGAGATTACAAATTACGTGATTGAGGTGTTTACATCTTGTGACTCTGAACGGAGCCTCGAGAAAACATATCTGTGAAATGTTTTAGCTTGAAATCATGGCCATTGTTGGTAATGTGATCACCATTTTACTTACGTTTTGTTTACAGTAAAAAACTTTGAGTTTCTTTAAAAGGCTCACCTTAGATATTAATTGTACGTGTTTCAGATGTTGGAATCCGTGCCGTTTTTATATTTTTTACTATATACCTAGCATATTTCAATATCCTATCTTAATGTGCACTTTAAAGTGTCTGCTTAAATATTAATTTATCGCTATGTTTTTAGGTCTGACTCTAACTTAGCAGTATCCTTAAAATGCAATTTAGAATTAAACGATTATGTCGATTATGTTAAACATCACAATATCTGTGTATTTCATTTCGAAGTGCTACAAACAAGTTTATTTATTTATTGGATGCTATTTTTAAATCTGATATGTATTACATAATAGTAATAGCACAGAATATATAATAGTATAGCACAGAATATGTAATAGTTACATACCTAAATACTACCTCCAATACCAGAAATAGACCCACAATTGAACGCCCATAACAAATGACATCAGAACCCATTCGAAAATTGAAAAATGTAACATTACTTACATCGTTAATTAACAGAAGAGGGTTAATTCGTCAGGGCTGACACTACTCTTTAATAATACACCGTTAAGCGGGTTTTCGGTTTGCGTGACGTTACCTCACGTGAACTTGTAATTTCGACGACCTTTTCAAGAAATTCATTTGTACACGAGTTATTTATGAGATTGCGTGGACCGGCCACGATAAAGCAGTTATAACAGTTTGCGTAATTAAATAAGAGAATTAAACAGAATGTCCGAGTGATTGTTATCGGTCATAGCACGTACATTGTGGTTCAAAACAAAGGGTATTATGAATTAAATACCACCTAAGCACGGAAAGTAAAAGAATAAGTAAACAACCATATTCTGGCACGAGGGGTGTTAATACGTGAGTATCTTATCTGGAAACCTAATTATATTTTGGTTTTATTGGTTTTATTTATGTTTTTGTGCTTGTTTACCCAATAATACTAATGAATACTTTGAAATTCTAAACCAACGATCTCCTACGAGATTTGCAGAAAAAAAATTAAAAAAAATAACATTCAATTCATTTTTACGACGCCCGTTCCTTCATTGATTCGCCTCGATTGAATAGCTGAATTCGGTTACCGTATAATTGAACACACTTAAATTGATAAAACCTCAACGCTTTTGTCCTCGCGCCAACTCTTATGAAAGGCAATGCTATCGCCATGCAAATTATTTAAGCCGTGCAAATATTTACCGGGAACATTTAAAATGTTCCGCCGTGTTTAACATATGCTATGGCCGCGCTGAAGTGCACAATAAGCCTTTTGAAACTGTTAAACGCCTGTTTTATTATTAACAAACGAGTCGGTGCTAAATCACATATTATGCGAGCATACATTTTCATTTACAGTTATTTAATAATGTTAGCTATTAGTTTATACCATGATTATACTACTATAGTATTTTTCAACATTTACATCTCAAACATAAAAAAACGGATACTTAGTGCGTGTCGGACCCTCGCACTGAGGGTTCCGTGCTACCCTTAACTGAATTCAGGGTCCACTTACTTCCACCTAACGATAAAATCACAATATTTTTTGATACTTTATCACAAAAACTACCAGTTTAATCTCGTTTAAACCAATTTTCGTTAAAATTTTTTGATGAGATCTACATTGCATAATTTTTTTCAAAATTTTCACTTTCTTAGTTCAAAAGTTAGATGGAGAACGGATGTTAGAACGCCCATGGGAACGCCCATTTTACCACTTTGGAAGCGTATATCTCAAATGTTTGACTTTTAGAAAAAAATATTTTAACAACCTCCATGTCATTTTAAAAGACCTATCCATAGACAACGAATGGGAGCGCTCCCTTAAATGTTATTTTTGTATTTTTTTTGTATCTGCATCGGAAAGCGGTAAATAAGATACACCTACTTACTAAGTTTCAGCTGTGTGATGCTAATAGTTTCATAATAAAGTGGCTGAGATACGGGTGGATAGACAGACACAGACAGACAGACTTGAGGAAACTATTATAAGGGTTCCGCTTTTTGCCATCGGCTACGGAACCCTAAAAAGGAAAAATTATAAAATATAAAGAAAAAAAATCTTTAGTTTAATACTTAGTCTCAATTGTTGATAAAACCTCGGCAGAGGTTTTTTTTTCTTCTATAAAAACTCAAAATTAAGAGCCATATGACAGTCTGGAGATTCTCAGATTTTACCGAATTTATCAATGTGTGTGTGCGATTTTATATGTCCGGGACACAAAAAATGTTAACTGTAACTAAACAATTTTGATACTTTATCTCTAGGCTATGCGTATGATGAACACAGAAAATGATGGTCTTATAAAAGTCGATGTGATAAATTAATTGTTGATCTACCACGTGTCATACCAGCTGGATGCTATGAGGATTTATTTACACATAAAAGCTTTTTAGTGTAACGCTGTTCGTTGATATGATTTGTATTTTGATATATGAAATATGTCACAAGTTATTATAGCTGACATTCAGAAAATGTAGTTAAGAAAATTTCGATCAAGATTCTAAGTATTTCATGTATAACAGATGATAAACAAGATAATTTTTATTTAATTATTTGGTTTACACCGGTATTATATCATTTTGTCCATATACATTTTTCAATAATGAAATATTATATGAATATGGACTTGAATCTTAGATTATGTATCCTGTAGATTTGACACATATTTAAAATTGACAAGTTAGAAAGTGATGGCTGTATACAAAAGTACTTAAGAGTGAGAGAGACGCAGATATTGTTTTTTGTCCTTATCACCGTTCATAGGCAATTTCGGCCTGCCACAATTTAAAAATAAGGGCAGACATTTGACGTCTATGCGAAAAATACAATAAAATTGCAAATTTAAAATAAATTTTGTGCAAGTGAAGTGTTTTGTGGATTACGAAGTGATTGTTTTACTTACTCAACATGGTAAATTGTTGTGTGCTTGGATGTAAAAGCCGTACTGAGCGTAAATATGAAAACATAACATTTCACACGTGAGTAAGCCTCATTTATATTGTTCCTATATGTTTTACCTGCATCGAAGTGCATTAATCTTAAATCCTATAAAAGAACATACATAATAGTGGAAAAAAGTAGTGAATTATCAATCGAATTGTAAAATATTTTTGTATTATTACCTGACCAAATATAAAAGGTCGTCTATGGCTCAACTCTGTGGGTTATGGTTACGATAGCCATTTTGTTAATATTTTAAATTTTGCTGGGTTATCGTTGCCTTTAGGGATACCACAATACAAAGGGTAAAAGTTCTCGATTTAAGGGTAATTTACAATCGACTAATTTTAAAAATCGTATATGTATTTTAATTGCTGGATGAACATTTCATGCGTTGTAGTGATAATTATTATTTGAACTAATTATGATTTGTGTTCATTTATATAGATTTCCAAAAGACGAGACGGTACTAAAGGTTTGGATTGCAGCGACTGGACGGCAAAACTGGCAGTCTACCGAGCACACTCGCATGTGTTCTATCCATTTTAAAACCGAATGCTTTCAGAAAAAGCAACGGATAACTTATTTGGCAAATATTTAAATGTACGCAACAAATTTATGTTGCGTATTTATGTTATTATTTAATAAACTTACATCATTTAACGGCCCATAAAAGTTATTTGTTGACTATTTTATTTAAACTTTATTGCTCTGTAAGTTGTATAATTGGCGGACTTATTCTGTTCTATGACGTTAATAATCCTATTTCCTTCTTAAACATTTTTTTTGTACACAATTTTTGTTTTATCCCTATGTTAATATTTTTTTGTACAAATAAATAAAGATTTTGACTGTAAAATTAAGTATTTATTGTAATTAAGGTTACTAGTGTATTAATATGGGTGGGGAGTAAATTTTTATGAACATGGCCACCCCAAAATACGTAAGTACTTTATATCTGTCTCATACGGGTGAACGCGGCTGTCAAGTCTATAATATACTTCGTCTAAGACTTGAATAGAACCATGGAACTTCATGGCATTTGCGTACAATTTGAATACAGGTTCATATTAACTACATACACATCACATGAAACGCTTCTATTTAAACCAGCGTTTTACTTTACAAGTTTATAGTTAGGTTGTGGTTGTAGATTGTGGCAGAAAGAAAAGTAATGTTAAATAAGCAAAATATTGCCCTATTTATTTAGGTTTAAACCATTGAAACACTGTTACTAGCGTATGGAATTAATGCCATGAACAAGTCCCACACAGTATGGACTTAACGCCAATGGCCAATGGTATGTACTTACAAGTGCGTATCAAAGGTTGTGGAACTAAATAACGCCTATATACGGTATATATTAAGAAAAACTGACCTTTTACTTTTTGTCGTCCGTTTATTCTTATTCAAAATCCAAAGAACGAATGATGTAAGAAAATTTATAAACTTACTTGTTTACTACTCAAAGTCAAATACTTAAAACAAAAGCCCTTATTTGTCTTCAATTTTGTTGGGTTAATGGTCACTTCACCACCATACTATTTCAATAAAACCGACTTCAAAATCAAAACACATTAAAAAGTCTTAAATAAACTCTTGAAAGGACTCCATTTTAGGCACACCATTTCTTTTTAGAGTCAATGCCCAGATAGATGTCGCTAAAGATGGAACTTGAGAGAGCCCATGCGATGGCACTGACTTCAAAAATAATTGGTTTGTCTAAATTCGAGTCCTTTAAAGAGTTTTAGACTTTTTAGTGAAAAATAAACTTCGACCACAGAAAACTTTGCTTCATATCCAGCCTCGGCGCGCCCCAGCCCTGTTTTATAATAACTTTAGGGGTAAGAGGTAAATACCAATTCAACAAAGTAAATATCATGAAAATCGGTCTACCGTTGTTGAACTATAAAGTAGTGTTATTGATATTACTTTATTTTATATAAATAAGGTTATTATTTGCAACCCCATACATATGCAATAGAATTGGTACTATTGCCTATTCTTGGCATTATTAATTCAGTTCTTCTTCTTAAACTTAAGAGCTTCGCTCTTGTCGGTGGAGTAATTGCCATTCTTTTCTTTTGTACGCCTTTCTCTTGACCTCCTGATACGATATCATGGAAGGAAAAGTGGAAGGAAAGAGGGGAAGAGGAAGACCGAGGAGAAGTTATTTCGATCAAGTAAAGGAAAAAGTAAATGTGATGTCTTATTAATTCAGTATTTGTCTAAAATTGACATTTATCTGTTTGGTGATAGAAACAGTTTGCTCATCATATACCACAATTTTATTTTGTAGACAATTCATTATTATTATTATTTTTGTCGATAATTTTGGTCCTAGTATCTGCACATTTTGTTTGATCAAGTTTCAAAAATACAAATTGTATATGATAAAAGATCTTCGTTATAACTCATGAACCTCTTGAAATAGTCGCCATACATATAAATCTTTCTTGTTTATAGTATTAATAAGGATTCCTTTCTATGCAAGTTTACATAACATTCATTAATCATTTAAATACAACTACTAATCGATACAAAAGAACGAATACTTTTTTGTTATAATTAGAGACCATCGACGATCCAAATACACTATGGCTTTATGCCTGTTGCATAAAGCCTCAAAGCGAATTGGTCGCCGTATAAAAATTGTGCAAAGCGTGATATTTTCGAATTTGGAATTAGTATCATACACGAAATAAAAGAGTAGCAGCGAAGACAACGAGCGACACACCCTTCCCCTCCGAGCGCTCGGCGCTGTCTGTCAAATTTCGATCGAAGATGCATGTTCGTGACAGCTCCAAATCTCAAATTTATAGGTTACTTTAGTAAGATATTTTGAATATATTGCACAAGATAAAATCAAGAATTTAGATGCTAAGTCAAAGATAGGAACCTCTATAACATTGTTTTATCAAATAACACACAATAAGTGCAATGTATCTCAGAGATAATCGCCTGTCATTAGGTGCGTATTTTATGCCAAAACATGGTTTCAATTTTGTCTTCATTTGGAATTACCAGAGCAATAAATAAAAAAACGGAGTCGAAATCTTGTAGAGGAACGTATTTCCTTTCATTTTTATGTTATTTCGATAGCTGATGTCAACAACTGATCTAGTAAAGTGCACCAGAAAAACCGTCAATTTGGCTTCTATGATTGCAAATTACAGGCGTTTTAAAGATTGAATCAAAAATTCAGAGTCGACATCTTATGGAGATAGTTCATTTCTACACAATTCATTCAAAAAAAGTAGTCAGTTAAGTCATTTTTGGGGAGAAATTTGCATTTGAACTTTGTTAGAAGGTAGGTGACAGCAGCCTTAAGGAAGATGGTGTGGTCGTTTTCCTATTGCCTTCCATACCAAATCAGGGGTTTTCCGCCTCTTAATACCCAGCCAAAAGAATTTTTTGATATACCATATCCTCAGTATTCTGCCAGTATTGAAGTTGCTGCTAGCTACCCATTATTAACGGAACGCTTTTTATAGCTTTCTAGCGGTCCCAGCGAACTTCGTTTCGCCCCCAGCCCCGTCCCGCCCCGGCCCCGTCCCGCCCCGGCCCCGTTTTATGGGAATTTTCTTTGCTATAAACCTCACGAAGCCCGAAACCTTTCCAACGAATTCAAAACCTTATTTTTATATAGTAAATTAGTTATTACTTACATTTTTTGTACGCAATTTGACAGTTTTGAGATGATGATCAAGACTTTTTGTGTGTTGTGCTTATATGTGCCTATAAGATTGATATATCTGACAGGTTATAAGCAACATGTCTTTTACTACAATATCAATTAGCGAAGTACGAGTACTAAGTAGAAAGTCATTTGTGATCGAAACCTATATCTACTTACAAACGATTCTATCTATATCAAAATATTATACGAAGGTCTTGTGAAGTACATTTGTCGAACATAACTGACATAGGTAGTTAATGGACAACCAATTTTCCTTTTGTCAACAAATTGCTACACAGGCTATTACGGAAAAGGGAGCTCTCAAAAAGTACTTTGCGACATACTAACGGACATGCCTTTCGGTTCTGCTATAATCAAAACCACAGATCAGTTATATCGGCCGGGGATATTATTGGAATATTTTATAATCTCGGTATTTAATGTTTAAAATCAACAAAGAAATTCATCATGATGTCAAATTCAGTCATGATGACAAATACTATCAAAGAAAATTGATTTTAACAAGATCGAACCATCAATTTTTGAGATATGGCCTCGTCAGCCCTGGGGTACCTTTTAAAGAACCAAATTTTCAAAGTAATTCCGTCCTGAGAATTTGGAATTCAATGAAGTAGTAGTTCTAGTGAACCAAAGCTTCGTCCTAAGTTCTTGATCAATTATTTGCTCCAAATATCGAATAAATTGTTTAATCTATGGCTTTAGGTCCTGAAGCGTGTATTCAAATGCGTTTTGATTTCTGTACGCAATGATAGCGGTCACGAAACGTCATATTCTAATTAGTTGGAGTGACCGCGCCGACATCGTGAATTAATCTTTAATTACTAGCAAAATCTTTAAGTGTTTTTACATATTAATGCAAGAATCTCTAATAAGAAATCATGGCTGAGGACACAACGCAAAAATGTTTGGTTTTAACTGAGTGTTATAATATCTATGAACCACAAAATGTATGGTCCTTTATAAAGGACATTCGGTGGAGAATAGTTATTCATGTACCTACATTACTCCTAAAAAATGTGTACAGAAGTAATTTCAAATAAAACGGCTCGTCAACTTGTTGCATATTTTAACACATTTACTAAACTACGTAATTTGGTAATTTATTTTTGCAATAGTGCTGCAGGTCCTCAAATTTTAAATTTAAGTTTTTTAGTAAGTAAAACCGTAAGTACTACTGGAAGTTCTAACTAAACTGTTTGATTTTTTCGGTAAATCGCCTTTAAACGTCATAACATAGAGCTCATAGTGACGATAACATCAGTGGGATAACTGTAACATATGAAAATGTCCACCTGATGAGCTGGGACTTACAGTAAAGTGTTAGTCCTTTCTGAAGGACCTTCGGTCTTACCTCCGTCTTGTAAAATTAAACCTCTCGCTCTTGCGAGGATAGCACGAGTCAGATTCGCACTTGGCTGGTTTTAAGATTGTGCAGCCAAGCGTGCACGGCTGAACCGTTTTGGCTGATTTTAGTCTTGAAATATTCATGAAAGTCCAGGGAAGGTTTAAACCGTGATGAACTATAGGAAAGTAAAATAACTATACAACGGGGACGGGGCCGCCGAGGGCAACGAAACGAAGTTCGCCGGGACCGCTAGTTAGCTGTTATAGGTTGCAGCTTGCTCTTCTATTTATACTGTTGGTCACGCTAACTGGCATGCGTGACGTGAACGTCAACAAGCAGCCGTCCCGCAGTTGACGGGACTGTCCCAATTCCACTCACCAAATTTCCCGTGAAATAGCAAAACCCCAATGCACTGAAACCAAGCATTGTATCGTCTACTACTACAAAAAAATGTTTCAAATCAAATCTGTTGTGGGTCTAAATAACTATTAAGAAGTGTACCGTGCTTTTATGAATAAAAACAGTTGTTATCCAAACTCGTCTTTGAATATACTACATGGTGGCAGCGGTGGCTAAAAGTGAATTTAATAGACATTTTGAGCGTTAGTTTTATCTGCCATACTTCATACGAAATCAAAGTTGAAATATTTGTTGGTAAGTGTTCATTTGTCGAAAGTAAAAGCAGCTTTTAGTAAAAAAAAAACGTAACAGAAGGATACTCAACTCGCAATTAAACATCTCATCACAAATATAAAATTAAAATGATTGCAATCAATTAGTTTTATTTTAGTATTTAGATATCATGGCACCAAATTTCGTCTCCCACTATTATTTGCCAAAATGAAAAGTCCTGTTCATTATAAAATTTGAAACTCCTAAAAGCTCTCGGTGACGAGGGAAAATAATCTTGCCAAGTAATTATTTGTTATTCCTAATTAGAGTTTCTCGGCCACAAGAAACCTTATAACAGCAGAATTTCGAGGTTTCTCATAAACAATTGATTGAGGGTCTCTTAATTTAGATTTCAGGAAATATTTTGCTATTATTTAATGAATCATGTTTTTGCTGCCAACTCAAAGAGATCATATTATTTTTGGTCATTACTTTTAAACACTAATTGCTATACAGTAACCAACCATCTTTAAACGCTCAGGCATTGAGAGGCCGCCGGCGGTAGCGTAAACAAATGAATGTCAAAATAACGTTTAAAAACACATCGCTGAGGGTTTAAAATAATTCATATTTGTGGGACATATTAACATTTTCTCGGAACTTGAATAAGACAAATTTCTGTATCGTGGAGCAAGCAAAAGATATCACAAACACAACTACCGTATCTATAATCGACCCAGTTCTTGTATTGTACAGAAAATGTTTCCTTTTTCCCGGTATATCATTCCGAATACTTCTCGTAAGCTTCCCAATAACCGAACTCACTCAGTCTCCTTTACTTCGATAAAGAATAGGAATCTTAGAAGGCGTCTATTGTGAGAATTTGTTTACTTACCATAAAGTTGTCGAGAATTTTTCGAGAACAATAGAAAAGTTCTGAGTTGGGACTCGCTCGGCACAAGAAACTAAGTAGGTTCCCAATGTAGGCACAAGTTGCAGAACCAGTTTTGTCTTATAAAGTTGGTGTCGACGCTTGCAGACCTCAGTATTTGCCTTCGTTTACTGTCTTCAGTTAAAGATACACACAAGAAAAGTGTAGCGACTCTGGATTTAATTGCTCACTTTTTTAAATAATTCTGTTTAGGGCCTGTTTCACAACCAACGAAGAATTCAAATATAGAACGGCTTTTCGTATTAAGTAATAGATATATAACTTTACTCGTTAGATACTTATTAGGACATTGTGATAACGAAACATTATTAAACTTTTTTTTCAATGGATCTGAGCACAAGTTACTGCGCCTTCACATTAGAACGACAACAACGCGACAGCAGCGCTATAGTGTGAAAGCTTACTGCTGTCATTTATGTATGAAATTATCAGCAAAGTGGCTGTTGCGCGACTGCCGCGCCGCGCTGCCTAAGTGTAAAAGTGCTCTTAATGCTTTTTTTATCAAATTAAAAAATATATATTAATCGATGCTTTAATCTAACAGCACCTGCAATTCATCAACATAAACGGATATTTACCAATCTGAAATTATTAAATTGGATGAATCATTAAATATTGGCATTAACTATTACAATCTATCTATGATGATTTAAACAAACCGCAGACTAATCTGACCAGTACAAACATAAATCGTCATTAGTTTGCGAACAGTTTTGACACAATACCGGATTTGGATGATTTATGCTCAATCATATTATGTTAGGCTTCCCAACATATGGCTTTGATATAGTGTTTTGTAATCCACACAACTTTTGGGACAAATTGGTTCAGATTTTATGTTCTTACGCCGTTGCAAACAACTATCATATCTAGCTATGTTAGAGCGAGACGTAGCTTAAGCCTATGTCAGATGCTGCATTCTCACATTTCGCTTGCGAATGCTGCGGTGACTGTAGGTATACAAAGGTATGTCATAGAATCTACTCATATGAGTTTAAAAGTTTAGTTTAGTTCTTTATAAAGATGCTTGATGCTAAAAGCGTACACTGACAACGTAGTTCAATGATCCTTACGGCACACAATGTCTGGATAAGTTCCCATTAGCTATTGGATAACGCTTTATCTGTCCACTACTTCATACAAAATGACGTTCCAAATTATAAATTTGCACTTGTAAAAAGCAACCGTGACTCTGTGAGAGACGAGGAATCGAACCCCGTCTCTTACGCTATCTGAGGCGCATGCCTATACCATTCGGCCACTGTCACATTAACAAGCCTGTTGAATTTTGCAAGTGCTTTCGGTTAAGATGAAGAAAGCCAATTTGTACTTGTTTTTTGTTTTTATAGTGTTTTGTCACTATACAAACCTAATAATATAAATTGCACTTGTAAAAAGCAACCGTGATTCTGCGACAGACGAGGAATCGAACCTAAGACACGGGGTTGATCATCAAATGACGTTCGTTATTTTGAATTCGTTGGTTAGTGCTTATTTGTCGATGGTGAAACAGGCCCTTACCGTCGTATTACTTGTTAAGGGAATGCAATATACATAACTCTTTTATTTAAAAAATATCATCATTCAGTTGTCAACTTCATTCACAATATAATGTCATTTTTCTAACCAAACAACATTTAATACACACACACACACACACACACACACAGACACAGGTGTAGAATAAGTATGCATGCTACAGTAATTTAATTTAAAAAAATGTGCACTGGGAAGACAGCTGGCGCTTATAGCACAGGATTTTCCTAAGTTAAGTGCCGGCTGCTCACTGTTAATTTGTGTTTCTAATGTACCTATACTATATATTTTACTAAAGTATTGTAACAAATATTGATTATTGAAGAAAATAAAGATTATAAAGATAAAATAATCGAAATGCGCATACCTAAACATTGTTTGATGACCCCAAAAACCTAGACCACTGGACGTCCCATCTATTTTATATAGCCTTAAACTATAAGTCCATTACGTTTTGTTTTTCCGAAGCTGTGTTTGCGATTTACGACTGGCGAGTAAATAACATATTCCGCTCAAAAAGGAAATAAGTTTTGAACAGTGCAACTGAGCCGGATTAAAAATTGCACCATAAAGTGCGCGCCATTTTATTTGTACTATTTCGTACTTTTTCATAAGCATGCAACTGGTTTAGTACTTTAGTACGGGGAGAAAGAAAATGAAGTATCTCGTTACTACGAGAGTTCGCGAGGGCAATTCAATTTTGAGCTACTGGATAGCAAAGACCACATTTCCTACAGTCTAGAATGTACGTTTGAAATGGAAAACCTTGTTTCGTTCCTTTGAAAATTGATGATAATGTTCACGAGAGCGAATTTGAAAGGAAAGGTTGACGTTGGATTGAGGTTTTCCCCCGTGCTACTCGAGAAAATGTCTTTAGATAGACTGTTTGTGCTCTATTCATTTATATCCTTACTAGCAGTCCCCCGCTACTGCGTCTGTGCGTTCCCATCTCAGCGTGATGTTTTATAGCCTTCTCCGATAACATGTTTTTTTAATCTGTCCAGCAGTTCCAGAGATTAGCGCGTTTAAATATATAAATAAACAAAATCTTCAGCTTTATAATATAAGTATAGAAGTTTAGATTGATGTTTTTTTTAAAGATAAGATCTATCACCATAGATCTTAACTTTTTATCAACAGAATTGGATAAACTCACACTTATGATCCTGCCGTTAAAATTGCTTTGTGGTAACTTATACCTAATTAGTATTTTGGTTAGCAAACCATTGGTTCTGTAATGGACACCCGTCAAATCGTGTTCAGCACAATGAAACCTAACTATCATGAGTATTAATGGCCTTAACAACAATACACTGGTCACATTACCGTAAGCAGAAAACTCCAGATTTATCTACATCACGATTCGCTCGTTAACCACCGAAAACATTATCCCGCCACAACATTTCTAGCTATTAATATACAGGGTGCGCCATTAAAACACAGACGGGTAAATCTCCCGGTTGTTGGCGCCGAATCACAATAAAATAGGTAGCAGAGCCAAGGCGCCGTGCCAAGCAAGTTTTGCGAGGGACGTACCCGCAAACCACCCTGAATGCCTCCCTGTATTTCTATTATGAAAAAGAAGACGTCACTCGGCTCTTATTACGATTAATTCAGTAGAAACCCCCATTGTTTAGGGGAAACTTAATCAGGACGCTACACGTGAAATCCATGAGGATTAATTAGATACTTGATCCCTGTAATTGAACTACTATTACAATCATATGGAAGTGATACCACGAATGAATTTCGTGCTGCATAAATTGACGCCACTTTTCATCACCTCATGCAAACGGTTTCAACTCGAAGAAGGAATACGTTACACTCTTGTCGTCGTATATTTTGCGACACATTTTTTGCTTAGCATAGCATCTCTATTAGAAATAACAACTTCCTGATCACTATGGAAGAAATTTGGTAAGCTTTAAGCAAATGTTCATCATTGAAATTGCACGCATTAAGTTCTTAAAACACAGTAATAGTAGTTTTTCTCAATCATTACATTACTGAGACAAAAACTAATAATTCAAGAAATCTTGCTCACTATTCTATATCCGCTCGTGCTTGAAAGCTATGTTTGAACTAATTTGTACGTCTTATAATTACTTGCTACTTTTTATTAGGGAGAGGTCTCACATATAGGCCGTTGCGGGTTCGAATCCTGCAAGGGAAATGTTTGTGTGCTGAGCACGAACATTTGTACCTAAGTCATGGATGTTATATGTATTTAAGTATTTATGGGAGACGCCCCCGTCATAATCGTTGTCTTGGTACTTCGTAACACAAGAAAGATTCCTTACCACGAAACTAGACAATTGGTGTGTTGTCTGGCGCATATTTATTTATTTATTTATTCCTTTAAAAAAAAAAGAGAGAGACAAAAAAACATATTCCTCTTTATCTTCATTAATAAACAAACACACATTAATATCCTTGTTTGTTCTATTTCAGGTAATTAGTCGTCCAACGCTTGTCATCAATCTTGGTAATATACACTAAGAAGTTTGTTTGTGTTTTCGTTCAATTAGTTATTAAAATGAGTATGGTAGTTTGTAGGTACTTACTCTAAAGTCGTGAAACTGAATCTATGCTAAGAGTAAGTGTAAAAAAGATTTCTATTGTACAATTACTTGAATAGAATACGAGCAGAATAAGGAAAGCCACAGTAATTGCAATAAAACAACCAGGTGACTAATGAGTTTATTACGTACACATACGTAAATGTACGTAATGACATGAGTCCTTGATATAACAATTTCCAAGGCTATTAACGGAGTTGACTAATGTGAAGTACCTACGAGTAATAAATTAGAGTTCATTTCCATTACTATATGGTCGGAAAATACCGCACTTAATACAGTCACTTAACACATCGAGAAACAAAGCTGATTTCCCATCCTAAAAAAGTTTATATTTATAAGTTACATTATTCGTATTTAAAAAGTCAATACGCAATATTTTTTTCAATGAGAATCAATAACATAATATCACTTAAGCATATAAGTAATATGGATTTATTTGTATTTACGTATGTTTATGTATGTTATGAAGTATTTATGTAGGTAGATTCTAAATCAAATAGTAACATCAGATTCACAATACTTAGTTATGTTCCTTTTTTGATCCTTTACGCCGTGTAACTGTTTCTGCATCACCCAATGGTTGACTGGTAGAGAATGCTTTAAAGCATTAAATCCGCCATTTGTACTTCATTTTGTTTGTGCAATAAAGAATATATAAATCTAAATATATTTATGTCTATACATAACATGCTTGACGGCCTACGTGACTTAACATTGAAAGTTAAACAGCTCGTAAAAATACAGCAGAGACTTTAAACATTCTGTATGTGGAGTCAATATTCCGCTTCGGAATGTCCTGGAGACGAATTTAAAATGGGTCACGCCGCATTGTGACATTGCTTCAGAATTGAGTTACTACTTCATGAGGGCGTTGAGACTCGAAACCTTTCAAGCCACGTCCCAAAATTGCACATTTGGTTCGCCGCGTGCAGAATCAGTATTGTCAACAGCATTTACGGCTTTGACTTCAGTTCTTTATAGTCAAAAGTGCTAAGAGTAACCGTGGACGTCACAAAACAACAACATCATCGGATCATCTGAGCTGAAAATAGTCAATCCTTTTGTGACTTGAATTCTTCTTATAAAAAAATATATTAATAGTCTCTAGCTAAATATTTCACTATATTGAATGCGTGACCGAGGATGTCCGAGAAGATGGACGGACAACCTTGTTAAGATCGCAGGATCACACTGGGTGAAGACTACTCGCAAGCAGTTACTACAAAATCGTAGGACAGGTATGTTCAAGAGTGGATGTCCTTTGGCTGATCATAATCAAATGGTGGTTGAATATGAATGTAGTTGGTACATACCAAGTGGTTTCATCTTTTAGTATCTGACATACTCGTACATCTAATCTGCAACAAATCGTGTATGACTTTTAAGACTCTGTCAGCGGTAATGTACATACTTATTTTAGCTTTTATTCTCACACTCATCGATCAATCTTGCTTGTCGTCTGGGATCAGTAAGTATGATTTTTCTTAAAATCTTTTTGTCGCGGTCTCAGACTGCTATAAGTTCACATAAATCAGAGAGAGCAAAACTTATGTAGTTCTTGTGTCAACCCAAATGCGATTCCAATATTAGGTACCGTATTTCATGAATTGATTCTCTTGGTTTGCGGCCAAAATTGTGCATCACATTTAATGCAGAGCATCCGCGACTACATCGTATTATGAAACAGTATATTGATATCTAAGAATTGATATATAAATAGATACCAACTTATTGTAATTTTAAATTATCACTTTGTGGAAAAAGAATTGTTTGTTACCATCCAGTCTTTGCAATGTTTTTTGTTGCTTACTTTCACCCTTTGCTGGATTTTCGTTCTCTATAGGTAAATCAAATGTTTATTTTTGTATACTTTACTTTCTTCTTGGAACTTCACAATGGATGGGCTAATATAGCTAAGATTTTTAAAACATTTTACATTTGATCACTGTCAACTACTGCTGCCGATAACTGTGTTGCCTGCATAAAAATAGCGCACTTAACATCCATAATAAATCAGCGCTGAGCGCAATTAATGGATACTCCATTTCATTAATGAATTGACAGATTATCGCCATATCGCATTTACTTTTCATCGAACACGCTCAGTGATTTACCATCAAATCAGTTAATTCGATGTATTTACATGTTTAACAGACAGCTATGAATAAATTAATCAAAAATCTATCAATAAATCACAGATATTTTTGACTTGTCAATAACTACCTTGAATTTGTATCGTAAAAGCTCTATAAGATTGCGGCATCTGAGAGCATTTATAACAATATTTATAAGACTGATTTGCTGTTAACTGTAATTACATAGCTACGACGATCGCTTTCATTATTTCACAATAAAACTAAACAAATTCTCTTCTATCTCTCTATCTACACATACACGTGCAACACCGCCCCGATAAAATCAACTGAGGTTTTGTGGTCCAATCTAACAGCAATCTAACCTGGGCTACCGAAATCAAGGGCACGTATACAGCCTACCAGCTACCCTGAAGATTTAGTGGGTAGGTCCCGTGGGGAGACCCGTGTAACCCGCCAATTCCCTTCGCGGTCGATGTAAGAGAATTTCCTCGCCCGAAAAAGGCTTTGAAGTTGCATTGTTTCTTAGAAACGCGATTTGTATAAGAATGTGTGGGGCTGTTTAGGTTGGGCGTCACGTAACTTGACATTAAGCTACATTTGGTACCACTTCGAAGTTACAAAAATCGATTTAAAGTTATAAAGACTTATTAGGTTTCACCAATATACTCCTCCTTAGTACATATATGAATAAAATAGAATATATAAGGAAATGGCTAAGTGTGCTATGATTTCATTGGTATATTGTTATTGTAATATTAATGCATAATAATTGATATTAACTATTATTATTGTATTGTACTGAAATATTGTATGTGTGATAAGACAGGTCACAGTGAGACATCTTTTTATGAAGAACTTATGTACCTGTGTTCCACAATATTTATTTTTATAATGATGATTATGCATAGTTTGACATGAAATGACCATTCGTGAAGAAAACAAAAGAGACGAATATCATAGTTACACCTTATTACATAATATACAATTTATCTGTATATTCCCCATAGGTATGAAGGATCACAAGATCGCGTAGACCGTGTGGAAATTCAATGAGCCGGAATGTAAGGTTTGCAGAACCGAGAGCAAGGCTTGAATAATTACCAGCAGCGTGGTCTGGGCTCGCTATCAATAAGGCCTCCCGCGCACGAGCCGGCCTCACTCCATCTGGATTGCGGAGACACGGATTCTTGTGGCTCCGGTCTTGGAGGTCTTACTCTGATAATATACCTAGATAAAAGATATCATCCTACGATATTAGATTTGGATTTGCAACAGCTGTAGAAAGTAAGGTATGTTTTGTGTGTCTGTTGATTGGTTTGTCGATTTACAAATTATAAGGAAATTAAAATAAAACCCGATTTTTCAGTTGTAGCTTGACCATAGAGCTACACACTGTTCATTGCTAAGGCGTGCTTAGAAGTGACAATTAGCGTCTCTTTATTTCAATTTCTGAAATCAGACTTAAATGACAGCAACCTACCTAAAAAAATCGTAGGACGATTGCAAAGTAGTTGGTCGAATCTTAGAAATTATAACAAGCAGTGGCATCTGACAATATTTGGACACTATAAAGGTAGTTTTACTTATCTCTGGGTCGATTTATAGCTCTTTATTTAAATAGGCTGGCATATGACTCTTTATAAAGGATTACTACTAGAGATATAAAAATGACAGTAGGTAACGTACCTCACAATCAGCGTTTATTCATGATCTACAAAAAGTGAGCCGTTTTTTTTCAGTTATCCTTTGATGAATTGGAATTTTGAGACGAACTTTTACGGATAGTAAAAATCATTCTCTTATGTTTTTTGCAGCAAAAGATGCGTTTTTTCCGACTATCGTACCACATGATAATCTGTATACCATATCTGCATATAACCAGCATAATGCTAGTGATGGGTGTAGCTTTTTCTGAAAATATGGTCATAAACAGAATAGAACCTCAGATTCCGATCTTTAGCGTAATCGCTCGCAGTCGCCACATTAATTGGGTCTTAAGAAAGCGTAGTGCGGGAACCGTGAAATAGATGTGCCTCGCAAACAAACTAAGGGATGTCTTTTATCAAAGTGTCAATGGTGAGGTTTGGATTGAGTAAACAACATTCTTGCGGTAATTGGTGAAATAGATTCATCGGCTCGCATTTTGCGTTGACTGTTACTATTTGATTTAGGAATCAGCAATCTATGTTTTAACACAACGAATACCAACATGATAGGCAGGTGCACGAAAAACCAATTATTCATGAAAAAAAGTTTCTACAGCTTTTATTTATGTTAATGAAAAGAAAACTTCAGTATCATGACTAGTAAGTTCTCTCGCGCCTTACCACTTTTCAAAGAAAATCGCTTGCACACAGAAAAACGGTCGTCACATTCCAACAAAAGACAAAGCGAGATGCAAGAGTCTTTCGGCTCTCAAGCTTAGGTGCGATCTTTAAAATATTGATGAAAAACAACACAAGTAGCTACTTTATGTACCTATCATTCAATCCAGCCCACAATCCAACCAAAAAAAAAAGCAAATAATTTCCGCTGGCAGCACTTTTAAGGCGGCTATATTCTAGTGTCCTTTAATCCGGGATTACTGACGCAGGCGGCCGCGCCATCAATAAGCCTGCGATTCCGTAGGATCAGCCGTTCTAAATGAAGGCATCGCTACTCCACCGCTAGGAAGGACGCGTGATCTTCACAAAGTACAAACACCGAATCATACTGAATAAAAATACTACCCTCACGGAATATATTTGCTGTCACAGAAAAAAAGAATCATATGGTAGGTACGTACGTAAGTCCAGTTACTTTTCGTATATAAGTAAGATTGGAAGTTTTTTTTTTCTCAGCCTAGCTATTGTTAATGTTAAGAGTAACTATAATATAATAGAACAAAAACCGTCAGGTAGAGGTAAAGGCCTCTATTATACTTATGAACTTTGTGTAGGTCCTACAATCCCCAGAAATGTCTATACTAATATTATCGACACAAATAAAACTCGTCGAACTCTTCGCGATAAAATTAATTTCGTTCAACACACCAATCAGTAGTTCGAATATTAAAATGAAATTAATATAAAATATTATCGCGTACGGATGCAATAATAATTGAAATACTAAAAGCGAGATTTGTAGCATCAATTGTATCGTTGGCGGGTGTCCAAGTGAGCAGAGTGATCCAATAAGCGTGGTTGCATCAATTTAATAAACCTAGGCACAGGTTTCTCTGAATCTATGAAATATGAAATATTTTTTTTATTAAAACACTTTACAGATTGATTTCGCAAACATTCACTTTTATATAACGTCTTTCAATGGTTTTAATTTATTTAAATGTAATTCATTGTTATTTTCTTACAAAATAAATTGAACAAGCAATGTATTGCAATTAATGTGTCCAGTCGCAGAACTTGACATCGTCGCGTAGACATTGTAGCGTTTTTGATATACATTGATTATGGATTATAACTTTGTATTACTATATCAGTAGTTGAGAGCAGTACGACCAGGTCAAGGTAACATAGTATACTCAGTAGAATCATTGATGAACATTCGTGCTCATGTAACGGGCCACAGCCCGTATGTATACGCAATAGCTCTACATCTGCATAGTCTTAATGATTTTCTACAAATTACCTAATAAACACACCCTACACAGCCCAAAACCATGACATGAAAAATTTTTGACATGAAGTGAAAATATGTTTCATGTAATTCAATTGAATTACCCTACAATCCCCATTTGCGTACTTGCGTAATCACACAATACAATATTAATGACTAGTAAAATACAATGACAGCGTAATGAAGTTAAATTGGCTTAATTTTGTTGCGAACATCAATTAGCGTAGGGGCGGAATCTATAGTTGGAGTGAAACGTGAAACATCTGCATTACCAATGGAAAAGTCATTTAAAAAGTCAAGAATCGCTATCAAATCACTTTGTATTTTCTGAATAAGTAATGATGGCTGTGAAGGCTCAGTTTATGAATTATGATAATCATTTAACTAAGGATTAAACCTAGCCGCGTGACGTAAACCATACATTCAACTTACGTAAATGGAATAGAATTCAGACAAAATACAAACAGTTTAACACGTATTAACGTTGTCGTTTATTTTAAATCATGATTATGAAAGACCAACCAATATTAGTTAGTGCTTCAAGCAGTTATACAGCACTCATTGAAATAATTTAAATTAATAGGCCTCTAAAAGAAAAAAAAACAGTGTTAATATGTAGAAGTAAGCAGACATTATTCGCATGGCAAATCGCTATAGTAGTTGATAAAAGGGCCCCCGATTGCGTAAGCGGTTAGATTAACCGCCAATAATTATAAAATGCATTAATCTTACTTCGAGTGTTGATGGTGGCATCGATCATTTTTCACTAATTGACCTCTTTAATGATCCACTTAAATTGGTTACTAAAAGTCATATTTCAGTTTTATGAATTATACAAAAATTTTATCACGGTACTATTATTGCGGTACAATCTCACTGCTGGTGTTCCTCAGGGTGGTGTACTATCCCCTCTTCTGTTTTCAATCTTTATAAATAATATTTCACTTGTCTTTTCTTCTCCCTTTCACTTGTATGCAGATGACTTACAGATTTATAGACATTTTAAATCGCATGAGCTGTCGGAGACCTTAATTGCCGTCAATAGGGATCTGAATGCTATCCAGCAGTGGGCAATATCATTTGGCCTACTAGTTAATCCGGCGAAATCTCAAGCCATGATCATTGGCAGTAGCAGACTCAGAGGTCAAATAGATTGGGACGCAGTACCTGCAATAGAATACTCTGGCATTCCGATTCCCTTCACAGACAAGACTAAAAATCTTGGTCTAATAATGGACTGCACCATGTCTTGGACAGCTCATGTAAATGATGTCAGTCGACGAATGCATTACACATTCCACTCTCTTAAAAGACTCCAGTTTTTCTTGCCTTTTAAAACAAAAGTTATGCTTGCGCAGTCTCTTTTGTTGCCGATACTCGACTATGTCGATGTTGCCTTTTTAGATCTGACCGAGGAGCTGCTTAATAAACTGGAGCGTCTCCAGAACCTGGCCATTAGGTTTATCTGTAATCTACGGAAATATGACCACATCTCCAGCTATCGCACCCAACTAAAATGGCTTCCGATTCGCCTGCGTCGTGACATGCATATCCTCACTTTCCTATACAATATAATCTACAATCCTCAGTCTCCAACCTATCTCCAATGTCGATTCAAACGACTTCCCCCTCCCACACGCTCTAGAAGACCTTGCATCACCACCACACTCGAAATTCCAAGGAGTAATACCAAATTTTTCTTTGACTCCTTCTCTGTCTATGCTGCGAGACTCTGGAACAAACTGCCTCTAGAACTGCAAGAAAGCTCTAATTTTCTCTCAAATACCCTCTTCATCGTAGAGTATGCATTTATACATGGATAGTAAGTACATTATATTTATATATTTTATTTATATATACATATTATTATTATTATGTTATATGTATATATAAATACGTTATGTAAGATAATTTATAGTATTTAGTTTATTACTAATATTAAAAAAATATAAATAAATTATAACTTTTTTCCGTATTATTAATCGAGCTCTGCCGATAACCGCAACTATTTCATTTCCAACACCTATGGGTTGGCTGGAAGAGATCTCTTTTAGGGATAAGCCCACCTTTGTTCACATTGTGACTTCTTGTATTTTCTGTACATCTTTTAAGTGCAATAAAGAATATATAATTATTTGCGAACTGTATCGGTGGCGCAGCGGTTAGAGGGTCGCATTTTAAAGCGACGGCTGTGCCAGAGGTCCCGGGTTCGATTCCCGGGTCGGGTCAAAAATATGTACCTGGGTTTTACTGTTCAGAAATTCTCAGGTGTTTCACCCCCGTGCCTCGGAAAGCACATAAAGCCGTTGGTCCTGCGCCTGATCTCTCTCCGGTCGTGTCAGATTGCTGTCCCATCGGGCTATGAGAGTTAAAGGATTAGAGAGAGCACTTGTGTTTGCGCACACACTAGTGCACTATAATATGTCCCGCACAGTGGGTTAGCCGTTGTGACTGGCCACCGTAGTCGAAATCGGCTAGGGGGATTTGATTAACTATTATTTGTTAACTCGTCTAGGGGGACTATAACTATTATTTGTTAACAATCAGTTTTTTGAGCAATAGCAGTATGAACTTAGCATGTTGTAATTATACAATCCAAAACACATTTTTAATTTGGGCAACATAATTAGGGTAGTTATTGTGAGTGTCGGGACAGAATCAATTTCAGTCTTATCGACTTAGCTTTGCATCTTCGTCCTTACCTTTTAAATGAGTCGAATAGTGAGATGTACTTTTTACGGAGCTTTTGGTCAACTTCGACGATTACAAACATGCGTTTTTTTACTGGGTTCATCGATAATTTACTTAAAATTTTTGTATAAACCTATTTTTGGTATGGCAACATTACCTGTGAACCGTAGGTACCAATGGAAAGTTTCGATGCCCCACAAACGTTGTTAAGGGCTGGTTATTTTGTAATAACACATTTTGCATAAACCAATATTCATGTGGGCGATGTATTTATGTAACATTGAAGGCCTACGCGGCTCCAAGTATACATTTCCATTATAAGTAGACCTCTTATTTAGAGTAAACTTCACTCTACCAGAGGTCAGTGTATCCTGGAAATTCGCACCTTGAACGGTGGCTGAATATACAAAACTCAATTACTGGCCGTTAATAGGAGTAAGTTAATGCAGCCACAACATGCAAATGGCATTAAATATCGGAACGCCAGTTAAAGTCGTAAACTTTAATTGATATTCATGGACTGCTAATGGGAAATGTAGCTTAAAATCCACGAAAACTTCGGACTCTAATTGCAATAGGATTAAGCGGATAAATTGCTTCCGAGGATAATGCCGTTATCAGGATCAATACTTGAAATTGTTCTGTTATGTATTTTTACTTTAGATTTGTTTGCCAACCGACTCAGATATTCGATAAAGTGTGTCAGTTGCACAGTACATACAGAGTCAAAACACGAATTTTGAAAAGTTTAACACAAGAAAACAGTCAACTGTGATATTTTTGTTTTTGGGCCGTTTTTTATATGTTTTACCTACATTTCAACAAAAATGTTACATCGTAATTAGCTAATTATGGAGATGTCCCAGTTATAGAACTTTTATTGAAAAATAAATATTGTTAATTATTATAGTTGTTACCAAAAAGCCGTTTATGTATATTGAATATTAAAACTTAAACAAAAGAACAGCGAATTATGTTAACAACAACCCAATTCTTTCATACGAAACTAGCGGCCCGCCCGCGACTTCGTACGCGCGTTTTAGTTTAACTCCGTTCCCATAGATCGTAGCGAAAATTTATAAACCTATACGCATTAAACTATGGCCTTCCCTGATAAATTAGCTATCTATCAAATTTTATAACATTACCAATAGTTCCTGTAAGTAGCGCGTTCAAACAAACAAACAAAAACATCCAGTTTTAAAATATATACACAGAAATGCGTACAGACAATAAATGTTATACTTTATGTACACACAACATGTAGCCCGGTATAATCGTCAAACTTACATAGGGATATATATTTTTTTATTTTACAACGAAATGGAAAGACTTCGTACCTGAAATAAATATACGATTGACGATAGGGCTATCGTCAATCGTATATTTATTTCAGGTACTACAATGACCAGGCTACTCTCTGCGCTTACACGGCATCATGTCACATACAGGCTGTGAGGGAAGCAAATTCCCTCAAGTCTTCTCTCGCTACCTTAAGAGTTTGGATTTTAGCTTTGTTTATGGTTATTGGTTATAGCGAATACCTACTCTACTTTCTTGAATTCAAATTGTAAATTGAAAGGGACAATTCAATGTAAAGATCTACGCCACCATTATCATCAACATCCAAAAGCCGTCCACTGCTAAACATAGGTCCCCCACGAAAAGTTTGCAGAAAAGTTTCAGATTGGACACCTTTCGACCACAGGAGAAGCGTAGAATGTCTACCGACAATATGAACATACCATCTGCAATCTACACTGGACACAGACCGATTGATACCTACGCTGTTTAAACACAAAAAATATTATTTACTATTTTAAGGAATAAAATCTCTGCTCGAGAACAACATCAATAACAAACATGTGTCAAATATTCTGTGTCAGATTATGTCAAATGTCAAAAATGAAATAAAAAATATTTTAATCGTAAGCACTAAAGAGTATTGACATCAAATTCGAAGCAAATCACCCCCATTATAACTTTGCACCCCTTTTTAACCCCCTTAGGAGATGAATTTCAATAAAATACAAAACAAGTCTTCCGTCAATTTTGTAAAAGAATGTGTATGCAAAATTTGAAGTAGATTGGACCAAGGGATCTGGTTGTCCCATACAAACTTTGCACCCCTTTTTGACCCCCTTAGGGGTGGAATTTCTGAAAATCCTTTCTTATCGGATCCCTTCGTCACACAAAGAACACACCCTCCCAGTTTCAGGTCTCTACAATCAGCGGTTTAGGCTGTGCGTTGATCCATCAGTCAGTCAGTCAGTCATTCAGGACAAAGCATTTTATTGGTATAGAAGAAAGAAAAAATAAACGAATGGTTATTATTTTCAGTCAAGGAAAGGTCACGATGTATTACTAATTAATTAAAATAATAATGGAGGAACGAACTCAATCATGTTTAACCTAAAAAAAAAAATTAATTTACTCGTAAAATAAAACGATTGTTTAATCGAAGCAAAGAGAAAGACTATAAAGGAATTGATTAATTTTCTCTAGCTCGTTAAAAAGGAACACAAAAAATGCTCTTTGATAATATAACAGGACATACTTGGGGCCTATATAAATATTGGGGATAAGAAAATAAAATTACCTTTCAATTTTCGGATACAAAGGCAGGATAAAAGGCATTTATCTCATTATCTGAGACAAAGGATTATTTAGTAAAAATATTTTAGGATGACGACATTATAATAAATAGGTATATCCGTACATCCTGTTTGACTTCATTTATTAATAAGTTATTTATACCCCTCCTTAAGTTTGCAAATGTTAGTGTAGTGATAACTAGTAAGTAATCAACACTGACTACTAGGAGTGATCGTGGTCAAATGCCTGATCACTTAGAATAAAAATAAAAATGAAACTGCATATACCGTGCTTAATTTATTAATAACAAACAAGAAAAAAATTAAACTAAGACATGCAACATAAAAAAATAAGACTACCCTATTCAAAAAAGAAACCATTTCCTTGTGGCAAGGAGGCTATAATGCTTACTGCATATTGTAAAAATAGTGTATTTTTGCTAAATAATACTTTTTACTGTCGATTCGTAAAGATACAATTACTCTTTTTGCTTTCCTTACCTGCCGCATTAACGTTAAAAAATCATCAAAATCATCGTTACTCTTTGCTCGGTAATTTAGCGTGTTTACAATAAAAACTTACAGCTTTTAATTTTACTGTGCAATTGGACGTAGTTCTATAGAAACGTTTCAACCCACACCTTGGTCGAAATTGAGTTATTATACTCAGGCCACCTATCTGGGTACCTTCTATCTAATAGTAAAGACACTGATTTAAAACAGGCTATATTTTATGAAATATGAGCATGCTTAAAATCGTAAAATGATTCATAAGCAAACTTAACCAGCAAAATAACGTGCTATGACGCATGAAACGTTTTGTTGAAAATGATTTATTCAAAAAAGTTTATAATAATGATTCAATATAAATTGAAACATTTCTAAAAAATACTAGATTTGTTACACATGGTATTTACAACGTTTCATGCTTTTTTGGTTGTTTCACTTAAAACTGATATCAATAAGTATAAACGATTCAAAACATATGTTCCTCCTACAAAAGTAAAAATAAAAGTAATTTTAAATGATTCACATTGCTGTGAAACATTCAACAATAAATTTTAAGCATTTCATTATACATTATATTAAAATTATTTTAGTAGGATTTTCACGTTGTCATATTATTTGATAGTCAAAATAAAAATAAAAATATCATTAACTAGGAAATCAATGTTTTTAGGACATAAAACAATCGTACAATCCTCTTAATGATTATTACTATTTTATAATCATAAAATAATTTGTTTTAAATTTTACACGTCGTTGGTTTGTTAATTTTTTTGTTATTTTATTTTTCATTTTATTAGTTATAAAAACCGGCCAAGTGCGAGTCGGACACTCGCACGAAGGGTTCCGTATCTACTAAGTATTTGAGCACTTTTGTTGCCTGTGTATGTCTTGTAAAACATTATTAGGATTGTCTTTTAAGGTTTTGATTTCCTTTAAATATCAAAATATCCATAATTATGAGACAAAACTGGTTATATCTTCTGATGGCGCTGATGTACAATTTTGTTTTTTTTACAACTAAAAAAGACAATTAATATCAATATTTCACTACAATTACAGTTTCATATCTTAACGCGTTATGGAGGTAAATGTTTTTTACGCAAAAATTTACATGGAAATGATTTTGCTTTAAGTTTATGGACTACAACTCCGTAATTTGTTTAGTACTTAGCATAGCCGTGATAGTTTTCCTTCTAAATTCATCCATCATTTATGATAGTGCTGTGAAATTTTCACGTATCTTCCTTCTACCGTTTAGTTGAGAGAGAGTGGGGACATAGGACTCTAACAAAAATTAGCCCTTTAAAACTAAATGTTACGGAAACATGCCACTTTATCGAAAAGTGATGATAGAAAACTCATAATCATTTTAAAAGACCTCTTTTACGACACCCCACCCCACACGACATTTTTGGCAAGAGAAAAAAACATTCTCACGTTACGTTACATGTATTAGTATTGTACACAGAAAAAAAAATGTATTTTACCGCTTTGGCGAAGAGATTAGAATATACACTCATGCCGAATTACAGTTCTCTACCACCTCAGGTCTCTGCGCTGGACTGCAGACAGACGGATAAAGCAAAACTATAAGGGTTCCATGTTGGACTACGGAACCCTAAAAACGAATAATCATGTTTTGTTTTCCGTACAATGATAATAAATAATTGCAATTTGGTTCTTGTTTATTTCTTGAAAAAGGGCCGTTTTTTTACAGATTATCGGGATGAAACGTTTTATAGAATAATATTCGAGACACTTCCATACAAAAGTGAAACGTTTCAAGTGCGTTTTAAGCAAAAATTTATAATCTATATTTTAATTTAGTTCAATGAAGTTTACAGAAAAATCACACTTTTTTTGTTTATTTTAAATATGTAAAACACTCTACTATAATCTAAAGGACAAAAAAAGAATACCATGAAAACACAAAAACTTAAATATCTCAGTTTCACCTCAGTGTGGGTTGAAACGTTTCTATAGAACTACGTCCAATTATTATTGTACCTACAGAAATCAAGATATATACTCAACATTGCAGAGCAGAAATTAATATTTATGAATTTAGAGTTTATTATTTTCGACAATATTATCGCGAGCTGGATTCCGTCGCTATTTTCAAAGGTAAAATATATTTCAGTTACGAGAAACAGGAAAATAGACATAAAATGGGAGTGGTTGGAGGAAGTTGAACAACCACTTACCGTGTATTTCTGATGGAACAAGAAAATCCGAACCTGTGATCGTATATCTATACGAATATTATAAAGATGAAGAGTTTATTTCTTTGAACGCGCTTATCTCAGGAACTACTTGACCGATTTGAAAAAAGTATTTAGTGCTGGATAGCTTATTTATCGAGAAAGGCTTTAGGCTTCAAAACATCACGCTTTGACGGAAGGGGAGGGAGCAAACTCAAAATGCGCTGACGCCATTGTGGGGGACCGCTATGCGCTAGTCTAACCTTTATCGATTCAAGTAAGGTAAGTAACTTCCTGAGGCCGTACTCTGGACACAAAATCCAAACCAATGGTTATAGCCATCTTTGTCACTCATCTCCAGGCCATGTATGCGTGTGACAGGGATGGCTATATTCATTGGATCGGGTTTTGTGTCCAGAGTAAGGGGGCTGATTGGTCAGCATAAAATTCTTGGGTATCTAAAATAAGAGTCTGAAATGACCTATGCGGAACTAGCTTTATCTACGTACGATCGGTAATCGAAGGTTTCATGACGGAGGTTCCAATTACTCTGCCCTCATCCTTTGCTATTGACCTACATAGCGTACCTTGTTCCTGAACCGAACTGGCAGACCAGGAAACTCAACTCATTAATGTACCAACTCAGTCCTAATCCGCATCAAAATAAGGCCCTAATTCCAACGCAGACAGCCTTTAAACCCATTAATATTCAGCAGTTTTTTACACTTCGTACCTAATACCTATCAATTTGTTAAATAAATGACTTCACAGTTCGTCTATGTTGCAAATGGGGGGTGGTGCTTTGTTTTGATTGCCAACATTAAATAAAATTACGCAGCTTTAAATCAATTTAATCAAAGATTTATTCAGTGTACAGTTAATAAGGCGGCCAAGATTTATTATGTACATTTTAGAAGACTATTATTTCTTTACTTAAACCATTTAACTTAAATAATTATCCTGCTTACATTTGGCTTTGAATAACTCCATTTTTATCATTAAGCTTCTTTCATCGTTTATTAGAGGTATAATGAAGCTAATACAAACAAAAATATTTCTGTCGGTAACCGGAACAAACCAGATATTATTTTCCTAAACAAACCATAACTTTTAATAAGCTAAGCCCGTAAAAAGCTCTTTACTCCGGCTTGCAAAAGTATTATAACAAAATTAAGGGTGACACACACTCAGGATCCAAGCTCGAAACTAATTTAAAAATATTTTTGTCATCAAGGGCAGGTGGGGCGAAATGGAATCACCATTAGAGGTCGCTGGATCCTCTCCGGCGTTTTATCGGAAATAGACTTAACGGTGACTTTTCGGGCCACAAATTGACATGAATATTTATGAACCGACCTACTTTTTCCGCACCAAAGACAATACTCGGAATCGCTATGTTCAAACTCCATTCGCAGTCTTCTCGTCAAATTAATCTTTTTGACGAAATAATCGCCAAGTTCTGTGGGCAAACTACCAAACAAGTTAAATCAAGACAAATTTGCTTCGGATCGTGAAACTGGAGGAACAGAAACTAGGGCATAAATTCGGGCGGGGCGAAATGGAACAACAGGATTCTTAGCGGTGTTTTATATAGTGCTCCGACATAAAGCAATCTGCGATACACTTGACTTGCACAGCCATTTTTGTGCAGCGCCAACTGAGATTTTTATTTACCGTAAAATTTATGGATACGACATTATTATGCGGCGAAAAGAATGAAAACTTCAGTATGATAGGTAGCTCTCTGCATAAATGTAGCACTTTATTTTATAACCGTCTGGGTCTAAGTATAATCTTTTACGGAAAATAAGTAAGTATTACGGGAGATTCGCGCTAGTTTGACTTTATGAGATCATATTTTAGTCTGAAAATATTATAGGAACCCGAAAAATTTTTAAGCTGTTTTGCAGAATTTAATGCATTTGTAAACAATGTGTCACCACTTAAGAAGAATTGTTTACATGGTGGAGTACAAGTATGTCTCAAACTACCTTATAGTTGAGATAAGGCTTTTGCCCAGCAGTGGGACTTAACAGGTCAACTTCACTTTCACTTAATATCTTCTACATTAATTAATTAAAAAAAATAAAAGATGATGTATTTTTTTTAAATACTATACATATAAATCATAAATATACAGCTACCCTAATTTTGACACGTCTGTTAAATTAAACATTCATTTCCAATATTCGACTGTAATTTGAACGTTTATGTACACAGCAATAATAATTACCTTTGATTCAATTAAGCATGGTAAATTCGACAAACTACCTTTTGATGTTTGATTGGGGTTAGTATTGACATAAATGAACCAATCATAGTGGTCAATCAGTCTAATGTCGTGTAAAATTATGTGTAAACATAATTGTATGTATGTAATGCTGCTAACTGTTCATAGAAAGGTCCTGCTATGAATTTTTTTTAGTAGTTAATGCTAGTCCGATTGTAATTGAAATATAAAATTTCTTTGAACATGTCAAAAGTAGTTTTAACTATGGGCACATCAGCTAAAACGGATTTATATTTCCTGATCAAAATTCAGACAAAACTGAGGGCAAGAATCTAGTTAGCAATGTGATATGGCAGTATGTTTCACTCCTGTTTGATGTGTAACGTGAAACTTGGTAACTTGCTCACCAAACAGACCCAGATAATTTATGATGTCAACTGTTCCTTTATGGTGATTAATATTGGATACGTTTGCTTATTGTTCCGAACTGATCACTTTTGGGACACGGGTCGTCTATAAATTACACATACGAGTAGATAAATATTCTGGTATTATGTTGTACTTGTAGAATAAATGAAATATGAGGAGCATATTATAATTACTTATCATTAAACGCATACACAGCTACGTCAAAATATGACGTTGGAAAAGTTGGAAAATTGATAGAAAATCAGTTTATTACTCACGTAGTTCATATTTTATTAGATAAGTAGATATATAACTGTTATTGAGTTATGTATTGTGCGTTATAAGTAGTATTTTTTTGTAATATTGATTCGTAGTTCGTAAGACAATGAACATTAGTATTCAAGTTTCACGTCAATGTATAAAATTTATCATCATCATCATCAAATTTACGAGCTATTTTTCCAATCTTTATACTCTTTCGCTATTTTCTTGACCTCTTAATCTACGAAGCACCTACTAAAAGCCAGGCCATCCAGCAGTGTTCGCAAAAAAACTTGTGAAAGTGAACTACATCTGAGTATAGCATGTGCTATGAGATAGCTATGGATGTGAAACGTGGACCTTGATCAAGAGAGATAGTAAGAGACTGGAAGCTTTTGAGATGTGATGCGGGAGGAAGATAGAGCGAATCAGCTGTAACGGAGAAAAAAACGAATAAAGAAGTATTGAACATGGTAAAAAAAACTAATTCAAATAATTGAAAGCAGAAAATGGCGAATGGGACACTTTTTTTTTTTTTTTTTATTTGTTAAGGACAACCAACAAAGCATACACCACACATTGACATACTTAATATTAAACACAATTTTACAGTGTTGCCTTACTTATAGGCTGCCACGACATTCACAACAATACTGCTGAAAACAGAAATATAGCTTAAGTTAATTTGAAGAAACAATAAACAAAATGACTTGAAAATTTTTAAACAATTTACCATTTTAAACAATTTACCTCCTCTCAAGTTGAAATGAATCCATGAGTGAGGACTTAAATTTACGTAGCGAATAAGACATATCAACATCGGACGAAAGAGAAAGTTTACTGAAATTGGACTGAATCCTATCAATGGCGGAAAAATGACCCAGGTTAGTCCTAAACATATTTGCCTTAAAAGGCAAATATCTGGATAACCGAGCTAATTTACTTGGAACATTATAATTAATCCTCGACAAGAGGTCAGCACTATCAACTTTATTATTAATTATTTTGTACAGAAACATAAAATCTTGAAATTTTCTGCGATCTTCTAATGATAAAAGTTTAAAGTATTCTAATCGGGTCTCATAAGTAGGCAAACGCTTTGCTAGCTTGCACTGGTAAGACAAGTGATAAAGAAATTTCCTCTGAATGGACTCCAACCGCTGTTTGTGGACATCATATAAAGGAGACCAGACTACACTGCCGTACTCCAAGCCTGACCGTACTAGTGAGTTGAATACTGCTATTTTACTAGATGAATGTTTAAAATGTTTACAATTACGCAAAACAAAGCTCAAAAGTTTAAAGCCTTTTTTAGCAATTTTATCGACATGAACATGGAAACGAAGTTTACTATCAATGTGAACCCCCAAATCTCGAATCGCGTCCACTTCTTGAATAACTTGGTCACCAATTCTGTATATATTTGTATTAGGAGTAAGTCGACGAGAAAAATGTACAAAATAGCATTTTTCAGCGTTAAGTTTAATTTTGTTACATTCGCACCAATTCGAAAAACGGTTCAGGTCTTCCTGAAGTAAGCGATGATCGCTTTCATTAATTTGGCGCATGGCGATCTTGAGATCGTCAGCGTATAAGTATATTTTTGAATTTAGAAAGCAAGAATCAACGTCATTAATGAAAATATTAAAAAATAAAGGACCTAAATGGGAGCCTTGCGGGACGCCTGATGACGTCATATACGCATCTGAAGTAAAACCGTCAATCGCTACTCTCGACCACCTGTCAACAAGGCACTTGATAAGATACGATAGCTTCATCGGAACCATAATATGTAGAGGGAACAATTGGATGAAGAAGAAAGAGAGGAAGACCAATAATAAGCTAATCATGCATTGCTCTGATTCCAAAGTAAGTAGCCATAACACACAGGGCACCCAAGACCTGAGACAATATGGAAAATTATGATTTCTAAATTGACCTGAGCAAGAATCGAAACCAGGACCTTGGAGCGGCGACGCCTTGAAACACAGCGTGCTAAGCCACTACTCCGCGGAGATCGTCGTTATTGTAGTTAAAGTACGATCATGAAGCCGAACTCATTGAAAACAAAAACAAAACGCAAAGTCTTCCCCGATATGCATAATGCGTTCGCCATACTTTACCAAAACAAGCCTTATGGCATTACTTATGTAAATATATTCCGTAAATAGCTAGAGCAGACAATGAGCTTACGAATAATCTTATCAAAATGCGTACACAAGAGGATAGAGGGTTCTTACTAATCTCTTTCCTTGAATTTCATGCCGGAGATGGTGTATTGACCCGATAAATGATATTTTTCCATTAGATTTATTACCTTTTAGACGGAATTGTTAAAAAAACAATTTTCTGCGTATTTCATCAACAACTCTATCCTCCTAAAGAGCATAAAATTGTTTATTAATAACACCTTAGTCTGCCTGTGACCAGGGATGCTGTAAAGCATTCGAAACGTCAGGCATTAAATAAAAATAAACGTTCGCGAAATCAATCCGTAAAAGTGTGTTTTATTAAGTAATAAATGAGTATTCGCGTAAACTTCAGAACCATAAAATTGTTATTTTTAAGGAATTTGAAGATGTTTGTTTTCTGGTAATTAAGAATAAGTATATTTTAGAGAAAATTAATTAATCATCTGCTATTTAAAATAACGAATTGTGTGTGAGAGTGAAAGAGAGAGAGCATACGCAATTTTCCACTAATCAGGTCCTCGTTGTTATAAAGTTAGAAATTAAACAGAAACAAGGTTTCCCCTGCTGGACTGGCCCAGTTTTCGCTTCTAGCATTCATTTGTTTTATTTACCGAACAAACTTCCGTAACTCAAATGGTCAACTAACTAGTGGGAGTAAAACAGTACTTTAAAAGTCGGATCGATTCAAATACGTTCAATAATGCAACCGCATTCATTAAAACGAACTTGTTTCAAGTCGTATTCTTCGATTAAGAACTTGTGTGTGCAAAAAGGTCGAGAGTTTCGAGTTTGTTTGTTAAAATGAAAATTTATTCTGGCGGACAAAAGAGCTCTCGAGTCGCGAGCAAAAACACTATGAGGGTAACGACGCCACAATTTGGCCTTGCATTGCAGGATACTCGGAACTAGTCTTGGTAATGATATTGAACACTGATTTATAATGAGATTTTTGAAGAGAGCACTTTTTATCGTCTTATGTGATGTGTGTTCAACTTTTATTACTTTTTTACATAAAAGTGAAAGATAAAATAAATATATTTGGTGTTTGTCTTTTTCGTAGAATAACTTTACTGAACCAACGCAGACGTGAATATTTCGGACGTATGGCATTCTGAAAAGGTGATAGAAGTACCTGAGTCGAACATTTCAACGTTAATTTAACAATATTTATTATGTTTGTGTTCACAAGGTACACAACGTACATGTTCAGTGGAATACCTATATGAAAAAAATAAAAATGCATTGATAAATAATATTAAACTGATGTGTGTGTACTATGTACTCTCCGTCTCTACAAAAACAACCTACCCAACTAATTTCCCCACATTTGTCTAACCTTTTTGCTTCACGGCCATGACAGGAAGCCGGGATCAAATGTTCCGGGGGTACTGTAAGTACCGAGTGTTTGTGCAGGATCAACCGGGCTTAAACGTGGGTGCACATGACAAAAATATATTAGGATAGGAGTACCTGGAGTTGTGAAAAACATAACCCAAGGAGTTGCAGGCCGCATTGTCACTAATCATCAGATGAGATCGTGGCCAAATGTCTGAATACACCTACATAAAAAAACCGTAAATTTTTTATTAAGGGACTAACCATCTGAGTAATTACAAAATACCGGACAAGTGCGAGTCGGACTCGCGCACTGAGGGCTCCGTGCCAACTTTTACCCCTAAATATTATTATTTTTTTATATATAAGAATCGTTAAGCTGTTAACAGGATACAGCTACCTACCAAGTTTCAACTGTGTTATACAAATAGTTTCAGAATAAAGTGGCTGTGACATACGGACGAACAAACAGACAGACTTGACGAAACTATAAGGGTTCTGTTTTTTGCCATTCGGCTACGGAACCCTAAAAAGCAGAAGCCGCGTAATCCATGATTCAATTATTCCTTATTAGCAGAGAAATCCAACAAGTTCTGTATTGAAAATTTAATTACAGCCCGATGTGGTTGCAATAGCAAACCAGTATTTTAATAAGCCGCTATTTCTGCTCGGGGATTATGCCATTGCCCTGAGGGAGCTAATCTACTTTTTCATTAGCTCTGGTAGAACAAGATTAATAAACAAATTAACCTGAGATTACACGGCTGCAGAAATGCAACTGCTCCTCGATTCGCGTATTTTCGGCATCTACTGTTGGACTACAGTAGACATTCAGTAGAGCTATTGTGATTGTGACACATTGTGTGCTTAATGTTAGCAGCATTGAAAGGTGACACGCCTTCGTCAGTCAGAATAGCGAGGTATATCAATTGTTCTCTCGTAGTACAACTTATGCAGAATTCAGTGACGACTCACTTAGCGGAATTGAGGCCCTGGCATATCACGAACGCTGTCGCATTGAAATTTGACGTATCTCCAAAGTACATTACTTGTTTTAGACAGCGTTGAAAACCTACCCTACGGTATGTGGATTTCGGTTACTTACCTTTGTGGAAATAGAGAATACCAACTGTGTTTTTAACCTACAACCAAGTTGGCTTCCGACTTCTTTCTCATCGCAATTGGTAGTGATATCTTAGCTTTCAAACTAAGAACGCCAGATGCATGAAGTTTCCTAACGTAAAAACCGGCCAAGCGCGAGTCGGGCCCGCGCACTGAGGGTTCCGTACCACCCTTAACTGAATTCGGGGTCCACTTACTCCCACCTTGCAAAAATATCACAATATTTTTATACAGCAAAAATAACTTTGTTTTTCATAGTGATTGTATGAAAAACAAAGTAATTTTAGCGGTTGATGAAAATGTGCTATATCTCAAAAACTACCCGTTTGATCTCATTCAAACCAATTTTCGTTGAAAGTATTTGTTAAGATCTACATTATTATTATTTTTTCAAAATTTTCACTTTCTTAATTCAAAAGTTAGATGGGGGGACGCCCATTTTACCACTTTGGAAACGTCCATCTCTCAATCGTTAGACTTTTAGAAAAAATGGTTTTAGAAACCTCAATGTCATTTTGAAAGACCTATCTATAGACACCCCACACGTATAGGTTTAAGTAAAAAAAAAATTGTTTTAGTTTCATGTATGGGAGCCCCCCCCCCCCCCCTTTAATACCATTTTTTTAATTTTTTGTACCTGAATCGGAAAGCGGTAATCAGGATACACCTACCTACCAAGTTTCAGCGGTGTGATTCGAATAGTTTCAGAATAAAGTGGCTGTGACATACGGACGGACAGACAGACAGACAGACTTGACAAAACTATAAGAGTTCCGTTTTTCCCATTCGGCTACGGAACCCTAAAAAGTGGAAAATGCACATGCAACTTAATTGGCGCAACAAAATCCTTTTTGTACTTTCATAATATTATGCAATTTGTGCTGACGTGATAATTATATTTTAGTTTTATCCTCAAACGAAAACTGCCATAACATTAACGTTCTGCTTAACAGCATAACGTACAAAAAAGCTTAGTTCGCACGTTGTATCGATTCTTGCAATGGTAATTAACCTCCATAATCCCAGGTTCTATTACGACCCGCCATAATTCCAGTTATAGCTTCCAACGCAGTTACTTTTCATAATACCGGTATTGCACCGTTGCAGTTATCGTTATTCGTTTGTTAATCTTGTTCTCTCTGATTTAATTGAAAAATATCTGTGCGTTGCGCGCTGCACTATATTTTGTATTCCTCTTTATTGTTTTTGGTTTGAATTATTGGCTGTTTCCTGAAATAATGCGCAGTAAAGTCCTTTTACTTGGTTATTCAGTTGAACTAAGTGTTCATTATTACGTCAATATCTATACTTATCTTATGACCAACAACGGAACAGCATAACCAAGAGAAATTATAACCAGACAAATAATTGTCAGTGCGTTTTATTCCATAAGCCAAATGTAATGTCTCAATCCCAAGAATCGAGTATCATGCCGCTTAAGAGTTAAGACAGTGTAATTGCATAATTAGTAACCTAAATAAACGTTATCTGTTTAAGCTGCCGGCTCACGCGCGAGTAAAACCTTAATTCTATTTGTCTAGGACGCCGTTAGATCTTAAAGCAATTTTACTGTTTATATCCATTCAGTACCAGATAATTTCCTTGGGAATTATCATCTTGGAAAGTCTATCACATTTTTTTTATTTAACCTATTTCAGCCCACTGCTGGGAAAAAGTCTCCCCCAACCCAACACCTTCGATTGGTGACAAATCGAAGGTGTTGGGTTGGTCCTCTGACAGCCAACATTGACACCCAAAGCAAAGCAAAACTGGTCAAGTCGTCACACCACCTCTTTTTAGGTTTACCTCTTTGTCGGTAGCCGTCTGGCGATATCAATCGCGTAACGACGTATCACAAACATTCATTTATTATCATTACGTACTTTTATTTGTGTCAGAAGATTCTTGGTGATATCAAAATAACCCACCAATCAACAACAAACCACACAGTCAATAAGCATCAACATCTATTTGATAATTCCAACAGTAGTTCCATTCCACAAGTCCTTCTTCTATCGCACATCAAGACGCACTGCGGATTACCACCATACCATACCTCGTTGATATTCCTCTAACTCGAACAAAGCGCTTCTCGTCAACCTTCATAATGCGCATAGCAAAAGAGTGGAACTCTCTACCCGCATCTGTGTTTCCAGTGGTCTATAACCCTGTTATATTCAAAATAAGAGTGAACAGGCTTCTTCTGGGTGAGCTCGCTAAATCTTCGTCCCTGTCTATGCCTTTGGTATAGTCTAGAGACAAGAGCAAACTCATATCATATTTAAAAAAAAGTTCTGTAAAGTTACTTTGTCTCTAGTTTCTGACATAAACATTTGCCCCTTGCGGGATTCAAACCCGCGAATGCTGGCATAGTATTCAGGTGTGCTCGTAGTCGTCTTATTATGGTGCAATTAAGCCTTACGAGTTGTCTAAATAACGTATGTCAAAGCATTTATCTCAACAAATGTCTGAGAAATATCTCATTACATCTAGACGAGGTACAGATTGTAGCTCATGAAGATTTATCCGCTGAATTTTTGGTAACATACGAGGCTTTTTGGCGTCGTATCTTTTGTTTTGTAACCTTTGTGTCGTGGTCCTTTGTTGATGTGGTCTTAGAGCACTAATCCGTGTAACAAATTATGTTATTCTTTGTGCGTTTCTTGCGGGCTCGAGCATTCTGTATTCTGTTTGAACACGCTTTCGGTGAAACAATACTCGTGTCTTGAGCACGGTTGCTATTTAATTCTGATTCTTGGCTAAAACGAACTAAACAAAAGAACAGAATTTCCAAAGATAAATAAATCTTATTTTAGGGTTGGTAAATAAAAACTTAAATGGGTTAGTAAATCGCACGGATGGATTGCACGAATTTTCTAATACACAAAGATAAAAATACCCCACATGCACCTCTCGTACAGTAAACAGTAAACTATTTATTAATCTACGACACTGTTAACTTTATCCAATAACAATCTTCACCATTGGTCATTAATATAGCCATTTGACATTTGGTTTAGGCAGTTTTTCTTAAAAACACACACAATCGTAAATATTTAACAGCTGGTAACGTATCTTTACCATTACTACAGATTAAAAAACTGGGCATACCAATCGACAAACCACATTCTTCAGCCCTAAGTTTAAAATTTCCAATGTTTTGTCTTTTGTTTCTTGGGAGTAGCTTCCGTTGTCTAAGCACGGATTGTTGAAGCCATATGCAAACATTTACGCAGCCGAGGTTCGTCTTTGACGTTCCAACATAATTTTCTAACTTTGCAACCCCTATTTTGAGACTGTGTTTGACTAACTTTGAAGCCCCTATTTTGAGACGGAGTTATGCAACTATTGCTTTTGTTTCAGGTATGCATTTGGAGTAACTTAAAGTGGGGAGGATTATGATGAAGGAGACGAGTGAGTAAATATTTAACCAAAAATCACCTCTTTGCCTCAAGGAAACGATTTCGTTTTTTAATAGGTAGATTGTAAGTTTGTTTTTTTATGATTCAATTATTAGTATTTTTTTTGTTTATTATTCGACATCTATTCTATTCATACTTATCCAATATTTATTTACATTAATGAAATAAGTGGACTAACTTTAATGTAATTCAATTATTCCAATCATCAAAGTTTCATTCAATAATATTTTTATTTAATAACGTTCAAATGATTCCTTATGTACTACCTCTAGTATTACGTGCCTGCACACGCTAGTAATTTATTTTAGTTTATAAAACTATACAAGGTTGAATAAAATACAGAAAATAATATCGAAATTATGGCCCAGATTTAATGAGCAAAGCTCGTTTTAAACGAATTTTAATAATTGAGTTACTTTTGCATACAGCCCGTCCGATGCCCGCTGATATTGCTAAAAAACTTTACCCATTATAATTTTACTCTAAAAGTGTGGTTTTTCACTAACCGTTAACATTTTGCGGTCGTTTTGTTTAAATCGAACTAAACTGATAGTTAATTTCATCGACCATTAGATTAATAGACACTATAATGTTTATTGTCTGCTTCGGTGGCGCAACGGTTAGAGGGTTGCATTTTAAAGCGACGGCTGCGCCAAAGGTCCCGGGTTCTATTCCTGGGTCAGGCCACAAATACGTACCTGGGTTTTTCTGTTCAGAAATTCTCATTGATGTCCGGAGTTTAAAAGTTGGGGATTTTTCGCCTGATCACTCTCCGGTCGTGTCAAATTGCTGTCCTATCGGGCTATGAGAATGAATGGAATAGAGAGTGCACCTGTGTTTGCGCACACTATTAGTGCTATTATATGTCCCTCGCAGTCGGTTAGTCGTTGTGACTGGCCTAGTCGAAATCGTCTAGGGGAACTATTATAAATAGTGTTTATTGAAACCAATGATTGTAACTACACATTCAGATGTTCATTTTAATCGATTCGATTACTTAATCGTAATCATGTTGTTTAAGCTAACGAACAATACACACAGAGATACAAAATGTTGTTTCCCTCAGATAAGGTACGATTTACGTCACACCCGCAAACAGTCTGCTATTTAAACACTGTATTTTCTATTCCAATTCACTCCACTTGAATGCCCCAACCCAAATTCCTGACAGTGCCACCATTCAAGTCAATTTCCCGGCCATAAGAAATCGAACAAACTATAATAAATGGTGCGTAGTTGGATCCTTTCAAGGAGATTAAATTCCGGTTCGAGTTATACCCTTGCATCGATATCGTATAATACCGTGCTTTCGCTGTGCATGCCACGGGCAATGAAGAATTTATAGGATGGAGAAATTGATTAAATTAGGAAATAACGGGGTTATGATTTCGTAGGCTGCACTTTATGAAGGAAATATTAAATATCTGCACAAGAAAATGTATCGGCTAACTAATCTATATTTATTTATTATTTATATAAGAACTATATTGCACAAGTAACAGTGTACAAGAGGTGGACTTAATGCTAAAAGCATTCAATATATTATTCATAGTTCAAAATGGTTATGATAAATGTGATAGCTTTTATTTATAAAAATAGGTGTACTTTTAAAATGCTGAAAACCCTGTATAGTCACTAATAAACTTAACTAATAGTATTATCTAGAGATGGGCCGAGTACTCCTCGTTTCATACTCGGCACTCAGCATACTCGGCGGATTTATTCATACTCGTAATCGGCTGAATAACTTGGTTATAACGCCGAGTATTCTTGGTTTGTGTAAAACAATATATTTTAGTAGATATAATCACTAAAAGAAGTGTTAACTAAAAAGTTAACTAATTTGGGAAATCTCTGTCAGCCTCAATTGTTATAATGGGACAAAATAAGGAGAACTTTCTTGAAAAGGAAATATTTTAACTCTCACTCGTGATGTGTGTATCAACATTCTTTTGTTTACGCAACCTATCGATCCCAGAGCGATTAAATTTTAATAAACTTAAATTATAGCGAAGGAGCACGAGGCTCTCTGCACATTCATTTTTTCTTTGTAGACGTTACCAGCCTCCTTAAATAATCACTCGCTATACATAGAGCTTGCAGGTGCACATAGAAACACTCGTGCCAAACGTGCCAGCTTTGGATACCTTGTATTGTTCTCTACCCACCACTCCAAAGGACTCTTGTCTTTTGCGTGATTTAATTCTAAAGTAATGGGGCTTCTAAGATCTTCGCGTCTATTGGAGTTTACGCACCAAAAACAGGAATTTGATTAAACCGAGTTACTCGTTCGAGTACTCGGTTGGAAAAAATTAAACCGAGTATAACTCCGTACTCGTTACTCGGCAAAAGTGCTACTCAGCGCATCTCTAGTATTAACTATTATACCAAAATGATAGAGTCTCACATTTGTGATTTTCTACGCTTAATAAGATAAGAGTTGAACTGAACTGAACCTAATTTTAAAACCCCTAAAGTCTACTGCCGTCCCGGTTTTATTTGAATCTAGTATTCAAAACACACATGTTGCCCGACCATCCGATCTGTAATGAAGCATTGTTTGTCTTTAATTTGTCAGGAATATAACGAGGTGGTCTATTTGTTTACAGAGCCGCTGCGTTTAATTGGATCGTTGTTTATGACGAGTTAGTTACGAAAATTATGTGTATTTTAAGCTTTACAGGCTCTGCGAGTTGCCTCGCTGCCGGCCTTTGTGAGTTCGTTTCATTTTACAAAACAAACATATTTTTAAATCTTTACGAAAATCTGGCTATTAAAAATTTGAATTAACGGCATAAAATACTTATCCGGAAAACCGGTGATGGTAGCAGATTTTTCTGTCGTAGAACCGTAGACCGCAACAGAACAAATACATTAACTAAAATTATGCGAATAGGGCATTCCAAATTGTGTGGTTAATGTTGTTAAGGTTTGATGACGCATCAATGTTATCTTTCTTTATTCACCAACACCATTCAGCACAGGCTTGCGTCAATATGTGATCTCAGTACAGTGACAGAATGAAGCGGCGGCGTCGCCCTATCGACATACGCCCTTTTTGTCTCAGTATGATTGATGGACATGCTGTCAGGACTCCGCGGAAACACTGAGATTGCTCACCCACGCAGACGGGGTATTCCGTACAAAAACTGGCCGCTATCGTATTACAATAGTTGATAATGCTATGATAGCATTTTGTAACAGTTTACTGTATTTAGCGTGTTATCAACAGAATCACGTCTGTCTCGCTTGCACTTACGGTGAGCTGCATATTCTTATTTCTTTTGACATCATGGCCTCAACAAGACTTAGTAACGCACCGACCGAGTATAGCATTGGAAAGAGCTAAAAAATAATCTGCTTGTACAATCTTTGACAACAGTGCGTCCACCATTTCACTAGAAATCTCTTAAATTGCTGGTGAACAAAGTGCCAGAACAAACGAATTAAATAGGTACAAGTTATTTTATACGAAAGATCCGCCATAAGCGCTTGCAAGCCTTCCACAAAAACTGAAGCCACATTTAGCTACATTGCGTTGCAACAATAACGCTGCGCGTAAGAGTAGCAGCAGGAGCAGCAGTGGAGTTTTATCCTTTTACATAGGTATAAATCTGGTTGGTAAGCCATACGGTTACGTTGCGTCGTTGGAACGCGCATTTAGCGGATATTAATGATATGGACCGACGCAATACAACGCCAATGTTGCTTCGCTATTACATGACGTCATCGACAATAATTGCAATGCGATAGCTATCAATGTAGATAATCATTGCTGCTATATCAGTGACCCCGTGGAAATGAAACGTATTGGGTGTCATCCACAATAGTGATTATGATAGAAGATTGCTTCTTTGATCGCAGGCTAGCATTTCACGTAGGTGCTTTCGGCTCAACGTTAATTTTAGAAAGCTGTTTCAAGCGTAATCAAGAAGAGCAAACATTTAAACTAAAATGGAAATAATTGATGGTTGGTTGGTTGGTTGGTTGTTAACGCAAAAAAGTTTATGTTTTAATTTGTATGTGTTGAAATAAATAAATTATGAAATTATGATGGCACTATGAAATGGGATCAACTTGTTATCACATAAGTTAAATGTATATCCCCATATATTTTTTTTATTTGAAATGGGTTCGCTCTTGTCTCCAGGCTAGACCAGTAGTATAGAAAATGCCTGTTAACTCTAACTTTAAAAATTTTAAATATCTTATTTTCGGTATTGATTTCAGTATATATATTTATGTCGCGCGCGTAGCGCAGTGGTGGCAGTGCTTTAGTAGCGTTACCCAAATTAATTACCTTCGGCCTCGTGTTTGGATGGGTGACCATTCCGACCATATATATAGGTGACGAACATCGCGAGCATCTCCGTGCTTCGGAAGGCACGTTAAGCAGTCCGTCCCGGCTTATATCGGTTGATATTATTCTTCAAGCCTAGTCAAAGGGCTGCTTGACAATCTGACAACAAAGTTGTTCGCTTGCCTTACAACACCCCTTAACCAATCAGCACAGAGCCCGCCATACTCCACGTATGGCTTATACCACCTTTTACTTAAGGTGAAGCCTTTGCCGAGCAGTGAGGTGTTTACATGCTTACTTTTCTTTACCATTAACTGTATATCATATTTCTTTTACTTACCCTTATATTTTCTTACCAAAGTCATCAAAAGGAATCGAATAATCAACAACTATTGGCAAAGAAGTAGCATTAATAAAGTTTTCGCTAACGATGCTACCTCTCAATGCGCCTTTGTTCTGGGCTTCTACTCTGAAAGACAACGTCGTCTTCTTGAGAAGGATCCAGGAGATAGTGTACAAGATAGAGAAATCGACATGAATAGATGATTATAGACGTGTATATTCACTTGCTGAAATTCACTTATTGCTATAGCTGAAAGTATATTATGTGAATTCGCTTCAAGAGGTAAAATGCTAGAAGGTTACATAACCAATGATTTTTATATTTGAATCAAAGTATATTCTCATAATTGCGGTCATTATTATTCAATTATTCTGTATACTTGACCATTTGATTTGTAAGTATTATTCAAATTCAAATTCAAATATCGGATATTGCTGTACTTACGTGCTATATTGCAGATGCGGATATTGCAGTGTTATTGCATGCATTCTGCTGCCACTACTTGCGTACATATTATACAGTTTGTAATATTTTTGTGTCCGGTCAAATTATTTAGATCTATTCTATCCTAAGATGTCGAGACACATAGTAAGACCCATGTTTTGATTGATGTTCGATGTTCCGCGTCTTCAGTTCTGTCTGCACAAAGACAAAGAACGCGTGGATTCACTAATGAATCGAGCCCATTGGCCCAAAAACTCGTTCAAATTAGACGTCATCTCGTTCCAGGAGAAATAAGGCATAATATTGATGAATAAATACAACTTTTGCCCTTTTATGCGTTAACTTTTGCCGCTGTTATATTGATTTGTTAGACTTGTTTATTTGACTGCTCAATAATGTTACCAATTTTTTTTACATATTTTTGAATACAGTCCGTTATCATATTTTTTTTATTTGTCAGGAATTTCGATATTATCATGATAGCAATTGTAATTGAAGTATCCTCATTAGCACTCGTAGACCTATTTCGCTTTCCATCCTTTAATTTGATTTAATTCAAAATGCAAGCCAACTTGACAATTTTGTCTCAGTAAAAATATATTTCAATGAAGTTTTATATTATTTTTGAGTCTGACAACTTTTATGTAGGAATGTCTTCATTAAAACAGCACGAACCAATGCTTTCTACGGAACACCTTCAGTTTTCACCATGGGTAATATTTACACCCACTTGATTATATTCATGCCGAGAGCAGCCTTTTCGAAATCTCTAAAAATCAACGCCTTCGTTTTATTTTGCGAGTCAAAAAGAGAAACCTGTTTTTAAGTATCTGGGCCTCGATACACGTATTTTTGGCATCTTCTATCGGACTACAGTAGTCATTCAGTAGTGCTATTGTGCACATCGTGTGCTGTCAGCAGCATCAAAAGTCAATTTTTATTATATGTAATTTAATTTTTAATTCCAAATTCAATTTCAATTCTTTTAAATCAATTTTAATTCTATATTTTTATGTAAACTTATTTAATTTTTTTTTGTGTAATTTGCATGCTATAAATAAAATAGCTAAATAGGCATAAGGAACACAACTCTTAACATCTGCTTTTGTATATACCCTATTTAATGGCAAATAAAGAATTTTGATTTTTGATTTGAAAGGTGACACGCCGCTGTCAGAATAGCGAGGTATATCAATTGTTCTCTCGTAGTACAACTGATGCACAACTCAGTGGCAACTCAATTAGCAAAATTGAGGCCTTGATATCCATGACTTCGTCTGCGTAGATATTAAGCCACTTAATTATAGGCCTTTATAAAAATCTAATATATAAGTTAAATTATTCTAAATATTCATTGAGGTCAGCAATTACTTTAAAGCAACAAACATCTATCGCATCTTCTACAACATTGTTGCTTTTCCTTACCTGAAGGTTGTCTGGAAGAAATTGCTTCAAGCAATAAGACTGCCTGAATTGTACTCCTATTTAATATTTAAGATGTTTCTGTATTTTTATTGTTTATGGTGTGCAATAAAGTATATTTATTATTATTATTATTGTCATCAAAAAGTAGTACTTAAAAGTAGCTTCAAAATGACCTTAATATTTTGCAAAGGAAACTAAGCCGACATTCCGTGAGAACCATAAATATGTTTCTTAGGTCGTAGTTTTTGAAAGCGCAAGTGGTTGCAACCGGCAATGCGCAAAAAGTTTTCCTATTAACAGTCGTATTGCGACAATTCAGTGCAAAATGCATAAAGTACTACCAAAGTTGACGATCATCACGCAAAGTTTGCTTTTTGGAATCGCTATTTGGGTAATACCGCAGTTGGAGTAGAGTCAGTAGGCGCAATATATCTTCATATAGGTTTAAAAGCAGTTAAGGGTGCATTCAACGCTCAGGTATCGCAGGCCACCGGCGGTAACGTAAACAAAATAATATTGATATATTTTTATAAAAAGTCATAAAAAGTTATTTTTGCATATAGACCCACTGGGGGCATATTCAAAAATGATCATTCACTATTTGACTGAACTTGCTCCATGGTCGACTCATCGTCATCCTTTTAAGTTCCAGGCAGTTTTTCCCGCCCAACTTGTTGAGTCGCCTAATAGTAATTGCGATGCAACTTAAGAAAAAATTAAAAGTATTTATATTTCACTTACTCTTGTAATGCTGTTCCACAGAAATCTACTGAGTGGATTATACGAAATCGCAATAAAAATTTGCTAATCCATTCAAAATCAGAGCTGCTTAACTGGCAAAGCACCCAGGATTAGTATAGAGCCAATAGCAAACCCATTTTGAAAATACATGTGGATGTTAGCAGTTTAATTTTGTCATACGGGTAGGTACGTTGCAGTCTTTTTTGTGTAAAATAATATTTTCATAAAACTGCCGCAAAAACCAGTCCGCTGGGCTGCCTCCAGCTTGGAGGCAGCTTTTACAGCGTTGACATCAAACGAACGAGAAATTTAATACTTGAACATTAAAAAAAAACACGCGACGTACACCAAAATGACGAAAGAATGAACTGACATGTTAGTTTACGATTTTAAAAGAGTGGGATACATAAAAAAATTGGAACATTTTAATTGGAAAGTACACCTTCCTATAATCTCATAATTCCTTTACCTAAAATGCGTCTGGAAGATGTGGCTTATAGAGATAAGACCGCCTAAATTGTACATTTACTTTTAGCGAATTCGTAACTGTCCTATCTTTGTGATGGCAATAAAGAGTTATCTTATCTTATATTAATAAGTACCTATGTACTTCATGGCAATACTCTCCTACAGATTTTTGTGAACATAGAAATTCCCAAAGCAACCAAATTCGGTCGAGGTATCTCGTGCGTAACCACATATCAATGAAAATTGCACCACCTCACAAAAACAAGCGTCACTTCAAACAAAATACGACGCGAGGTGCAAGCGATTTTTGCTCTTAAAGTGGTTAGGCGCGAGAGATCTCGACCGTTTGCGGAAAATGGCAACTAAAATTTGGACGTTTTCAAGAAGAGAGTGAATAGATTGTTACTTGGCAGACTTTGTCCATCTTAGGCTACATTATCACTTAAAAAAAATATTGTGCCTGGCCCAGGTATGTGCTCAATCAATATACAAATATAGTACGTACCTACTTTTGTTAGGAGTGAGAGTACTGACTTCAACTTAAAGCTATTTTCTTCGGTTGTGATAGAGTTAAACTTCGCAGGTTACTTGAGTAATCGATGCGGAATTCTGTGACTGTAAGTTTGACTTTGTTAGTTCGCATTGATAATGGATTTATTTCCTCTCTGCTAATGTAAGCTAGCTATTTATAACTAGCGGTCTCTCGTGACTGCGTCCGAGAGTTTTGAGATTGCTCCCTCCTCTCCCGTCGCAGCGTGATGATTTATAGCCTTAAAGCCTTCCCCGATTAATAAGCAATCCAACACAAAATACATTTTTAAATCGGTCCAGTAGTTTGTAAGATAAGTGCGTTCAAACAAACGAACAAAAAAACACTTCAGCTTTATATTATTAGTATAGACAAAACATTCGTTAGTAGAAGCGTATTTTCAAGTTTACAAATAGCTGTTAGTAAGCCATGATGTGATAAAGAAAGATTGAAATAACTTATTCCTTCCTTCCTAACAGATCTTAGCTAATACCAAAAATGAACGCAGTCGGTCATAAACACTTAAACTTGAACCCTCGACGTCATAACTCGTGCCTAAACATTTCCTCGAGGCAAAACTCTTGCCACCCAAGTCAAGTTCAAGTCTATCTAACCACCCAAGTGTGTACCTTCATCGACATATAGCCGTGCACATCTTTGTGAATTGGTCTGCACATCAGGCTTAACATTTTTGTTGCAAAATCACACCTATTGCTACTACATAAGATGCGTCAGTGTTTAGTCTGATATGCTATCATCTGTACCGTCAGTGAGGTATAGTTCCGCATGCAAGGAGTCCGCATTCTCTCCATCACAGTCAGGCGTGAATATCATGTTTCTTTAATCGCGTCGTGCGTAGTCGAAGCCACGTCTACAAGACGTATCTGGAACAGTCACTAAAGTAAGGCTGGGTGCACATAGTAATAAATAAACGGAGAAAATGTGGTAGTCAATTACTAAAGCCAGTTAAGCTCTGTAACCGTCATAAGTTGAAGATATGTTACAACTGTCTGGGAAGGTGGTAAATAGGTGCAATCAGTATAGATTTCATCACTATCATCATCACCATCACCAGAGCTGAAAGATGTCCACTTCCGGACATAGATCTTGTGGCAAGCTAGCGGACTGTATGTTTGAGGCTGTGTGTTGGTCTTGAGGAATGAAGGAATCAATAAAAACCACTAAATATCGCCGACAAACTTTTTTATTTTAAAATACACTAAAGTGACGCGACCGACCCCTGCAGGGCCGGTAGATCAAAAAATTTTTTTTAATATACAGGATGGGATGGGTTGTCACTCGGCTATGAATTCTATATTTAGCCGTTCTGAACATTTTTATTTGTTGAATGCAGAGTATAATTTATAAAACATTACAGATACGTGCAGTTATTGCATTTCTGGTCAGCTTTGGGGTATTCGTTCTCATATTATGTTATATATATATATATATATATAACAAACGCTAAAATGTGTTTGTATTAATTGGCATTTTACTGCCATGATATTTATTTATTTAGTCATGATTAATCTTAGGTCTAAACATGGATCATAGAATAGGTTACGAACAATTTCACGAATTATTATTTACTAAAAGGAACTGTAAATCATTCATACCAGTTCCATTACTACTAAAAAATCTTAATCCTTATATTTCATGTTACTCGCCAAGATTTGAATTGTGGATACAGCAATGTAAGAATCATATCTCTGTCCACAATTCTTACCATGTGCAATCAGCCTAAGTCTGCGTAAAACAAGAAGCCTGGCTCGGGGTTGCCAGTGGCAAACTTTTTCTATCAGCGGCCCAGCTGAATTTATGGGGACAATTCTGCCAAGCCAGCATAATCGCGTGCATCGCCTGACAGAGGCTTTTTCTCAACAAAAAAAGTTTATCAATTCAGCCGGGCACGAAATTGTATGCAATCGCGATACGGGTTTTGTAACTTGAATATTAACGTAGAATACGCAATGGTGTTTGCAGAATTCAATACGAACATTTAATTGTATTTATTTTGAGTTTAAACTATACAAAGCATATAATTTACTGAAAACCGCATTAAAATTTTTTTTTTTTTTTTCAATTTATTTGGAACAAAAAACAGTTTTACAATGTATATAAGTACTAGATAGTTATTATATCAAAAAAGAAAAAAATAAGGTTATTGTAGAACCAACAACATTGTCCACATTTTATATCCAAAAAATAAGTTTAGATAAAACATTGTTTTGTTAAGAGCTACTTTTAATTAATGAGTAATAAATATATCGAAATAGTTTAACAAAGATTGGCTGCGCAGATACGATACTAAATGTGCAGTCTGTGTGGTACGTGTGGGTGTGTGTGTGTATGTGTGTGAGTGTGTTTATGTGAATGTGTGGGTGTGTGCGTGCGTGTGTGCGTACATGTGTGTGTATGTCTGTATGTATGCACCTGTACCTGGTTCAGCCAAACGCGAATTGATTGCAGACAAATATATATACATACATATCTACGAGTCAAACTGAGAACCTTCTCTTCAGTGTAATAAATACTTTAATGAAAACCACATCAAAATCAGTTCAGCCAAACGCGATATATCCGGGAGACAAACATATATATACACACAAACAGGTCGAACTGAGAACCTCCTTTTTTAGAAGTCTGTAAAAAAGGCTCGTCAGTATTTTAAAAACTTAGTTAAGAAAAACGTTACAAATCAGTTAAAAGTCAAATTCGACGGTGTTCCGTTACTTCACTCTATGTGATACACGAATAATGAGCATGTATACGCTTAAAGCAGCAATTTTCCCCTTCAAAGAACTAATTCAGTAAATAATTAGCAGCAATTTCGGGACTCATGCAACTACAATCTGATTCACAGCTAGCAGTTCCTGTTAATGCAATGCACTGGTAATGAAACACAATAGTTAAATAGAGTATGCATTTTAGCATCCTCTCAACTATGGAAAAGTGAAAAATAACGTTCCATTCAAATGTATCGTTTGTTTTGAACAAATAGGTATTTTGTGGTGTCGGTTAACCCATCCGGTCGGTGTTCGTGGAGCGGTATAATGACGAATGAATGCGATTCATGGGAGGAATCACACTATATAGTTTTCCAAACAGTGAACTTTTAAAACGTTTTGTTGTCAAAACGGATATAAAAAGGTACGCAACAGGTTTGATCAGAAAGCGCAATAATAAAGCGAAATAAAAATTAACTCTACAATTTGGATGTAATGTCGGACGTCCATGGATTACGGTATCTTCTGAACAAAACATGCACAGTCGTTATTATTCATTCACTGGTAATGACTTTTAACCATTTCAGTCATCAGTTTACTATCAATCACGAAACCGGCCCTACGCAAAAGTTAAAGTTACACGGCGATAGGGATAACTGCAAAGCTCATCCCATAATGTAGCCAAGAGGTAAAAACAGTGAGCCCAGTTTGCCTCAATTCGTGGTTGTCAACGCTGCAAATAAAAAGGAGCGCAGCTTTATTAAAATTTTCTTTCGTCGTTGTTTCTAAGTGAGCTATGCAAACGACGTTATTTTCCCTCGGATAATAAAAACTTCCACAGAGTTCTGTCAATAACAAACTGACAGGACGACCGTGTAAGTGTGCCTTCACACTAGGACGTCTTAAGGAAGGCGCACTTAGAGCGCTTTCACATTTAGGCGACTTTAGCAGCGCGGCAGCAGCGGATGTCTTCCCTTTACATTAGCAGCGCGACGGTCGCGCGACTGGGTCGTTCCCACTACACCTATTACCCATCGCAGTGCTAATACGGGGATAGTTTTAACACTGCAATGGGTAATGGGTATAGTGGGACGGACCCGCGCGGCTTACGCGCCGCTGCGGCGCTGCTGTCGCGTTGCCGTGTATAGTATGAAATTAACGGCAGCGCGACTGTCGAACGTAAGTTGCGCTGCTGCCGCGCTGCTAAAGTCGCCTAAATGTGAAAGCGCTCTAAGTGCGCCTTTACATTAGAGCGACAGCAGTGCGTCGCTCTAATGTGAAGGGCTTACTGCTGTCATTTTTGTATGAATTGCTGCTAAAGACACCTAAATGTGAAAGCGCCTTAAAAGAAAGAAAACAGTGCAACGAGACGACGCGCTGGTATTCCGAAGCATTAATGTTTGCAACTTTATTTTTGTAGGAATGGCTGCAAAACGTTGTGTACCAGCTGTACTCGTAATTAGATTAAAGAAATTCTGCTCAATGCACAGACACTGTAAAGCTTTAAACCTAGCAAAAGATGTCCTATGCTCATGAAACTAAACACATGTCGAAATAAACTGCAATGTTTAGGAATGTACATTACCTGTCTTTATACAAGTACAACATAACACCGCAGGTCGTATTCTAAATGAGTCAGCTAGTTCGGTGTTTTTATTTCAAGGGATTACTCGTAGACACGATAAGTTTTTTATTTTATTTTTATTTTTATTTATTTAAGAAACCATACAGCGTTACATAATATATGCTTAGTCAAGGTAAAAACAAAAGGTAAAGCCAATTACAAGGTTTCCTTAGACAAACTTATAGTTTATCAAACTAAGTTTAAGAGTTATATTGCACTCATGTTGCAAGTACATTTTTCAATCTTGATTATATCATCTACTTTTTCCCATCATTATGATACTGTTACCTGTAAATTGAGGACTTATTTACCGATCACTAGCTACTGTCAGTATATCACATATTTTTTCTCAGTCGCCCTTTCAACCCACGTTAAGTTACAACACAAACAAAGCTCTCCGCTTGCAGTGTAACCCGACCTTACACCAGTACTGCCATTAACTTGGCTAACAGAAGCTCCGACAAGTCAGAATCACGTTTCGAGCCATTTAATTCGATTTACTTTGAAATGTGTGTTTCTTAACTTTTATCGCTCACAAACTGAGATGTGCTTATGAGCGAAGGCTACAACAAAATGTAGTTATTGAATAGGAGACAAGCCGTTAATAACGGTAATTAACGTCTTTTCTTCCTACGTCTTTGCTCGTTATCGTTAAGTAGGTATAAGTAGCTCATTCACATTTCCCTTAATCTTCCTCACGAAATTATTTTTCTATACTTACAAGCGCCATCACTTTGCGTAGTACTTAACGCACCCACGAGATAGAAATTGTCAGTGTAGTATTTATTTGTAAAATTTAGTAACTTCTAATAGCTCATTCGATAAATAAGATAAATTACGAAATCCACTTAAACCTTATGAATGATACAAATGCATCACAACTTTCGATTCAGAGACCGTTAATACTCAAAAGAACAACCCCACCCCTAAATTGGTATACATAGATAACTCTAATACAGTTAACCTTTCATAAAGTGTAAATAAAAGGGATCCTCCTCTTTAATTCTCCGTAAACTATAGTTACAGGAAGTTAATTAAAGTTTTTAATTTTAATACCAGGGTGGCATTCAGCGCGATAATTTGGTAAAGTTCTAAAGTCGGGTCGTTAATGGAAGACTGCTATTCAAATATGGCCGGCCCTGGGTATTTCGTGACCCTTCATACCTACAACTCAAGATTCACATTACTAGTATACCCAGACCTTTTGTTGTATAAATTGTCGCTTTATCTAGAGATCTATTTATACTGGAACGCCGCTTACTCAGTTATTTCACGTATTTGTACGAGTATGTCAGTTATTATGTAATTTGTATGCTTATGTGATCGTTTAATTTAAATGTCACATTTCCTTCAAACAACTCGTGGATACTATTATTTTTTTTTGTCATTATTTCCACCAATCGATGGCTAATAGAATCCTGTAACTTGACGTTTTCTTGGTATGAATTCTTATTCTTATATATTGCTTCTAGGTACTACAATTAAAACCAACGTAGAAAACATATCATAGTAACATTTACGTAACTAAAATAATCAAACCTCGGTGAAAGATACTTAAAATATCGGATCCTTAACGATAAATATTTTGTTTAGCATTACACACTTTTTCTGGTAGGTATAGATTATGAACTACTACAAAACAAAAACCTTTACCTACCAAGACAAATGAGCAATCAACTTAACCGACCAAAATTTTTCTTACCAAATGCTAGGCGCTTAAGAATAATGAATAAACACTAGGAACGGAACGGCACATAACATTAACGAAGGGTTCCCTCGAAGGAGTTACGGCGATAATGGCGACATAAAATCTAATAGAGGCCTAACAGTGGCATTCATACCGAAAGGGCTTGGCCGAATTAGGAACATACGGCAGTTTCGTATAGTATTTCAAATTAGATTAATGAAAACTTGTGTTCGAAATTATAGGGCTGCGAAAGTTGGGCAGTTTCTGAATGCGGCTGCGTGTGCCTTTTTGCAGAAGTTTGAGGGTCTGGCCTTTTATTTTGATTAATATTCGTAATGTTGCCGTAAGGTGGCAACTTTGTTATGCCCATTAGCTTTTTCTATACGGTAATACAATTCCTGACGTCATTCTTGCTACGGTAAGATGTCAGCTATCCACTCATTCTCGCTGTGAATACTCTTTTTACGTTCAGTTACAAAACAAAATTTCTATGGCATTTTCTTTAATAAATACAAAATACTGGCTACGTTAACTGAATTAGAAAATAAGCTCACTAAAACCCAAAAAAGCTTGTGATTTATCAAAGGACAGAAGTTTTCCAATTACACAAAACCTTTCTTTATAAATAAAACAAATTACCTCTGATATCCTAAAAGGATTGTCCGTTCTATTTAGCTAAGCAACCTTTGTGTTTCGAAATAAGACTTTCCATTCATTATTCAGGGCAAATGATAGCTTTGGTCCGGCAAAAGCCATTTATTACCAGCCTTCTTTCCTTGTATAAACTTACATTGTTTACCTATAATGTTCCACAAGTTGACTGTGCTGACCTGAATTAATTACGCTCTTTTCTACAATTAATCTTTTACTTGTGTCCTAGAGTTGGAAATAAAATAAATTTTTACAATAATCATTGCACTCATCTCATGATACAAGTGTCTGATAAGAATTTTGGCCTCGGACATTATTCAGACCTACTAGATACAAAAACTATAAAAACATATTTATTGAATGAATATCGTAAAAAGTATTTGGAAGATAAATTAGTATCTTTGATTTAACAGATTAAAGGAATGCTCGTTGTACAAAGTGTCATTATCGTTAAATTCTAAGGCATTAAATTCTCACTGAACTCCAAGAATCCAGTCAATGTGCAACCTGACTATAACCAAAGAGATAAATCATTTCATATCTACCAACAAATTCTTAAAAAGCGCCTCCCGCTAGGTAAATACACTATTGATACCCCGGACTCTCTTGTTACACAAAAACCCGATCCGAAAGCAACCGAACAAAAGTGACACTTGAGTTGTGGGAGGAAATTACTTCAACCGACTGTGGAGTCAGCAAACAACACAGTTAGAGTGTGAGACCCGTATTAATAGTGACGATGTAGAGCAGAATATTTAATATGATTCACAATTGAACTATCTGATTTACCATATATTTACTCTACTATACACATAAAATAATTTATCATAACCACAACTATTTAAACCATTTCATAAAATATTTTAATAAATATATACCTGCATATACACATTTTGAATGATTGTTATCCAAAAAGTGTTAGTTAATAATTAGCTTGTTAGTTATAAATTTAATAAACTAATATTGTCTTGCTTATCAATGCCAAATCAGTACCCAATCGCCACTGTCGACTATCTCCTTAGATGTTTGTTTGGCTGCCATTAAATTCTATGAGTGTTTATAATCTTAGTTAAAAGTTCAGAAACAATATTCGAGCGGTTGAGTTTTTCAAGTGCAACCTCAAAAAAAAATTTTTAGTTTTAACATTATCGAGATAGTGTTATGAGTACCAGTCCATACCAACATCGTTTTAAGACAGCGGATCTCTGAAATGTCAATAGAGCTATTTGTTACCGCCACGTCTACTAAAATACTCGCGTTACGCACTATACATACTTCATACTTGAGCCATACAAAGTATGGAGAGTGCTGTGTCAATACGGCACGGGCAGTAACGACTTTGCACAGCGTCGTTGGTTGCGCTGAAATCGATGGTCTATCGATTTGCACTGGTCAATTTTACCTGGCAAAACAGGTTTCATAGGTGCTGTTTTTTTTTTGTTCTGGGTATTTTTTTTATTTAAACTTTGTTGAGTTGTCCAATTGCCGATTTTAAGGCCTTAGGGTATTTTCTATCATTCAACCGATTAGGAAATAATTTGAACCAACTTTTATTCTTTTAAAGACGCTTGTTTAGGTGACTTGCTAGTAAAACCATAGAATTATTATCCCTTTCGGAAAGGAATAATAATTTTATGAGTAAAACACGGTACCTATTTATAAAGTATCACACAAAAAACCCCGAGTAAAACGTTTGACGAACGACTAAGGCCAACGTCAAAAAAATCTCCCTTCAAAACATATAACGATCGCCCATTTAATTGGATCGTGGTCTTTTTCCCCAAACTGTCGAGAACTTCTACACGTGTGTCGTAACACCGACCCGCACCAGTAGCGTTACCATGAGTTAACGGCGGTTTTACTCGCTAGCGACGACGTAACTTTTTGTATGGAAACTTTCAGTTCTGTAAGTGACCGCTAGGGGCGCTGTGCAATCAGATTCAGATTAATTTATTGCCAGTCACAAGTTGGGTATGGTGTTACAGGTATATAGACAGTACAAGTGACGCCCTACAAGGGCACTACAAACATGGGGGGCAACTATTGCCCATTTACTTATTATAAAACTCAAAATTGAATTAATTATATTAAATAGCGATTAATTTCATTACATTGTTAGATTAAGTAAATATGAGTTATTTATTACATAATGTCATTAGAAAGAATTCATTCAATTACTATATTAGTATGATTACATTAATTGTCATATTATCAAGTAAAATTTGAAATAAAAATAGACTTTTCCATACACTTTTTTTACGTAGTCGATAGCGAGTAAAACCATCGTAAACTCATAGTAACGGTACTGTAACACAATACTGCACCGAACCACACTGAACTTTAGACTACCGACTCCGTTTTAATTCCATTAAGCACCGGAGATACTTACCGGGAACCTCATTTTAAACTACTTCGGTTTCATTTAACTTTACAATATAAAAACTGCGAAGAATTGCGACTCAGCAAATTGGTAACTTCCTGAGTAATGATATTAAACCGTGGACTTTAGCGGTATGCGCTATGTCCACGATTAAAAAGGACGGCGATAAATTCAGATCTTAAAATATTTTCATTTGTGAGGATTGGAGTTTTCTTTCGACTGAGTAAGACGTTTGTGACACTTTTTTCTATTTGCTATGATGAAGTCATCTTCAGATACTTATCCAAACGCTACCGAGGCAATAATGAATGCTTTCTGTTTCTAGATAACTATGATGATTATTACATATTACATGCTTTCGAATAGCCTCTCAGCATACATAGCATAGTATGATTTTCCGCCTGTGATCGATTGTGTCTTTCAATCATCTATTATTTTTTCATAAACACACGTTACTTTTCCTTTCCAAAATTGGTGTCATTTTCTCAATTACTCAGCAGGACATTAACCTGTAGGTAGGGGAAACCACACTCAACTCAATCAACTGTACAATAGCAAAGAAAAACAATAAAGTAGGTGCACTTTGGGTTATTAGCAGTATCAAACAGCAAAAGTGGATACAACATTTTAATCTCTACGTGGTGTACTCAAGCAGCCGAAATACAATTCCTTTGTGGCGCTAGGTAATTTAAAGTTCGCGTCGAGGTAATTGAACATCCATTATTTTGTCAAAACACGTCTGAAGTAGCTCGGTAGCAATACATGTTACATAATATCGCTGGGATGTCTAACTTAGATGTCTTGGTTAGAGGTTTATAAATTTATCTACGCACCATAAAGTATTTTCGTCAATTAATCTGTTTAGCATCGGCTCAGTGACAGACTTGCAAAAGTTGCAAACTTATTTTATTGTAAGCGCTTTAAGACACAAGATACATTTAATGTCGACGTCAGCTTTCAGCTAATCGACGACATGTTGACGGTATATCAGCAGACGCCGTCATCGGCATACACGTCCGTCAATGCGTTTCGATAATCATGCAAGTGTTTTTGAACGTCAAACATCACTAAAGATTACAAGATCGATTAAAGTTGTTTTAAATACACATTATCCTTTCAACATAAACTGTCGTCAAGAGACATAAAGTCATTAAATCTAATAGGGTCTTCTAGTTCGCAAAATTAGAGTAGTTGGGATACGAGATTCGGTTTAAGGACACGGATATGTTTTACCACTCGGATATGATGATATCTCTTGGGTATTAATGGATATGGTAAAGTATATTTGCTGTGAACGGAATTCATTTTGGCTACCAAAAATACGTCATTATGTTAACAAATACGAGTATTTCAAAATAAGATAAACACAAATTCACAAACTACTAATTCATCGTTAAAGACTGAGATCAAATCGTTTTGATTCAAATGGTTGCTTAATTTTAATCACTAATATTACTATAAAAATTCAAAAGATTGTTTACAATATTCGACTAGGAAAACAACGAACTTTACTGAATGCTAATCCAAAAGTCCGCTCATTCGTTAATTTCGTGGTCTATATAAAGTTTCAAAACATAAATACATCACATACACAGTTTAACCAAAGTATTCAAAGACCGTTATGTGGTTAAAGCTAAGATAGAAAATTAATTATACGAGATTCCTATGACATCCTTCCCTTAACCGAGACGTATCCTTACATACCCGATGTCCCGAAGGACCGACCGTAACTTTTGGCGAAACTCATGAAATGTAAATCATTTTTCAATGTCCCTTCGGAACACACCAAATTATGTATGTACCCTGAATTGGGTACGGTGCAATTATGTGACAATTTTAACTTTTTAATTATTGTCTTGATTTGCTTCCTCTAGTAAAATAATGATTTTGAAAATGGTCGATATAACGTGTTAATTTTTTGATGAGCTATGTTATTTAATATTAATACTTAAATCAATATCAATTTAACCATAGTGATTCATTTCTTTTTCAAGAAAATTAACGTACGCGTAAGTATTAATACTGAGTCAACCAGTTCAGGTAACTTAGGTAGATATAATTTATCAACAGAAACTAGCACCAAAGTTTCTGCATTTATTTATGTATAAGGTCTTTAAGTATGAACAAATTAAATATATTCAGCTTGCATGCAGATGTACAATTTTCATTTTATGATTTTCAATGAAATATACTCTCAAATCAAGTAAATATACTAGCAGTCTTGGCAAACCTTCGTCGCAGCCACAGATTGTGAACCATTCCCACCCTTGTGACATCGATCCCACGCGGCAGATGTCCGAATTAGACTCGGTCTGTGACCAAGAATAATGGTTCTTCCGATTAGTAACCAACCCCTAATCAACTATTTTGACACTGAACACTGTTGAACTGAAATATAGAATATTCTAGATTTATTTCTTCATTAGTCTGTTTTATATATAACTTAATGCCGTCCATAAAATTAAAAGATACTTGTAATTATAAATTGTTATAGCGCCTCAGCCTTACATTTTATTTACAAATTCCACTTAATTTCTCTTCGCAAGATATACTTTATGAAAGTCAAAGAGAATACTAATCATCTCGGAAACCAAATTATTGACTTGAATACTAAATTAGTTAGTGCCCACTGAAAAATAAAACACTCGCATTGTGTTTTATTTCTTTTATTTATTTCTATCGTACCGTACCAACAAAATATTCATCACCATCAGTACCGAAATAAGAACACATAATTTAATTTTGTTCGTTTCTTGAAACCGTTAGCTAATATCATTCGGTAATGTCAGACATGGGCACTGGCTAAATGTCCTACAAACAACAAAAAAACAAAATTTCTCTCATTATCATGCTAATTATATCGCCTGGCTAGCTGCGTTGCTTTTAAACATCTACACGTCAGCAAAAGCAATACCTTGAGTTTACTCAGGACTGTTGCTACTGTCTTGAGTGTACACAGCTTGCATCGCATATTCTGTTTGCATTGGCGTGTCGCCCGTTCTATTACTACGGCTTAAGATAGCAGGGCCTTTATCACAGGGGCCGCGCAAACACCCGCCTCGCTTCACATAGTATGTACAATATGTTCCACTGTGCACTGTACAAAGGTCAATACGGTACACAACAGAGGGCAGTACAATATTTGTTTAAGTGTGCCACTGCCTTTAAAGCCAGGGTAGAATAAAGTTCAAGAGTCTTGCAAAGTTTATTGACGCTATGACGACAGATAAACAGAAAATCTAGATAAGCACAAAGATGTAGGTAGTCATGATTGTGTACTGACAATACCCGATATTAGGATTAGGGTCAACCACTTTGAACTAAGTCAGCACTAAACAAAAATTATTATTTTTTCTGTATGTAGACTCATTAGGAGCAGACAAACAACAGGCAAACAATTTGAATTCATTATCTCAATTTAGGTATTTCCTTGGGCATCAGTTATGCTTACATTTTTGGCTTCGTTTATTTAAGCACTCGTATTTACAAACCCTTTAATCCCAAATTACCCCTGGACCAAAATTCCCAAATCTCGGGATTTGGCGATCGTAAAATTTTTATGCAAATACAAATGTGTAATATATTACGTGTGATTTATATGCCGTAGCCGAGTATAGAAATAAATACATCCACATAAAATACACTGTACATATTCCGACGCCTTTTCAAATAACAGGGCATAATTTCTAATCTAAATATGTACCGACAAGAAGGCGAAAGCCGAATTGTCGTTGAATAAACTTATATGAAAAGCTTTTACCGCGCTCTTGAAATATTAAATTGAATTTTAGATAGGTGTATAAGTGGAACAATAGAACATTTGAGGATACAATACCATGATTCAAGTGCAATAATAGTCTCCAACATGCTATCACAACTATTCATAGTAAGGAATTACTGAGAGCCTTGTCTCTAATTTCATCAATACAGAAAATCTACAGAAAGGTATTTTAGTAATTTTTCCAAAGTTAAATGCCACAAAAATACTTTTTTCTATAAAAATGTTCTTAATAAGAATTAGAAACCTGCGGGTATTTTATAACAATAATCTGCAACTAAGTACTATGCAATCTTATTAGATTATCATATATCGTAATGATGTGAAAACTCTTTCATCGAGCAGAACTTTCTAGAAACCCAACGTGCTACAACTAGCTGAGCAAAAGAAACTAAATCAACGCTAAGCTTTTACCGAAAAACTTACTCCACTAAAATGTACGTCATAATTTAGCAAGGTAGAAGGGAATTCCCGCAAAGACATTAATGCGAAGCTCCGACGTGTTAAGTAATGTAGATAAAACATAAATATGTATGAGTTTCGTAGCTTGTTTGCGGTTATGCTTAGATTTTCTGACGTCCAATGAATAAAGAACGCCTAGGCCGTGGGGTTGCGTTGCTTACTTTTTAATTGTGTGTAACCTAGGGCTAAAAACTAGGGTAGGTATAGAAAACACCCTTTCTATGGGGTGTGCTTAGCCAGACGTTAATAGAAGGGTGGACTAACAAGGGTGATTTTGAGGATGTAGATTTTTAAAATAACTAAAACCAATGGTATTGATTGATTTTTTCAAAGCAATACTTTTAGTATCATCAGCGTCAATAAGAATTAAAACGAAGCACGCAGAACATAACTAGAAATTCAGTCAAAGAAATTAATTGAGCGCACGGCTTGTGTGGAATTGGCTGCGGGCAAAGTGTTCCCTAAATCCATGGTCCTAGTCCTGGAATTCAAGAAGCGAGTGGGCTGTAACTAGTCAGACATGACCCATCTCGGGCCACATCATCGCTCACCGTCAAGAGAGATTGTTGCCAAATGTCTGCTTAGTGCTTAGTAAAAAAGTCAAAGAAAAAGTCGTCAGAAGAAAAGAGAAATTTCATCCTGCCTTCCCCATCATAGTAAGAACTTCAACAATATTATCCTTAGGATCATCCTCACATCTATCTACACACACTCTAGCAAAACGTGTCTAGTAAATTGAAGAGAGGCTAGATCTGAGTTGTTCCGAACAGTTAACCCTCTGGTTAGGTATTGCGTGACTGCCGATGCTATCAGATGGCTGCTCGTTATCAGCAAGCAGCTTTAAGGCAGGAAATAAACCGTTCCTGGTAGCCTCGCTTAATTGTCGAATATTGTGCAGCTAAACGAGCCAGTCTTGATGGCTAAGATAGCAAAGTTCACCTACTTAATGGTGACCGTTGTATCTAGTTACCATATAACCGGCCATCGTGACCTAGTTTCGGATCGTAACAGTACCCTTTGGCAGATTTTAATCAGAGGTCCTACTCTTAAAGACTCATGTGATACGTCGTACCAGCATCAGTAGTCTCGGCCTAATACGAGTATTCAAGCGATCGATGTGACTATTAAAGATTTGTAATCATTTTTCATTGCTTATAAATAATGCATCCATTCTAGATTAATCGACATATTGTTGGTGAAAGCCGTTGACAATTTATCGACGACAGCCGCTGATAAGAGGCAGCGTCTTCAAACTACCGTCTGTGTACTATATCATCTTACGGACTATTTTACAATGTTCTAATAAGTTCTGGTTAGCGTTATCTATCTAATACTTCATACGAAATACCGTTACATATGTGAATCATTTGTTCGTTATTGCTTATTTGTCGATGATGATGAAACAGGACCTGAACCTTTGTCTCGTCGTCTTGGGACTAAAACGCGAAAATACAGAGTAGAACCTCAAGACTGAACCCATCTTTAACACTCCGTGCATATCTATTTTTAATGAATCCTTTTGAATGGCGAAGTATTTTGCATAGATCGCATTATAATTACAAAAACATAGTGTAGGTAATGTATTCGACTTGCTGCAGGCCTGTAACATCCAAATTGACATGCTTACAGTGATAAGAGAGTAAATAAGCGTTAAACATATTACTATCACACTGTCCTAAAATTAATACTTCACAAACAAAGAAAATATTATGTCATGTCTAAATGTTCTTTCTTTTATGGAATAAAATTGGAATATTTCACAAGTGTACGTTGTAATCCCCCACTACGTTTTATGTATGATAAAATTCAGAATCTAAGGCCTATGTAGATTTCCCTTAAGACTTCGTTGCTCATTCCTTTCGTATTATTTAGGCTTGCTGACTACCTTAAAATAAAACAGTACTTTCTCAAGCAATACCTTTGAAGTTCTTACTGTGAACCCCTATATGAAATGAATGGATTTCAAATGTACTAGTTTTAAAATAAAATGAGTCAAAGTACTACATAGTGTGCATTCACAGAAGAACTATCTAAGTAGATGACTAATTATGTGTCGAAAAATGAACACAAACGAAGTGCATTGCACAGTTTACTACATCAATTATTGAATTTTGTTTTTGAATAACTATTGACTCAAAATTGACATTCAATTCATATAATTTGGACGTACTGAGATTTTATGTCACTATATCACTCTCAAGTTTGCGGTAAAAATTGTCATGCGTGATTTTCATACAGTCGCAGGGCAGGAACTTGCGTTTTCTACTTTATGTATTAGGTCTGTAGTTACATGTCTAGCACAAGTGTTACACTTTATGTTTGAGCAACGAGAAGTTCTATCAGAATGTCCAGAATGTGACGTGATAATTTCAACGGATATTCAAGCTTAGCGCTACCCGTTCCTGGACATTTGTCGTGTAAACACCATCGTCGACAGGTCCAGCTGAAGCCTCTAGGGAATTGGAATAAATGGGCCCTAACGGCCATTTTGACGCTAAATTGAATCCGTATAGCGCAGAATCCCGCTTAAACCCCGGTAAATAGCAACTTGCGAATAGGTAGGGACGTGGAAAACATTTACGGACGCAATCCACCCTTTGGCCTTTTCTGCAAATTAAATGAGTGTATCTTAGACTAGGCGACGACAGAAGTTAATATCCCCTCGTAGAGTTAAGAGCATTCTATAGCAATTGCCTACGGACGTGAAATACTACTTATATTTAGATCAAATGGAGCCTTTTGAAAACTACTTCATCATTACACTTTATTTAGTTTTTTTGCACATCAAGTTTTCGACTGCCATAATTCTGGTATTGTTTCGATGAAAACAGCAATCAATTTACGGGATATTAATAACCTCAACTCTTTCAAAAGGATTGCAACAAAATGTACACAATACAAACAGGGCATGCCCTGTGCATTTTGTATAAATACACGGAAAATCCACTCATTGCACAAAGTTACAAACGGGAAATTTCCCCTAACTCGATAGGGTTGCGCGGTTCCCACCGCCTGGGCTACGTACAGTCGCCAGCGCATCAAGACAAACAATTTTGTTAGAAAATAACCCTTGTAACAACTGCATAAGATACCGCAGTGTTTAGCTTGACGAGCTGTTGTCCGTACCTACTTAGCTTGCGAGTCGGGTGTTTGCGCGGACTCAGCAACTTCCCGAAAATGTTTCCAAACTGCTAAATAATGGCTGACTCTAAAAAACTGAATCACAAAGAGCTCGAGAATTGAAGTGTGCCGGGACGTCTTTGAAATCTTTACGAGCTCCCTTTTAGCGGTTTATTTTTGTCGAAACGATATCTCGCTTTCGTATGAATATGTCTTAGCTACCGCTTTCTCTCGTGGTTCTTACGGGTTATTTGAGGAAGCAAATGCTTTATTTGTTATCCACTTCAATTTGTTTATTGTATTTAAGTACTTTGTTATCAGTTATATAAGTAGCCGAGGATTCGTGAGATAGTTTTGTTGTGAAATTAGACATGTAAAAGGTTATAATATAAATATTGAATAAAGATCACGTTTACTCCGTTATCTAGAACTCTAAAGCCCGGATCATATCTATACTAATATTATAAAGCTGAAGAGTTTGTTTGTTTGTTTGTTTGTTTGTTTGTTTGTTTGAACGCGCTAATCTCCGAAACTACTGGTTCGAATTGAATAATTCTTTTTGTGTTGGATAGTCCAGTTATCGAGGAAGGCTATAGGCTATATTACATCACGTTACGACCAATAGGAGCAAAGATATAGTGGTAAATGTGTAAAAAACGGAGTAAGAAGTCACTATTCCACGCGGACGAAGTCGCGGGCAAAAGCTAGTTTCAAATATAACTTTACGCCGCTAAATGCTCAAATGCGAACTGTGATATGTATGATATATCACCTGATATTACTCTCATGGGAAAAGTTGGGCTCAGCTATAATTTACGCGGACCAAGATTACCAGCACTTAATTCGGAATGTAAATCGTAGCATTCACAATGTCCAAAGTCCTTACCTCAGAACACAGTGTCCATATTTCTGGCCATCTCTTTCTGTCTTGCCTGTTTTGCAACGAGAGTAAGTGCAATAGCTATAAGTCAAATGGACATCGTGCCACATAGTAAACCCAAGGGAGCAAAACCTGGTCTGAGTTTAGAATCCGTTCGCACTTGTTGGATGTGAAACTATTATTCCCAAATGTGTGACTTTTCCCAGTTTGGATTAGTTTGAAGTCGGAGAGGACTGTCTATCCAGGAAATATCTGGAGCCTGGGAATACGAAGAGAACCTCATTTGTTAGCAAACGTGCAAACATCTAGCCTTGATGTCAATTTACAAATAGCACTAGCAATATTATTTGGTCTCTACATTGCATTGTGTGTGATAAAGTAATCAATACGTCTAACTTTGATAGTCAGTTAAAAATATACATAGCTTTGATAGCCTAAAACAGAAAAATAGATATAAATATTCTCCTACCAATATTCGGTCATGTTGGCCCCTCGAAGCAGAGATAGGCCAGGTACGCAGAAGATATTATAGTGCCCAGATGTGTGCGCAATACTCTCTCTCTCTCTCTATTCCTACACATTGATCTTCCGATTGATCAACCGATACGATCCCACCATTGATTCGGTGAGATGGTAGTCCGACATGCCCGATGAGAGATCAGGCACAGGACCAACGGCTTAGCGTGCTTCCCGAGGCACGGGAGGTTCATCACCACCAACCTCCTACCACCACCGATTCCGTGCTGTTTCCAAGTCTTTTCATGACAGAAAAACCCAGAAACGAATTTCGTCCCGGGATTCAAACCCGGGACCTCCTGGGAACCAGAAAACTAACAACTATACCAACGAGACATTCAATTGAAGGCATTAGGTAGGTATGTTGAGCCACCCTATATTTTAATACATGCTCTGGAATACCTAGCAAACGTAGGATTTGCCTAAATCATTAGGCGCTACTAAGCTTAGTTTGCGACTAGACCTTCATACATATTTGATTAATTAATTGCTATACATTTAGCCGCGTCTTGTCGGCACAGAACGGGGGTTGATTATCATATGGATTTCGGACGGTTTTGTAAAGGGATGACCTAGATTGGAAATGTTCTAGGTAAAAATAACAATTGTGTCTAGTCATATAAATTGACATTGTCATTTACTACGAGTTAGCGATTTTGATATTCATTGATTAGGGTTTATAACTTTGGATTACTATATCTCTGTGTTCAAACAAAAGACGAAGTGACGAGCAAGAAGTTGTGGCTCTAAAGGTGGTCAGGCGTGTGAGACCTGGACCGCACAAATTTATACATAGTTACGTATTTAATTAGTATATTGTAAGGTTACACATATACACACCCATTTGGACCTTGGAGTATAACTTCAGAAGTTATGTTTCTGTCACAAGGTCCGAAATTTAGCGCTCACGTCATAAACATTCTATGCTAACATTTTGTATTCTATTTCGCGTCCCTGTAGTATTATTTTCACGTAATACCTGAAGCATGTAGACAAATGGGAAGGAAGGCCCGCGATGGCAAACACAAATGACCACATTAGTCCGAGTATGTAGCGAAAATAAAAATACTAGACTAGACTACAGCTGGATTCGTGAAGGACTGGAATAAAAATTCCTGTCAGGATGTTCCTAATTTAATACTGTCAGGAACGAAAACTCGTTTTCGTGAGAAAGCATGAAATAAAATGTTCATATTTTAACCAAGATTTTAACATTACCTCGCATTGGAACCGATTTCAGTCTTACGGCCTGTTTTAGAGCCTTTACACACTGCGACTTTTAGCAGCGATGCAAACGCGATGCGCATCGTGACTGCATCGATACTAACGCGCGTTTGCATCGATGCTAACGCGATGCTACATCGATGACAAAATCTGTTCATTGCGTGAGTTGCGATGCGCATCGCGTTTCCAAAACGTGCGTTAGTATCGATGCTAATAGTGGCAATGTGTAAAGGGTCTTAGCGATATTTAGCAAATACTTAATTAGAAATGATGGTCCATATTTGATTAGTGCTTGTGCTTGCTTGTTCGGCGATAGTGTGTTGAATCAAACCCTTTTTCTCGGAAATCGTTAGTATAATAATTTAGGGCCAATTTTTCAAACTTCAATTGGCGTATAAAATTCATCATTCATTATTTCATTGCATTCTTAACTTGATCATAAAATGACCAAAAGTAAAAGTGGCCAGTACTTTTAATGAAGTTTTAAAAGTACGACTAAAAAGAAATTAAGTTTAAAATATCTAAATTAAGCACGAAACCTTCTTTATTGCGGAACTTTTTAATTGTAGCCACCTTGAATTCAATGTTAAAATCAGCCCACGCGATTTATCTTTCGGTTTTTACAAGGGTCCAGTGAATTAGCATTTTATAAAGCGGTCGGTCTTGATTAGCAACACTACCTAATTAGCAATCAACATAAAATGAGAAAGGCTTCTGTAGGACGCTACTGGCCAGCAACATGTCAAGCATACTTTTTAATGAGGTCGCTACATAATACGATGAATAAATGTCCCTCTGGATATACAAATAAATGCAAAATGTTTCTTTATACAGGCTGTAAGAAAAGTACGAGCCATATTCAAGGAGTGGTTGTCAACGAGTTTAGAATACAGGAAATTTTTTTTTAAAGAAAGGTTTAAAAAACGTTTAATTTTTTTCCTTTATTCTAGACTCGACATTGACTACCCCTTTGAATTTGGCTTGTACTGTTTTCTACAAACTGTATAAAAAAGAAAAGAGTAGATGTAAGATAAAATGTCAACGGATCCCTAAAACTCTTTACAGGGTGTAATAAAGTACGAGCCAAATTCAAGGGGGTGGTTAGAGTAGAGTCTAGAATACAAAAAAAAACTAAAAAAAAACTTGAAATATTTTTTTTGCTGTTAGCATATCGTAGTCAAAATAGGACAAAATAATAAGTTTATTACTGCAAGTTTTTTGGTATATTCGTATCAAAAGTAGCCGGAGAGCATTCCTGTGGAAATAATTCTATTTATCCAACCAAGTCTATGAGACCACAAAGGAAAATGCAAAAGTAGGCTTTGTGTGGGTGTTTGTCAAAAAATTATATTTAGGGCTAGAAAAACGAACGTAGTCTTACGCTCTGTACCCACTAAAATGGAGAGCTGAGAGATAATATAATCACATTTCACTGTTTTCACACCACCTCTCCGCTAAGCTTCAATAACGACATCCAACCGCTTATCATAATATATCACATTTCTTCTCCGCTATAGTGGATTGGTGTCGGGCCTTACAGTGTCGAGTTCTTGGAATAGCCCTATTGGTATATACTTATATTGTAACAAGCTTGGAGGCAAAGTGCATCTCACTCTGAATGCGAATCGAGTTCAAGTAGACACAGGATTGGGTGCACCCAATTTATTGCGTACTAAAAGTTACATTGCAAAGAACAAAATTTCAACTTGGTAACAAATCTATTTAAACTTTGAATAACGTTCTCTAGCTGTCTGGTGTTTCAAATTCTCGAATGTTATGCCTTATGCATTTCATTTATAAGTTTTTCAAATTTTAATACCTACTACGAGGCAGAATAATTTTAGAAGCATTTTTTATGAGTTTATCATTTTATTCATTCTTAATGACTACTTGAGAAAGTAACAGTCTTTAAAACTTAATTGTAACTAAGTTGATATTGAAATTATTTCAAACAATAAATAAACGAAATCGCACAACACACTCGCTTGCGCCGTTATAATACTTATCTGCAGACGGTGCAAGTTCTCTCTTACACTGTTTAATACATATTTTGAACAAACCATTATTCAAAATATTATATTTTTAAACGATGAAAGTATCTAAGGGAATATCAGCGAAGTAATGTCGAGTTCAAGCATTATGAGCAGTCAAGATTCCGCGAACAGCTCAAAAGAAAAACAGCGAACGTAATCATCGATCGAAGCATTGAAACCTTATACAGCGCCGGCACAATAGAAAGTTCCCGATATTGCAAACTCCTAAACAAATTCCCTTTATATTTCACCCTCGACGAGTACAGTGCAGATGTGATAGTCATTTCGAACAAATGCTGCACAATATAGCGAATCTATTGACTGGAATCCAACCTGAATCGCATAAAGGACGACAAAGGCGTATTCGGCCGACGGGCTCAAAATCAGAGAAATTAAATTTTGTATCTCGGAAGAAGTTCCCAGGAGGCGGCGCTTTTGTGCCGCCAGACAATGTGCCAATACCTACTTCGCTCATATTTCACTCGTAACAATGACCGGTATTTTGCTTCATCCAATATTCAACGTTACATCGAATAGAATGTTCTAAGTTGACAACATTGACAGTAAAATTGTCCTTCTCCACTCTCTTTCTTGCGCCATATTCTTTGTACTCTCGAACTTTGTATTTGGTCTTCTCTTTCTTTCTGAGATGATATAAACATAAACTCACAACACAATACATAAAAAGCTAAACGAAAAGGTGCCTTAGTATAAAATAAGCTTCTCAGACTGTCAGGGTTACCGACCCGAATATAACAGAGTACGTACGCACATTCAATCAGCGAATTCCTCCGTTAAAGAAATAAATCAAGTACGTGATAACGCCCACACTATGAAGGGACAAACCAAATTCTCGGATTCACCCTCCCTCGCCTCCGCATATCCGAGGAGTGCCACGAATATCGCCCAAATATTTATTGTTGCCCCAATATGAAGCGACATGGGAAACCTTTCTGCACGCTTTCATTAATAACATCTAATTTACGAGGCTTAAACAAAGAAACCTTTCCGTAGACCCGTGAGGCCCGCGACGTCGTTATCCGTCCGTCACATCACAACAAAGGCCCTCCCTTCAGATTGCAAATTAAATTAGAACACCAGCCCGATCCTATTTACGTTACCTCTTAAATGCAAGTTTTAAAGGGATGCTTAATTCATGAAACTTCGGAGTTGACCATTCAATTTGAATTTTCAAAGTGATGCTCGCCGTTGCAGCAATTTGCATTTTAGGAACGCGTGTGTTGCATGTATTCACAAATTGAGCGTCCAAAATTATGCAGCGCTTGAGGCGAGATTAGAAAACTAGTTGGTACAAGTATCGCTTAAACGGTGTTCGATATTGGGGATCTGTTTATGTGGCTCATCCTTCGGAGGGAGATGGAGCGCACTTCGCATTCAGGGCGGACTACGGCGAGGAATAGAGTCACGCGAACCTTAAAAAATTGAGTTATTTATAGGTCTGTAACGCTATCCGACTGTGTTTACCAGTCTCCATCGCCCCTCGTAAATCGTTTAAAGGTTGGGCGTTCTCCATCCTCAAGATGAATGCCCTTGTCGGGCAGATATATTTACCGTCCGTACATGGTCTCTCCCCCTGCCCACTCTTTAACATGTATTTGCAGTTGCTCTAACGAATGGTCTTCATGAATAATAATAAGCAGAGAAAAATATGCCCGCCTAAAAGTGGCAGATATCCAGCCAGAGATAGGGAAGATAAAATCGACTAATTTACGACTAATTGTCTGGTCCAAGAATTTACTCGTATGTACGCTCCAAAGTTTTTTCAGGTAAGAATGTAAACTTTTCGTGAAATATCACATTGGAAATCATATTTAAAATTACTTCTGTGAATAAATTCACGCAGTTAAATTAAACGACTTTGGCAGTATTAAATAAATAGAGCTTTTTGAGAGATGAAGAAATATCTGAACTCAACAATAGTTAAGAATGGTAGCAAGCGATCGGACTCGCTGTAATTTGTCTTTGCATAGAGCAATGAAACTTTTATCTTCTTAGCAACAGCTCTGCAGTTGGTCATAATGATGTTAAGAAGTTATTGTTCCCGATACTGTTCAGAGAAGCAATCTAACTATTCAGTAATGATACCTAGGTCTAGGTATAGGTATCCACCACCGCCGCCAAAATTTTGTTACGATTTGGCGACGTAATCATAGCTTTGTTTTGTCAACTATTGTTGCTAAATTAAACAAGCCATGAAAAAAGGGAGCAATGACTGAATCACAATACTGCAACATACAGTATTCTCACTCTTACTTATTTGCCAGCATTTCATCCGACTTCGTAAGTAGAAAGAAGTCATTGCCGTGAATAATCTTTAAAAATAACGCAATCTTTAACTATCAACAGAATCCATCGGGTGACTGCCGTTTTACTAAATACTATTGCGCCTCTCGTATGTTTCTGGTTTGTTGAAACTGTACGGCATATGAGCCATTTTTCATCTAAATCGAGTGACTCGTCCGCTCGGGCGTGTAATGCGCCGCACTTTATCGCCAGTAATGCCGCTGTAACGGCTACTATATTCTGATAGTTTTGAACTGCGACTATGCAAAAATGCGATAGAATCTGCTTACTTTAGAACCTGGTAGAGACAAGGTAATATTTTGGTCGTAGCACTACAATGTTGCAAAACACACAAAGGTTTTTGAAATCAGTCACGTTCAATTTTTTCAACCAATATTAGGTATGCAATTGATAAGGTATGGTTTGTTTTATTAAGATGACGTTAAATTCTCATGCGATTTGATTCCTTTGATACCATTCATTCTGTTACAAGTTCAAGCATTGAATTTGGTACGTGACTATGCGTACGACACATAGAGCTTAACAGCATTATAAACGATTGATAATCATATGCTTTTGGATCGTTCTTCTTTATTATTCCAAAAATACAAACCCATGGGCAAGACATACGAGCACATAACTTATTGACAAGCCGGCTACCCTAGTCACGTAAACTTTTTATTAGTTTCAACCTAATGGATCTCGTTCCCTTTTAGAGTTCCGTAGTCAACATTAAATCCTCCATGTCCTATGTCTATATGACTGTCCGTCTGTGGCTTTTAGACACCCTTTGTCGACCCTTTTACTAGTTAACTGGCATAGACTTTGACAAAATGATAATAAACTAACCAAACAGAATTGATATACCTACACTAAATAATGGCACACTAAATTAAAAACATTCCTTTTGTCTATCTACATGTGAACGATTAATATAAAAAAAAACATGTTCCAACAATCAAACCAATTGCCTTACCTAAACTAAGCTTGATCGTGTGTTTTTATTATCAGAATATCGGATATTATACTACAATACTCTTATGAAAATGTCTCAAGTACAAATTCTTGTGCTTACAACCAAAATATCTGCCCCTTTTGCGATTCGAACCTGCCACCCCTTGTGGGTGGTTTTGCAGACTTGAGTGCCGACCACTACACCAATACGTCAAATTAATAAATTACACAACTAATAGTCACTACGGGACCATTATATTGCTTGTGGCTTCTTACATATCCGTTTTATTATTCGATAAACACAAGTGTACGATTATTAAGTAAAACCAAGCTTTTATAACGACTTGCAGTTTTATTTAAATTAAAAGAAACCTCTACAAAGCATCACCAATACACACAGTAGCACAGACAAGATAGACTAAACCATAGATTATAGTTAAAAAGAGAAAACAGTGTTGCTAATTATATTGATCTATACCAACACCCCCCCTCAATATAATACCCTACACTTTATAACAGTCTAGGTATCTAAGCTAGGTATACTAGAAAAAGTTAACAGAACAGACCACAGAACATATGAACAGACTCAATCTTCTAAAATATTACACATATTTATGAACAGACTCAATCTTCTAAAATATTACACATATTTATGAATTTACACAACAAATTCTTATTTAATGCTTTTGTAAACATATCAGCAATCTGATCCTCTGTTTTTATATATTTTAAAACTAATTTACCCCGTCTAATCAACTCTTTAATATAATGGAACCTTATATCTATGTGTTTAAGGCGCTTAACACAGTCAGTGTTGGCAACCATTATGGCACTCTGATTGTCACAAAACATTACTACAGGGCAAACTTTCTCTATTTTAAAATCATTTAATAAATTTATAAGCCAACAAGCATCAGCAGCAGCCATACTGATTGCCACATATTCAGACTCTGTAGAAGACAGACTAACACTAGCTTGCTTCTTTGAGCACCACAATATCAAACAATTTGCAAACATAAAACAATAACCAGTTGTAGACCTTCTATTTTTTAAATCTCCCCCCCAGTTAGCATCACAGTATCCAATTAACACATCATTATTACACTTGTATATCAAACAGTAATTAATAGTACTTTTAATATATCTCAATACTCTTTTTAAAGCTGTTAATAACATGTTGTTTGCTTTATTTTGATATCTACTTAAGATGGACACTGCTACACAGATGTCTGGTCTCGTTCCTAATGCTGCATAAGACAGCATGCCGATAATTCTCCTACATTTGTTTTCAATATTTTTGTCAATTACAGAGTTACAATTTTCCTCTAATATTTTTACATTAAAATTAAATTCCATAGGGGTAGACATATGTTTACAGTCATACATTCCTACTTTGAGTAATATAGATTCTAAATATTGTTTTTGACTCAATTTGGTGACTTTATTTTTTAAATCCTGTTCTACCCGCATGCCTAGAAAGTTTGACACTAATCCCAAATCTTTCATATTAAATTCAGAGTTTAACAATGATTTTAAGTCAGATATTTCATTTTTACTGTTGCCAAAAATCAATAGGTCATCGACGTACAATAAAACAAAGGTATTACCACTATTTGTATGTTTCATATATAAACAAGTATCACTTTGGGATCTTACAAAACCTTGCCTCATTATCACTGAGTTGAATTTATCATTCCAGTATTTTGGTGATTTCTTTAAACCATATAATGATTTGTTAAGTTTAACTATACTGTTATCCCCACTATAGGCACCCTCAGGTAATTGTAAATATACAACTTCATCAATATTCCCATATAAAAAGGCTCCTGTGACATCCATCTGATAGATGGGTAAGTTTAACTTTGTGGCAATTGAAACAAATAACCTAAAAGTAGCCAAATTAGCCACTGGAGCATAAACTTCATATGTATCTAACAAATCACTTTGTTCAAAGCCCCTAGCAACAAGTCTAGCTTTATATTGAATACTACCATTTGAGTTCTTAATTTTAAATACCCACTTGCTACTGACAATCTTTTCACTCACCGGCTTTTCGCAGAAGTCCCAGGTTTTGTTTTCATTCAGGGTTTGTAGCTCTGTCTCTATGGCTTCTTGCCACTTTCTGGCATCTTGCCTTTGCATGGCCTCTTGATACGTCTTGGGCTCATTTTCTTCAGTAGAAACATAATTACAAGTATAGAATGAAGTTTGCTTCCGGATTCGGTTACTTCTTGGGCGTTGCAATGTTTCATCTTCTTCATCATCGGAGCTCTGATCACTGAAACATGGAACATACATACTTCTGTCACTTTCTGTAGATAAATCCAAAGTTTCTTCTAACTGCGTAGACTGCTGATCGCCCTCTCTGGGTTCTACTTGTTCTTCACTTTCATTTGACTTTGTATTTTCCTTTCCAGCTTTCTGTTTTCTTGACGCTTCATCCTGATCAGTCTCTTCGAGTATATTCGATGCATGCTCCAGTAACACTACCTGCTCTGTCTCTGCTTCAGGTTTTTCCAAGAAAACGATGTCTCTCTTTATTTCCACAGAGTTTCTCTCTTCAAAAAATACCCTATAGCCCTTAACGTCTTCTCCATAACCCACCATTATTCCTTTCTCTCCTTTAGCATCCCACTTTCTTCTCTTTTCTTTTGGGATATGGACAAAAACAGGTGTTCCGAATATTTTCAAATTATTTATATCAAAATGCTTGTTCGTCCATACCTCGAATGGTGTTTTTCCTGGCTCATTACTTTTACTTGTCCTGTTTAATACATATGCAGCCATCTGAACAGCTTCTGCCCACAATCTTTTTGGTAAACCTTTTGCACATAACATCGTTCTCGCAGCCTCAACTAGTGTTCTGTTTTCCCGTTCTGATTTTCCATTTTGTTCGGGAGTATATGGCACCGTGGTTTGATGTATGATACCACGTTCAGCAAACAGTTCTTGCACTCCCTTATTAACAAATTCTAATCCATTGTCACTTCGAAAAAAGTGTATTTTATTGTTTGTAGTATTCTCAGCTCTATTTATGAAGTTTTCAATACACTTCTTTACTTCATCTTTCCCTTTAACGAAGTACACAGATCTATAATTTGAGTAGTCATCCTTCATAATAACAAAGTATCGGGAACCTCCTACAGACGGCACCTCCATGGGTCCACATGTATCGGCATGTATGAGTTCACATGGCCTAGTTGTTTTTGTTTCACTAGTATGGAAGGGCAAACGACTTATTTTTCCCTGCATGCAGCTCTCACATTTTGCTTCGGTATCATCTTTCACAGAAATGTTGTTATTTCTAAGCACAGCCTTTACGTGTTGCAAGTTTTGGTGAGCAAGTCTTTCATGCCAGTCTTTGAGATTAGATTGCACTTGAGCCACGTTTGCTCCCTCGTACTTGTAACGAACGTCCAAATAGTACATATCGTCGATACGATTAGCCACCGCACATAGCTTGTTCTGTTTATAGAATTTGCACAAGTTATCATTTGTGATCATAACATAACCTCTATCTGTCACACAATTGACAGAAAACAAATTTGTTTTCAATTCTGGCACGTACAATACATTGTCTATGGTAGTGTCTATCCATTGCTTGCCATCGTATACTTGCAGCGCCACCTTTCCGCAACCATGTGCACTAATCGAATTTCCGTTTCCGACGATCACAGTTTTATTAGACAATGGGAAATACGTCGTGAAAAGATTACGATCGTGACACATATGCTGACTTGCACCCGAGTCCACTAACCACTGCAATTTTTGGAAATGTCCACTTGAAATCACGAATGCATTACTTGCGTTACTGTCCTTTTCTTTATTTTTCTTGAACCAGCACTCGTTTTTTAAATGTCCCACCTTTTTGCAGTAATAACACTTTTTCACCGGCCTCTCATCACTGTTCGAGTTGTTATTGTTTATGCGTTTACTTCTACACTCACTCTGGAAATGTCCAAGTTTATTGCACTTAAAACACTTGACGTTTTTCTTCCCTACTTTCTTTGCAACGAAAGCCGCTGCTGAAGCCGTCGATTGCTGAGACACGTCCTCTTTATCTTTTAAACGTTCCTCTTCTATTAGAAGCCGAGCAACGAGGTTATCATAAGTTTGTTTTTCCTCCGGTGCAGATTCCCAAGCAGAGACAAAATGCTTATAATCGGCTGGAAGCGACATCAACACCTTTGTTATGACGAATTTCTCGGAAATGCTTTCTCCCATCTGTTTTAACTGATTCCTTAGTTCTTCGATTTTAGATAGAAATGTGGACATTGATTTTCCATCTTCATATCTGTATTGAAAGAATCGTTGCTGAACGATGTGTATGCTTGTTTCCGATGTTTGCTCGTAGACACTCGATAGTTTTCTCCACATTTCCGCTGACGTAGTACATGTTAAAATATGCATCATTGCACTTTCTGACATTCTTGTCACCAGCCATGTTTGAGCTTTTGCATCCTGCTTTTCCCATTTTGCCTTTTCAGTCGCTTCTTCCGGCTTCACCTTGATACCTTGAACCACTTCTAGTAAATCCTGACTTCGCAGCATAATAATTGATTGGAATTTCCAAACATTCCAGTTCGATGCTCCTTCTAGTTTGATATGTGTACCAAAAGTCTTATTTTCCTCCATTGTGTACTTCTTTTCCTTCCTGCTCGTCCCGTCCTTGTAATACAAGTATTTTTTCGTCCCGCCGCGGCCACGCGTCGCGTTGGCCTAACTTTGGGCCTAACCTCAAAACCGGCGTATGCAAGTGCGTCGACACCGCTGACAGTATTTTTCCTTTTCCGTTTTACTTAATTTCAGGATTATGGCGCTGGGCCCATAACCTGTACGATTATTAAGTAAAACCAAGCTTTTATAACGACTTGCAGTTTTATTTAAATTAAAAGAAACCTCTACAAAGCATCACCAATACACACAGTAGCACAGACAAGATAGACTAAACCATAGATTATAGTTAAAAAGAGAAAACAGTGTTGCTAATTATATTGATCTATACCAACAACAAGTAGTGAGTTGGTTGAGATACCTTCAAAGGTTCAGCGGTCTGACATGGTGCTTTAGAGGATGCCGCGAATGTGGCGGAATAAGCCACTACTTTGTTATTTCTTTTGCTCCCTTTAACCTTATCCGAATGCCGAATGTTTCACTTTTTTTTGCTGTATTTTTTTTGTTGTCTTCATTTTTCGTGTACATTATTACGGGATTTATTTCTGGATATGTTATAGTTGTGCAGAACTTAAGTATTATTTTATTTCGCGCAAACTCGTATTCAAATAAACTAGGTGCGTAATAGTTACTGACACACTTTTTTAATTTTCATTAGTAATTTCTATAACAATTCTCGCAAATCTTATTTAATATTATATGCAAAAGATAGTGAGGATGGATGTATGTTTGTTAATCCTTCATGCAAAAACTACTGGATATATTTTGATAAAACTTTACAATAATGGTAAACATAGTCTATAATTTTTTGTAATCCAACATTTACACGGATGAAGCCGCTTCTAAAGTGCGAATATGCGATCTAAATTGCAAGTGTCGCCATCACTTAGTATAAACTATAAAACTGCTAACGTCATAAATTTTTCATCACAATTACCGCATAGCACCCGCAGGATTGGCGAGTAAAACTTAATTCTAAACAAAGTACGGCGCACTAACGCCAGTTTGTTTTCATAAAGGAAAGTTTCTTAATTAACACTATGTCATTCGCAGGCTCTGCACTTAACTACTTCATTTTGTAATCATATCCACTGAGAAAACCAACTCTAACTTCTTTCAACTATGCAAGAGTTTGAGAACTTCTAAAGTGTCCATTGATATGAAAAATTATACCAAATATTTTTATAGCTTCACTCAAATTACTTTAACTTGATGTATTACTTGAAGCCTGGAAGTATAATTAAGATGAGACTTAATTAAACGTCTATTTCAATTAGCTTAAAAAGGCGAAAGAATTTCTTTCAGATTAGTCAAATAAGCCTCTTTTACGAAGATTTTACAAGTACTGTCATTAATATGAATATTTATACGCCCACATTGTAATAAGCCGCCTCAAAACAGAAAAAGGTTTTTTTAACCAATTAAAAAAACATCATTTTAAACGCTTACACTAGTACATAAATAAAATAAAATAATTAGCGTTTAAAATGACATTTAATTTCGAACCCAAGCGAAACAATCAATGATTCTTATGAATAATTTGTACTATTCTTAAAAACATTACTATATGTATACTGTTTTGACGATAGAGTTGATTCACCTTTGCAATAAGCTTCACGAGCTGTAGTTCGTACTTGAAAAGTCCATATGACTTTTTATAATAATGTATTTTTATTCAGTCAGCTCTTACCTATTTTACTAAACTAAGATGAGCATCATAAGCAAGCAATGTTTCATCAACTATCAGCTCGAAATTTTCTTCGAGCGCCAAAATTTGCGGTCTACGGATCTCTGAAAACTGTAACAAAAGTAAAATAAGCCTTTGCGCGTTCGTTGTTGTTTTTTATTCCCTTTGAGCTCCGGCCGGCTGTGTTAGGTGAACAACACGGTCTGAAAAATAAACAGAAATTCCAAAGGGCTCTGGATTCTGTGAGGTCATTGTAATAATTGTAAAGCGAATTTTCTCTGGATGTTTCGACCGTAGGCCTACGGTAGCCAATTGTTTCTGGCAACTGACAGTTGAAATATGGATAACGGGCAATCGGTTTTACGTTTAGCATTTTTAAAGCCACGTTGAAATTAAAAATGTCACAACAATTAAACCCTAACAGTAAAGCCTAAGTATACTCTACTTTTCATTTCATTTGAAATTTCTTCTCATCTTATCTTATGAAATATACTCTATTGTAAAATCACTCTCGGATATTTATGTTTTTCTATTTTAGTAAATAATGCTGATATTTTTTTTCATGTGAATCTTAATTCTTATAACTTCACTATCTAGGAAAACAATCGCGACAATTCCCTCTACAAAGTGCCAGAACATTTTGGTAGCGCGAAAACTGTATCAGTGACAGACCATCGCAGGTACACATCTATATCATAGAGTCCATACTGAGATCCCATGGCACGACCCTCGTCACTACGTCACATATACGTCCAACTTAATTTCGACGCCCAGCCTTCATGCCCAAATGAAGGAAAGTCACTTATTCTGGTACCAATCCCATTCGATACTGCAACCGGTATAAGCCCTCTGATCAAAGATACATTAATCAATTAGTCAGCTGTATTGGTTGCTTCATTCATTTTACCAACCATTCCCTTGAGGTATTTACCACATTCTCTAAGTTTATTTAAAAAATACAATTTTTTGCTGTAGTGTATAAAATAGATGAAAGTTCTAAGATATTATTTGTTGCTGACAAATTTTACTGACCTATTGACCTTGTAATGCTGACAAATTTTATTCACCTATTGACCTTGTAAAGATAGCAGGCTCACACTGGATGCAGACCGCTTGTGATTTGCTTGGGAAGGCCATATAGAGGTATTTAGCAGTCCTTTGGCTGATAATGATGATGATTGACTTTGCTTGACCTTATAGAATTTTGTAAATCTGCAGTGTAGTACCGCGCTCACCTACATAGTACATAGCCTAGTTTGTTCTTAACAACCAATTGATTCCCTCACAATACATCTTTACGAGGCACTCATTTTTCATTTAGTACCGTAATATCCTCTTATATCGTCAAAGCCGTATCACCGGCAATAGATTTAATAACTGTCATCTTTACATCCTTATATCCGAGTTTTTTATGTATCGAGTAACATCTGGGTACCCTCATATCCTGTAGTCAGCAACATTGTGGGTGGAATTTAGTCGAATGACGGTGTAATAAATTTCCTCCGTATGATCCATAAAGATGGAAGCCCTTGAGATGAGCGTAATAAAACCCTCTGATGAGAATTAACCCTCTATTTGCATTGGATATTGGTTTAGCTATAAGTTCAGTTCTATCTGTGTATCATGACGATGAAGCAATTTATACGCTTCCGTGGTCTTTCAAAAGGTTTAAGGCCCCTTAAAATTAGTCTTTATGCGTTTTGGTTTGGTAGACATTCCCATTTTAACAGGCGTGAAAATTCTGTTCACACTTATTTATCTACACCAACTTTAATTGCTAATGACGAAAGTTTCATACCATGTACGTGGGCATGTTTTCAATTTCATATAAAAAAATGTGTCATAGAATAAATATAGAGAGATTTCATTGCAAGAAGAGCTATCAACAATAACATTATATTTAATGCAATCGTGAATAATAACATCTATTTTATGTAGCTAAATCCATCACATAAAATGCAATCTTACTGATTTAGTCTCGAAATGCGTTCACCTTACAAAATCATTACACCGAACGAGCATGTTCAATCTGCCCTCATATTAATTACGAGCTCATAAATCTCTGATCTAGGTTGCGTGCTCACAGCTCGGCTCATAGATTTTCGGCAGTAACGCGCCCAAAATAATTGGTCCGTGGCCGAAAAATAAATGGCCGACTTACTTTCCGCCCACCACGGCGAAGGCACCTCCCCAACCGTTTGTTATTGGGAATCCAGATTAGAAACGACGTCTCCAATCCTTCACGGCTTAATCTCTACATATTTAATGGGCAAAACAAAAGCTATCGCGAAATAAACCTACAATCTAGAGATCTAGAACCAAAAATGATCGCCTCCTCAAAGCTGGACATACTTACCTTTAATTTGTCTAAGAAGAATTTTATATCAAAGATGAATAAATAAAGAAATAATAATGATTTGGTGCCACTACTAGTGCACAATTCGGTGTTTTGTGTGGTTTCTATTTATAAAGTAAATTAACTTTGTTCAATAAAATTATTGTTTTTAACACACACATGTAAGCATACTGGGTGCGGTCCTTATTATGTGATCTAAATAAATATTTTTAGTAATACAATATAATGACTTAATTAAGCGTAGGTTTTTACAATATAATAACTTATAGCGAAGCTAGCTTTGCTGTCCGTGTCAGCTGAGAGTTTAAGTCGTCAACGGAAATTATTTAATGGGACTTACGACTGTTCTTTCAAAGTTTTTTGAAGGTGAAAAGGATACTTTCAGACTTGGCTATTAAAACTAATCGTTTGAGCCTAGTTTAGTATTCATTAATACAAGTTGTTCGACCAAATTACCCTATTATCCTTTATAGAGTCTTTAATATTAACAAAGATTTAAACACGTCTATTATGTAAAGCCTAGCTGGCAATAAATCAGAATAGTAAGCTGTTTTTATAATTTAATAATCATGTTTTGTGTAAGTATCATTTTTAAGGGCCGTTTCTCTCGGAGACATCCCGTTTTAACCGACTTAAAAAAAGGAGGTATATAATTCGACCTGTATGTATATGATATCGTTAGAATTGGATAATATTTAAGTATGTTGCTTGGTAACCCAGATATTACTACTGTCTATGTTTAAACGTTCATAATATCGTCGTTGAACCATCTATTGCTTATCAAAAGCTCCATATACCTACTTTCTGTATAGTCAACTTCGTTAATTAACCAAGTAACCTTTACTGATGATTTGAACGTAATAATACGAGTAGAAGCCACATCAACTCTGTTTGTGTAAGTAATATTAAACTAACAGTAATAAACTTTGTTTCAGGTAAACACCACGATACGGATTCTGTTACGATATAGTTTTCAAAGACACGGTATAGAAACATAAACATTGAGGTAAGTAGGCAATCTAAGTTTAAAAAGTGTACTCTACATCAATAATTATTATAATAGAACATAAAAAAAAATATCTTCTTCTTCTTCTGAGCCTCCATCAACCATAATGGTGTAGGCCTCCCTCAACTCCTTCCATTTGTCTCGACACTAATATTATTGAGGGGTAAAGGCAAATAAATCAATCCGCTTGCCTAAGGCGTCTTGATAGGTAAGAAGTAATCCAACTGACTCGGACTATGGTTTTCATCGTTATTTTTTACTACAGATTCTTCCACTGCCACCTGTACCGTTACCATGAGTTTACGACGGTTTTACTCGCTAGCGACTACTTAAAAAAAGTTTATGGAAAATTGTACAGCGCCCCTAGCGGCCACTTGCAGAACTAAAATTTTCCATACAAAAAGTAACGTCGTCACTAGCGAGTATAGATAGTGCCATCCACGAAGGCGCGCCCCACTCTTTTTTTGATTAAAGGTGACGCGCGCGTCAGTTGCGGTCAGCCGTCATTCAAAAATTTAGACTCGTCACGAAAGTCGCTCTACTCTAATTATTTTTAATATGTCAAGGAAAACCCAGTATGTTGTACTAAAAAGTAAACCTGGTATAATCTACTGTCTGTAAATTTACTTAAAAAAATAATGGTTACATACTTAAACACCATAAACAATTTTAAATAAATAAAACACCATGTACTTATTATTACATTACCGGGATATACTTTATCGGGGAAGACTAAAAAACATTACGCTAAATAAGAGCAACTACGTAGTTGCTACGTACGAAGAAAAATCTGATATTTCTCTTATAAATATATTATTTTATTTTTTAAATGTTATTTATAAAACATTCTTACGTATTTCGTATACGTCAATAGTAAAAATGTTACTGTTGCATTTTTAATTTTTTTTATTATTCGTTTAGTAGCAACCATGCCTACTTTAAATTATATCTTAGAAGAGCATCTTTCCCTTTGAGTGTATTTTTTGTAGTGCGCTTGTCATTCTTAAGTCATTATGATGTTCCAAATTCAATTCAAATGTTGTAAAAAGCTTGCACACATGTACTATAAACGATTTGGACGAGCGGAGGGGCGCGCCTTCGTGGATGGCACTATCTATACCACCGACGTAAACCCATGGTAACGGTACTGAAGGTAACAGTGAGTGTACCTAGATCACTAAGCCGTTAGACGCCCTAGTGACGCCCCTGTCTCTAAATAGAAATTCTGATCGTGATCTTCTTTAGCCTACCATCTATTTTAATTTTTATCTTTCTCGATAACTATGCTTATTGCCCCGTTTAAATACCTAAATATGGGACACCAATCACATACATTGCTCTGATCCCACAGTAAGTAGCTAATGCACTTGACAATACAGGGAGTTATTGCAAGGGGGTGCCAAATTTTTGGAGGTGAAAGGGACCATCAATATGAAAAACTTTTACTATGGGACCATCGTTCAATTATTAATTTTATTTTCTGCTTCTCCATACTTTATTGACAATAAAGTATGGAGAAGCAGAAAGACAGTCTCATTCATCTCCAAAAATTTGGCACCCCCTTGCAATAACACCCTGTATAGAAAATCAGTGCCTTGAAACCTAGCGTGCTTATCCACTACACTACACCACAATGGTAGTCAAACAGCTAAAGATGTTTGTATGTTTGGTTGGGTGATTATCTGAAGAACTTTCCGATTTGAAAAATATTACACCACGCTTTACTCTGTAGAGCGGAGTTAAATGAAAACGGGCAGACGAGGGTAAGCAATTGTAAGAATAGATAACTTAAAGGTCGAATTCTACTCTCAGCCAAGATTTCTATGCCAAAAATAATAATTGACGCGGCGCTTAGGTAAATTTTATCCATTTAACTTAATTACGGAGTAGGTAATGGAGTTTATGGCTCCATTATTAATCTCGCGACGTGCCCGTTGGTAGTGATGTGCGATGGCGTTGAGAACTGTTATCGACATCATACGTACTTTTGTCTCATACCGCCGCGGTTCCGTCTTCAGGCAGCAAGTTTAGTGTCATTAAAAATGCTCACTTATTAGTGAGAGATAGTAACAGGTGAAAGATAATAGAACAAGAACCTGTGAGTGTCAGAACTGAGAATAGTTATTCTCAGTTGGTAAGTAAAAGTAAGTGTCACATATTATGCAGTTGCATAATATGTGACACTTACTTTTAGCAATGATGATAAATGAGATGTTTTATGCTACCATATTCTTTGAAATAAATGATGACGAGGTCGGCTTATTTGCGTTAGTTTAAAATTCTGTTAAATTTTTAACGTTAAGTTCGATGAGTTTTCTTAGCTTCATAATCAGCAAAATTTTTGAAATACTTATCGATAAGAACATGGAATGTTTTCAGTGCCTACGTTACTAATCTATGCCTAGGGCTTTGCCGGGTGGAACGGTTGCTAAAGAAACGAATAAATGATTATGACCTTGATTCAAAGACTGTTCCGCAGAATAATTAGTAGAGCTATCGATATAATTTTATGTTAAGATAGAATAAACTGAAAAGATACTATAATTAAAAATTCAGCAACTTGATGTAAAGAAATTGTTGTGAATCATTTACTGTAAATAAAATACCCCATCTTCCCCATTCATCAAAATTTATGTGGATGGTCATCATTATAAAATTTGAGATTGAGAGCTAGGCACTTGTCTTTGGAGATTTTTTTACATAAAATTTCCTTTCCTTCTTGCTGTCCACACCGCAGTTTGAGAACCGGAAGTTATAAAAGCTTGCCCTGATATACTAAATCTTCATCCTTCTGCCAGTACTGATGTTACTGCTACTAACACCAGGGCAACTCTTATTTGATGGCGGCGTCATTAACAAAAAACAATCATCACTCAAATTGGGGTTATTGCATCTATCTATATCAATCAGCCGGTTAATCGTTTGAAGCAATCGTGTAATACGTTAAACAATTTATCAAATGGACTGACTTCGAGCAAATTGGCGGGCAAAGTAATCACTTCAGACTGAATTCTACAACCCACTTATGCTCGATCATATTCGAAGCCCCCCGATTCGCGTATTTTCGGCATCTACTGTTGGACTACAGTAGTCATTTAGTAGAGCTATGTGCCACATCGGGTGCCTAACGTCAGCAGCATAGAAAAGCGACAAGCCGCTTTCAGAATAGCGAGGTATATCAACTGTTTCAACTATCTCGTAGTACAACTGCTGCGCAATTCAGTGACGACTCAATTACCGGAATTGAGGCCCAGCAATGTCTAGACGTCACTTGTTATTAGTAATTGAAGGTCTGAAGATCAACCTTTAATACAGCCTGAATGTGTTTTAGAAGTCATAAGTACGAAATGTTAACTATTTGAAACAATATAACTTTACATGGATGGACAATATAATTATTAATACTCTGTCGCAATCGCAACACAGTTTTGTTACTAGCGCGGAGGGTAGGTGCCACTTTTGCCGTCATGTTTTTATAGGCAATGTTTATGTTTGTACCCTATTAGTGCAAAATCATTGTAAATAGTCAAATAAAGTATTATTTATTTATTTAAGTATTATATTAATAATTCTTAATTTAATTTGTTTTTTTATAAATAGCTAATGTAATCAAATCACAAAGTATCACAGGGTATAAAAATATCAAACCTAATTTTAAAATAAAATATTTTGTGTATTAAATTAATGTTTAATTAAAATGTTTTAATAAATATGTGCAAACGGGAAGCGAGATAATACCTACAAAAGCCTCACACAGCTCCTACTTATTTCAACAAGTTTTAAAAGCCGCAACTGCGTAAAAATATCACATAATTATTAACTAAGGGCCCTTTTAATAAATTAACACCGACGAAAATGAAGAAATTATTCACTGACACAATTCAAAGCGAAACATGAACTCCAAAACGGGGTAATCACCCGATTGGGCCTAATAAAACCCCCTGATAAACATAATTGCGAATGTAATGATCCTCAAACGTAGACAAATAAAGCATGTAGATGCCAAAAATGAGCTTTATGTATTGTTACTATATTTTTATGTTTTTTTTTTCAGCAACGTAGTGTTCTTGAATTCTTGACTAAAAAAAGTACTGTATAAAAGATATGCTCTGTATTGGCAGGAAACCCCGGTTCTTTATAAGGCTAGAGGGAAACCACCACACTACCTTTTCTAATTTGGAATTTTTAACGACTTTTATGGAAAAAAATACTCCACCGATAGCTCGAGAACGAGCTCTTTTTGATTGATGAGGAATTGTAGGTGCAAAATAATGGTAATTATTTATAATTAAGGATTGCCTTAATTATAAATAGTTACCATGATACCATACCGCATTTATTGAAATGCGGTATAATTATTTCAAGTTTAGCATACAAGTCTTCATATGAGTCATGCTGTTATACAGCTTTCTACAGTTAATGTATCAAGACCATTATATTTGTTGATAAATGGACAACACACAAGAGCGGAGTCGATGGAAACACGGAAAAAAAAAACGAAAAAATTTATATTCTAATTCGTCAAACTCTACCTACACTTAGATGTGGAGTATAGTATAATTCGTTCAGTTTGGTTCAGCTTCTATCGTGGTAATTTGTCTACATCATAGAGTTATAAATCTGCGGAACCCGTTACCATCGATTTGGACCTTGGTCAAGGATTCCCATTAATTGTGTTGCGATCTTATTACGCAACTAATTATTACCTATTTACTGGATTTCCTTAATTTAGAGGGGTGATGAATTAAGGTGGTTTTCAAAGTAACATCAGTTTTTAAGTTTTTGTAAATTATGACGTAAAAACTTGTCTATTTTAATCTCTGTAAGAGCGATGTTTTTTTTTTAATAAAATCAAATACAGACTTTTGATTAGACCCACTTATTCTTGAAAACCTTAATTAAACTTGGTTTATTATAATTGCTGAATGTAGAGTGCGGTCGGAGGTAACTTTAATATATATCTGCTTAGAAAAAAATATTAGTTTGTAAGTTAGGTACTTAAAATATTTGTGTTGTATTTTCATTTCAAGTCTTTCAATTTCCAACTAAAAGAAACAGCGTATTTAACATAAGTCTTTCAAACCTATACAGACAATAAATGAGACTTTAAAAAAGTCAGGATGAATAATCTTCTTCTGGTTACACGAGTCGTGGTTTCGGGTCGCCTCGGGAACGTTAAATACCATTTTTACCTTTAAAACAAGTGAAAGTTGCATAAAATCACGTGATATAGTGAAGTTTAGTGTTTAAAAATGCAACAAAGTTGTAAATCGTATGACACTGTTTAAGCCCAAGCGGGTCTAGGCTAGAGTCACGAGCAAACCTATTTCGAATAATAATAAAAAACGTGTATAGTTAGTATGGCATTTTATAGCTCATGCCAATTCACCAGAATCTTCCTACAGCTAGTACGTAGGCGCTGACGATCCGACCCAAAACGAGTTGATGTTAATCTCTCAAGAAGCTGTAAGTAACGGCCCCGGCGGTCAAGGCGAACCATTAATCGAGGTTGGCATCTTATTAGGCACTAATTACTTATTTATCCCCGTTCCCATTTTACCCGGAAAATCGAAAACAAAAGGGAATGTTGACCCACTTTCCGGGAATGAATGCGCCCATACTCGCTACTTGTCATCGATGTGATTGAAAGCCTGTATGATGTACAATTTAGGTAAATAGGTCAAATAATATTTCGTTCTTCCGATTTCATATAAACCTTCCACGTGTTGTGCAAGAACGGATCTTGAATGGGATCATTTTGTAAGGCTTACTTAACTAATTCGTCGCAATTTATTGTCTTTTAGAAGCCTATATATGTATAAGGGATTTCTGCTTGTTTTAATTTGTGCCTAGCAATCATTTATATATTAATATACGTACATACCATGACCATTCATTCATATGTATAAATATATTATATCCCACAGTCAAAAGGCAACTTTAAGCTACGCATAACTTTACTTCTGTTTTACGAGATACTCAACAGCCTGCACCTTGAAACCAAGAAACTCTGTGAATTATTTACGAAAATGACAACGGTGTCCACTTCGAACTTCTCACCAAGTTGAAATAAAGCTAGACGGAGACCACATTGGGGTTTCGGCATTTGGCATTCGGCCTCATTCGCCAGTTGCAAGTTTTATGAGCCGGCCGGTGCACCGCCTCCGTTCTTTTTTCAAAACTTTTTTCAAACCTAGCATGGCAGGCGACGAAATCGTATTCAGGCCAGTCGACGTTTTGCACGTTTCAATATGGCGGGTTAGCAAAATAAAGGTTTCTCTTGTGCGCGGAAATGTTCGCTGTCAGGTGGAGTTATGATTTTTTTGCAGTTAAGCCTCGGTTAGGATGTATTGTTTGGTTCCATGAAACATTTTTCTCTCCGACATACATGCTGCAATAATGTTTTATAGAATTTCTATTTTAGAAATTTAAACTTTTTACTTAGTTCTTGTTCAAATAATACAACAAAACGTGTATAAAATTCTTTATCTATGCATCCTATGTCAAGCCATACATTTAAGATCAGGAGGAATCAATTTTTTAGGCAGTACAAGAATTGTGTGTTTTAACAAAAAATGCATGTAAGTCATCGTGTAGCATAAAAGAAATCAGGTGCTTTAACAAAAGCTTAGGTATAATTTCATACCATTTCTGCACGCGAAGATATAAAAAGTATTCGTCGAATAAGTGTAATTTTAAATTTTAAACTTAACAAAGAGTCAAGTTTAACTTCAATTACCTTTCAAGTATTAAAATAAACCGAACTGGCCGGTGCCAATCAATCGCACCCTTTATGCAACTACAGTCTGAATCCTGGACGTCACTCGCGCTGTCAATATTAATTTCCCGGTTGGACTCGAAATACAAAATCGCGGGCTATTCGGTGAACAATACCTGGGTGTCGTTTAGACAGGGCTTTTTATTTTATTTTTTGACACCGAGTTAAGGTTGCACCTCAATCTCATCTTATATTCATGTAAAGGATGAATAATTTGTTTGAAAATACATAATAAGTTTACTTAGTAACACGATGTTTAAATTGATTTTTTCTGTAGTCTCGATAATGCTATCATCTTTATTATCTGATCTGAAATACGTCAACTGATTAATTCTGCTGAACTTATATTTTGAAAGGTATCTAGGTACCTACTAAGTGATGGTACTTATCCTTTTGATAGCTAGTAGGTATTAGTGAGTCACTAACCTCGTATCATCTAGTTTTCTGTTAAAATTAAAATATCTAAGTATAAAAGCGCATAACTAACTGAAAGGTATAACTCAAAATCCTAAGTGAAGACTATTTATATCGATCTAAAGCACAGACTATATAATATTAAGCTAATAACAACAATAAAACAAACCAAACTAAATACATGAAACACGAGTAGCATCGCGAGACTCTAACTCGGTAGTGTAAGTTCAAATTACGTAGAATATAAATCAAATAAGTTCAGCGAACTCGGCTGAACCCAACTACGTCTGGTGCAGTGATTCGGCGAAACTGGGATCTCATAATATGCAATTGAGTCTGCAATCTGGAGTTCTAGACACGACGTCACCTGAATTATTATAAAATCGATAAGGCTTTATATTATGTAGATGTATACTAGTAGTTACTCTGTTTGTAGATTTGGTTGAGTCTCTAATGCTTTAAAGGTTTCATATTTTAATTCTGGTTAATTTTTCTTTCTCTACTACTTTAATAGCTACGGTATAAAAATTTTAGAGAAATAAAAATGTACCTCGATATTACAGTTGCTTATTTGTTATTTGATTTATAAAAAACACAATTTTTTTTTACTTAAACTAATTTAGTGACTTATATCCATAATTTATATTGAGAACAAAGTGTCTTAAGGTCGATGCTCAACTAACTATACCTCTAAAGTGACGAACCATGTGCTTTGTGGTATGAAGTGTGTCAATGATTGGACATGTCAACAATACAATACAATAATGACTGAATCTTAACTAAAAAAATAACTACCAATTATAACATCTGTCACATTCCCAACATGACCGATGTGTGTAATAATTCAATTTGACACACAACAATTGAAATGTGTATATTAAAAGTATGTGCAATTTATAAAGTTCCAAAAAACTCGATAACAATCGCCCTAATCCTAAATTGACAAATGTCCAACGACATCATATCGTGGATAATACGCACAATAATATTATCTGCCGACTCCCTCTATAAAGAATGATATTTACAATAGCTACAACATCCCCCTTTGATGTCCCTCTTTGTAGGATTAAATGAAAACTCCGAAACGGCTTTTATTAATCCGAAAGACATTACGGTAAAAAAGTGAGCCCACATCGAAAAGTTAGGTTGGATTATTATACCGTCCTTACATATTTTAAAAGAGAACTTCATGCAAATTCACTGGTGAACGATATTTTGATACCTTTATGAAAATAGGCAGAGAGCATATAATTTCCATTGGTCTCAGACGACAAATAAAGCCGTACGTCTACGGCGATTCATCCTACTAAGCAAAATAAATATGCAATAGGTACACAGGGTATTAATGCACCGATGTTTGCGCCGCAAAAAATGTGGAACAACCCAGCACTGTTTGCTTAGTTTTATGGATTTACCCGATAGAACGCTCGGCGAAATGCAAATTCAAAACTTAACAATAAAGCACAGCAAACCTGTTGTTGAGTTTATAATGAATGCCTCCATCTACCTGTTCCAATTTAACGCACAATAAAAGTGTTGGATTCCGTTGTTTCCAGAGATGAGAGATGTGGAATGGTATTGTGCATCGAAAGTGCTATTGTGACCACGGCACTGCCGGCCTTTCAGCGGGCACAATACTATCAGCGCCAAGTTTTATACTGCCATGTTGATTTAATCGGGCTCTGAGCGAAGGTAATGGAAAGTCTCCCTTTTTTTCTTGCGACTCATTATCATTTATGTCGGCTACATTGTGACAGACGGCACAATGTTATGTATTGAAGCGCTCTTGAAGACTTGGCGAAGTTTGTTAGAAGTTCGCATTAACACACGACACGTTTGGTGCAGAAATAAGCGCTCCTGATTACAGAATCAGCTTGTTGTAGAATTAGAAGAAATATAATGTAGAATTTTAAGGATCCGTGGACATTTTATCTTATAATAAATACTCTTATTATTTCTATACAGGTTGTTTAAAAAGGTAGGAGCCAAATTCAAGGGCGTGTTTAAGAGTCGTCAGTAGTAGTAAAAAAATGATTTTTTTTAAATATTATTTGGAAAACATTTTTTTTATATTTTTCCTGTATTCTAAACTCGATTGACAACCAACCCTTTGAATTTGGCTCGTACTTTTTTTTTACACCTTGTATATGAAAATCGTTGTCTAGTACTTCGTAACACAAGGAAGAAAATTCCTTACTCCGAAACCAGATAATTAGTGTGTTGTTGGGCACATATTTTAAATACGTAACAACATTCACTGACATTGCGTGAAACAACTATTTGCCAATATGACCCAGTCCTTATACAATTTTTTTAAAGAAAATTAGCTGTCAATTTCTCTTCAATGGATTCTTTAATTTCCACCGAGAATCATTTCAAAAATGTTTTTTTTTACCTTGTCATTGCAAAACGACTATCCGAGAAATTAAACAATTAAGGCCAACATCACAAATTCAAGGAAAATAAATTATGAGCAGACGCTGAAAGTCCTGAGTACCCAATTAAGAACAAGAAGCGGGAGCTAAGCTAACCCTCGAGCTTATTTTGGTTTTACATTCATTTTAAAACTGCGAAGTCTTTCAATGTTACGACCAGTCATATTTTCAGTAGTGTCTTCCTCACTGCATTTTCTATAGCCCATTGCTCTTCTGAATAGATTTCCATTGAAGCATAGTTTCAAACTCGGTCTGAAGTCCGATGCTCTTTTATTTAATTGATTTTTATGAAGCTGCCAGCAACGTCAAGGAACCCCGTGGCCTGTCCCAATTTCGAGAAATCTCTTTGTATAAGGAGACTGCACGTTCCGTTTCTAACTATGATAATTGTGGAGCTCTCGGAAAACTGAATTATCAATTTAGTTAAAGATTTTCTATTCTGTCACTCGCTCGAATGGAAATGATTTTATTATCTCTTTATTAGGGATGTCAAGTTGCTAATTAAAGGGAGGTGGGTTGGCTCCCGGCTGTCATAGCGCTCACCCCATGCTTCGTCTTTGACAGATTTGATTCATTCTTACAAACGACTTTGCGGGGCCCTGGGTCATAATTGGGTATATAGCAGTGGGGTGTCAATTCTCTCCAATCAAAGTTCAGCTCTGCGAAGTTCAATGAACTCGGGATATTTCTCACTGGCTCTTCGATTACAAGATTTGCATACAATCTGCTTCAACTTCAACGAAGTTTGTAGGTATTTTTAATCCGTAAGACGTCGAGAAGTGAAGGCGAGAATGGAGAAAATTTAAGAGTTAGCTGGATTTTAAAGTTTAAAGCTCAGTCTGGTTGAAAAGCAATTTAATGGACATTAAAATGTAATTCTGCCTGAAACGTCGTTAAAGGATTGAGACGACTTACGTTGAAGAGATTTTGGTAAATCCATTTTATAAAGTAAGGCGTTATCATAAGAAAAAGTTTAAAACCATTTATCCTTAAAACAAAATAAGAGTAGTAATGGCTAATTATGTTCATATTGATCATGGAATGTGCTTTTGAGCCATGTATGATATACATTTTTGTGCCATGTATGATATAAATATACTTTCGAGAATATTTTGCTTAAAAAATGGTATAACGTAGTATCTTTATTTGTAATCGCTAGCTTTTTATTAGAAAATTTAAACAAAATAAATAAACATGTCACATTTCTCCAAAACGGCATTTTATGAAATACAAACAATTTCCCCTTCGTTCAAATGTTTTGACGCCTCTCAACGATCAAGAAGCTGTAAGCGTCGCAATTGCCGATTCGTGGCGAGAGCAAACTTTGTTTTACTCGAAACGAATTAATATTCATTAAAAAATCTTTGTCGGCATCATTCTGCGAAGTTGGTAATCAGCCCGTCAGGTTGCCCGTTCCAGGGTTGCCATATAAAAGAAAACCGTAAAAATTCCAACCCTTAATTTTGACATTATTGCACCAAATATAGTAATAACACCTGTCAAACAATAAATTAGACGGCTCACCGATACCTCGTCGCGCAGCGTCCCCTTATTTATATCAACTTTCACTTACTCCTGCTGCACCCTTCTGTAGAATATTTATTTTGTGACACTCCTCAAGAATATTTATTATTCTAAAAAATAATAAACACATCAACGCTGGATATTTTAGATTTACTCAATTAAATCATTTTTTTTAAATAACATACATGACAACATGTATATATTTTTTTAAAACCCATTTTTCAAAACTTCATACAAAATATCCCTAGACAGTGTTGAGTAGGTAGTATGTCTTAAATAAGATGTATATAGAATTTCATGAAATTATAATTATTATGTAGCCTTATTTGTATAAGTAGGTATATGTATAATACCTATACGTATTCACCTCAAGAGAAAATCATGATACTAATAAAACTAAAAACACACTGATACTCTGTACCTATATTGTGGAATAACACAACTTTTTCAAAATCTGATTTCCCACAACGATACATAAATTGGCTTGAATTCGCGGAAAGCAACAAACCACGAAAATATTCAACCCCCAAAACACATAATTGGGTATAATCCCTCATGTGCTTTAATATAAATTCCCTGTGGGGGCGCTGTTATCGGGCCTGCCGAAAATATATAGCGTCCAATCTGAAAGGCTGCCCCATACCCATTAATTTGATTAACAAAAATAACTGGCCACATAGAAAGTTCCCAGTTCATGCGTAAATTAAAAAAGAAAAAAAAGAAACTTACAAACAATGCAGTACCAACGATTGGTGGGTTGTCTGGCGCATATTAATATTAAGTGAATACAGCAATAATTTATAATTTATGACGGGTAATTAAACTATGTTTGAAGCGTCATTTGCTTGGCCTAGTTAAAGTTACGATTGCGTATTGATTTTCATATTTATAATTCATTCAAAGATAAGGCTATTATTTTAACATTACATAATAATATCCACCTGAACTTAGGTTTTATGAACGAAATATAGGTTTCATGTCATTTTCGACCTGTATTAAACAAGTAATTTTCAAGGATGGAATATCATACGTTTACCCCAAGCTAACATTTTGATCACCTTATGCCATTGCTCACATAGAACTCGGGCAAATCTCGTGCCCGTTTTTGCGACACAGTTTTGGCTTTATACGTTTTTTACGTTGAAATAACAACTCACTGTCTTATGCTAACATAATTGATCCTTACAAAGTGCAAACCCATTTTACTTATAAAAAGTTTTAAACAGAGAAGCGGCAACCCTGCGTAGGCGCGTCAGCGAATCTGGGACTTACCAAGGCAAATGGATTTTTCCTGCTCCACAATTTGAGCGGTTGGGAGCCACTTGCGCAGTTTCGTCTAGTTAACTCTTTTTACGCCGATACCCATATTTTACGGTTCAGTTCCCAACTTTAATTAGGTTTTTATTTGTTGGTTTATTGGCCACTCGTAGATATTATTACAGGGGTATTTAAATTTTGTGATGGATGCTTATGTTTGGAGTCTTACATCCCAATACAAACTTTTTGAGAAAATATGGACCAATATAAAAAACATCGTAAAAGAGACTCGACTTTTTAACCCGTCGTCATTGACGTTGGGTCATATAGATCCGAGGCATTTTTAAACGTTCATATTTTTGTATTTTCTTCCATTTTGTGTCATGAACGTTCGAGTAGCGATACAACCCCCTTACACTACTGTATACTGTACTGTATTTGTGATGCGATTTATGACATCACGCACGGTTTAACAACTCCCAAGTGAGAGATAATGTTAGAGATATTATATTCTTATGCGGTGTATAAGTCGTGCTACAGGTATTACACGTATAACACCTCTAGAGACTTACACAGTCACGTAGGACGATCATATCCCCTGTGAATCCTAAATTGTGTATCAATATCATGTATTTATAGAACAGATAATAATAATACTTGACTTTGAAAACAGTGGCAATATTTTAAACTAAGAACCTACTCATGATTTATAGTTCCTTCCACATGTCAACATTCCTTCCTTCCTTCGTTCGTTCCATATAAACGGATCCCGGAAATCAGAGTGAAACTTAATGACTTTTCTCGGTTTGATCAAATCGATTGATCTTCATTTTAATATGTGGAAGGGTCTATAAATCATGAGTAGTTTCTTAGTTTAAAATATTGCTAATGTTTTCAAAGTCATCCTGTATATTTACATTTTTAATTAATCTGCATTGAGGTTACGAAATTTTCTTCCAAAAACATCTTTATGGTAGAGCTATTACAAGCAGCAAGAAGGCTTATTTTTCTTAGATTATCAATTCGACATATGTTGTATGTATACTATTTTTAATGTATTTTATGTAACTATTTTGTTACTATTATAAAGGCGAAAGTTTGTATGGATGTATGGATGTTTGTTACTCTTTCACGTAAAAACTACTGAATGGATTTGAATGAAACTTTACCACAATATAGCTTATACATCAGAATAACATATAGGCTACAATTTTTGAGGTTTCTAATGTGAGGTCGTAAAAAAACACATTTTTTGCGCTACTAGACGGGACGAACCTGAAGTCCACGCGAACGAAGTCGCGGGCAAAAGCTAGTTTTGTTATATATGTAACTATTTTGCTCTTGATTTACAACGCACAAAATACCCCTTCCTATAAACCCATAATTTATTTACCCAAGGGTTGTCTGGAAGAGATCGCTTATAGCGATAAGACCGCCTAAATTGTACATTTCCTTTAAAAAAATTGTAAATTCACTAATTTTGTGTGCAATAAAGAGTTATCTATCTATCTATGTGCTATCGTAATTAGTTTATTACAAATTAATATTACAATATTATTTATTTCATTTATTTAACAGTAAACATACTGACTTACAGTCGCCCAAAGCGTCAATATGCTAGTCACACAGTAAAAATGGTCAAACAAACATTACAATATAGAAATCAAATAAGATACATCAGAATTACAATAGCATATTATGTCACCAAAATTAAATATAATGTCAGAAGAAATACACATTAGTATTGTAATTATAAAAAAACTACGAGTATGGGTTATACAATTGTTTTCCTACTGTTTGATATGTGTTGCCTTTCATAGATATCACATTTGAAACACTAATTATTAGGCACCTTCTTTTAATTACAGACGTTGGTGTCAGTTCAAACACCTAGGTAGACTTCAAAATTACACGTAGAAAACAATTAAATATTATTAATGAGGTTATTTTCCGGTACAAATCAATCGGTTTCAATTATAATATTATGTCACAAATACAATAATATTGTTACTTATTTTTAATATTGTTGTTACAATTGCTCTTTTGTTGTGGTTTAACATTGTTCTTGCACATCGTTTATTGCACATCGTAATTGCGTCAACGATAAAAGGTCATTTTCAATTTGAATCAGTGAGTGTGTTGTATATAATCGACATTGATACAAAGCAGAGAAAAAGCAATTCATTTATATTATTTAACTAATTTGGTTCCTCAATTTAAATAATTTATTAAAGTTTTGGCTCCATAGTAACAAGAACCGTTAGCAATAATTCGTTGCAAATTACGTAATCACCTCCGCCTAAGCCAAGATCTCACATTTTGCAGCCGGGAAATATAAGAAAAGTCGCCGACCCGAGGGCGGTCGTAAGTTGTTTTAATTGCCAAAGCAATTTAGGAATCGGACGAATAATTGCGCGTAATATTTCAGAGAACTAAAAGCAAAATGTTAAGGGTCCGCTGTCGTAATTTGAAACTTTGGGGGCGATCATTTGTCGAGGATTCCGGGACATATACCGGGCCGTCGGATTATATCGCGCTGCCGTCCCTAGCATAAGTGGATTAGAAATTGCTACGGACATTTTTTGAGCCCTTTCGTTTATTAGATGCGGCGAAAGTGCGGTTCAGAAGCTCGATTGGTGCGTTTATAAAACTGATTTAGTTATGTCTTGTGTTGTCACTTCTTCGACAATATTAAAGTATAGTCTTACTGAGTATACTATACTCTCTCTAATAAATATCGTCTAATAAAGATTTTTGAAAGGTCATAAAATGCGTTATACTTAGATATTGATCTACATAATGTACGAGTAGACAGATCTATATAATAAGTACTCTAGAACCAATCCGTATACGGATTGGTTTTCAAGTTTCAGTTTTCAGTTTTCATTTCAACGGACGTATACGTCCGTTGAAATGTTAAAAAAATAGTAAATTGTGTCATTTTGTTACCCATGCTATGAGAGCTTAGCTCTAATGAACATCGTAATCTAAATGAGATCTTATATATATTGGAATTGGCGTAGTAAACTTTCAGAATGAAACAAAAAACAGGTTCTCCAAAAGAGTATGCATAAAATCGTATTGTCCCTTCCTCACTGGTTTTGACGGGTTTTCAAACCCTCTGGGGCTTCCTTACCAATACTCAAATTGAATTTGCGCTTTTAACACCCAACAGACCCACGTCAAAATTTTCAGAAAAATTATTTATTTTTGGTCGGTGAGTTGCTTTTCATCGTCAACATAGGTCGCAGGTTTTGTGAAAGCGGAAATTCTTCTTGTTTTGAATATGAGTTATTTTATTATGAACAGAATTCACTAAGATTTTCATTGCCTTGCACTTTTTTCTGGAGTAGACCTTTTTTGGAATTACTAGAACTCACCGGAAGTAGTAAATCATATTTATTTTATTCTATGTAGAATTAAAAAATATTCACCACGGTGAACTGAGTCAATAGTTTCTTTTCATTTTAGTCTACGCTATAATATGTCCAACAATTCCCCATTCAATATTCCAAAATTGTGTTCCTTAATATAAATCCTGACTTCCTAAAACCTCGTACAAAAAGCTTCGCCAAAATGAAAAGGATAACACGAGAACACTTAAGCGTTGGACATCCCAGAGAAAATAGGCTTGCCTTTTTAGAGCTGGGCATCCTGAAGCCAGGCTTAGCGACGCATCAAGGCGTTAAATTAATCTCACGCTGTGAAAATTCATACAGACGTGCCCGGGCATAAAGTACACATCCACAGTATATGCAAAGATTACTGAATGAGATGAGATGAGAGACAGAAACCATGATTCTAGACAAACAGCGATATTGACACGTGAGAATGATTTGATATTTCTCTTACCAGTTCCTATTCTATAGATAGCCCAATAGGGTTACTTGTACAGTATGAACAATATTTCACACTTTTCCTTCAACGGTAAAATTATCTCATACGAATAATTTTGATGCCATTTCCACCATGCATAACATAAAAGATGAGAAACCGGATCACACAGCAGTAAAATGCGATGAAGACTAATGCGCCGTATCCGAGAGTGGGTCAGTGAAAAATTGGCGGCTGCCCCAAGTTTACCATAGGCATGAAGGGTTGAAACATCGCCGGTCGGAATCGCAAACAGTACATAAAAACCCAGCAATCTCACGGTTTTTCTGAATTAAGCCGTGGACATCAGACCCTTTCCGGAATTTAGCTGCTTCCGTGACGGGAGTAAGGGACGGAGACCGCGACGTTATTAAGTGATTCCGTGAACAAATCCAAGCGAATTACTTTAAAAATTCCTTGCCCGGAATGCTTTTGCATAAAGCATTCAGAGCGTTCGATCCACCCTATTGCGCCGTTATTTAAACAAAGGCACACACGGAACGCTTTTGATGCCGACGATGCATTGCTGAGTATCTATAAATACTGTCTCGTTGTACATGGGTTCCAAATTTATAACCTTATAAGATTCTTGTATCTACAAAGAATCATTCCCCAGTTCCTTTCTATTTTAAAAGACTTCATCTACCCTTCACAGTTATTCAAATTCGTTAAAAACGATCACCATATAAAAACTGATCTATCCTTTTCTAGACTTCGATCTCTTCATCTATAAAATTCTCGAGCTTGATGCAGCTTTAAATATTTAAATACCAGGCTAGGAAATATGGTTCAATTCAAATGCCTCACCTTCAGACTATAAGCATCCGCAAGGCATGCATTGTCCTTTGGACCGGGTCCAAGTGACCCATTGTTGGGAGTTGCGCGAAGCCCTAATGGAATTGGCGGCCAGGGAATTAAATTTCTCCTTAACTTTAATGCACTCGTAATTAACTTTCAACTGTTTGCCTCTTCCACTCTTTGCAGAGATAACACAGGATAAACGCAGCTTCGGAAAAGCCAGTTAAGGTGTGTTGATTTTATTGTGATTGCTGTAATTAAATAAGAGGAAACAACGGCGCTTCGGATTGCAATCAAACAAGCGAGGGATTTTTAATTTACGGCCACAAATTGAAATATGTTATAAAAAACGTAAGTTACGTATTTAACATTAAGGAGATTGTATTTATCGGTCATCATCATCATCATTATCAGCCAACGGACGTCCACTGCTGAACATAGGCCTTCCCCACAGTTTTCCACATCGACCGATCATAAGCGGTCTGGATCCAGTGTGATCCTGCGATCTTTACAAGGTCGTGTGTTCATCTTGTCAGTGGACGTCCTACGCTGCGCCTTCTTGCGTATTTATCTGTAATAAAATAAAATTGTAGCATGTTCACACAAATTTTACCTTGCTGCCAATACCTGAAATCTAATAATAACAAACAATACAAAAATCAAAACTTCCGAAAGCGCAAGTTAACAATGAAAATGCATGCAGTTGAGAAATTGCATAGCAATTGCTATTATTCCCTCAAATTCAAATCCTTTACTTAAAATGCACGTACAGCTATTGTGAAAATGCTTTCATATTCCTGCTTCGCAGCAAAAGAAGAAATAAATCTATGAAATAAAAGCTTTTGCGTGTAATGAGGATATCGGCTCTGCTAGATTTACGGAGCTTACATAAAACATTTCCAAAAGGGAAACTTTAGCACATGTAACATGATTAGCTAATATAAATGCTGATAGGTAATGCATTACTAAAAGTTCTTATATTTTATATAGCTACACAACAGAAACGGAACTGAAACGGAAACGGAAATGTAAGGACGTAAAACTTTTTCTATTTTTTTATATTGTAAATATGTTAAAATTATCGTAAATAATTAAGAGTGCCAATAAATATTGCGATTTTACGTATTTACTAGTAAGTACAAACTTAATAAAAGTTGGTGAAAAAAGAGAAATACACAATACAATAAACAAAAATATACTGAACTTATAAAAATCACAAACTAGATTTTAATTCAAGAAATTCTACGAAGCACGAAAGCCAAGATGCCGGTTATAAATGTTATTTTATTTACTGTTTATATATTACTCCATTCTTTCTCAGTTCCCCAACAATGAAGCTATTAAAACAACACAATTTGGAATTATCACGACGCCTACAGGCGACGGAAGAAACTCCCGTAAACCGGTATCAGCGGTGTACCCGCAGGCGATGCTCCGTTCACATTCACAACGCCAAGTTACTTCGAATACTTACGGATTATTCAGGCGATTGTTCAATCAAGTGTATATTATGAAGACATCTGTCTGCCGCGTGCACTGGAATAAATTCTTTTGAAATTCTGATTTCATTGTGGCTCTGGGATTTGAATGTCCCCCGGGCATTGACTCTGTATTGGTTTCTAGATCAGTTGCTGTTCTTTTGTGTTGTTGTCAATATTATCTTTTTCTATTATACAAAATGTATTTAGACCACAATTTGAAAAAGAATAAAACTATTTGTTAAGGATACTAGCACTGATATCTGTGTCATTTCAAATTTTAAGCAGGCCATGTTTTCATTATAAAGTAGAATTGAAACTCAATTTGTTCTGTTTATTGAATTGTAAATTACATTAGTATCCCTTTTGGTTCGCTTATTCATTAATTAGTTGGTATTCACGCAGCATCTGTGATTCGACAATTAAATTGGAACAAATCTAGTCTACCGGAACAAACAAATATTTGTCGCGTATGATGTTACGGCAAACGGCAATGGAGTTATTTGCACGTTTTATGTATTAAAGTAGCCACTATCTGTCACGATATAGTTTTATTTTGCTGTAGCACTGCAATTAATTGTTTGAAGATTAATTGTTAAATAATCATTATTCAACTTGCCAAGCACTAGCAAAAGCGTACTTTTTGTTCGAAAATAAACAGAAACACTCATATGCTATATATTTTTCAGCACCATCCTCGCCTAACCCGTCTCACTCACGCACTCATATGTCGCAGACGCTTTTTCGCACTATTTCCTTTCATAATTATCATCGTTATCAGTGCCGGCAACAACAATAATAAAATCGAGCAACTCGACTCTCCCATTGCTCAATTCAAACAGTTTTCTAACGTTTCCCGTCTTGCAAATGCGTATCCCGATAAAGTTGTCCGCGAATCGCGCCCCGGGGGAGACATTACGCCGCTAAGCACCCTAGTCCTCATTCCATACTTACCCTCTGACGTAGAGATGACCGAAAACATTCTGCATATTGTCGATTTAATGGTTTAGCACAGCTTAGGTCGTTATAATTACATCTTCTACAACTTACGTCATGGATATGCAAAAATAATTGGACTATAACCTGGGATTGACTATATGGTATTGCAATTTTATTTATGAATAGTAGATTAATTCCTTTTATCTGCACGCACAGTCACCGCATATTTATGTTATATTTGTCTCCATGATTTTACCTTTAAATTAAAGTTATTAGTTAGTTGCAAGTACTTGTTTATATTACCTAGAGTACGTAATTACGTAAGAGACGTCATGATTGCTATCATATCATATTAACTTTTCAATTTAGTTACATAATACAATCGGATTGCATTACGTTACGTTATCCTGCGACATCAATATCTCATCATGTATCGATAAGTGTACATACACACATTAGCATCCCTAGTATGTCAAAACCCGCATACCATTATAAACCGTCTCCCCACACCTAAAAGATGATAATGGAGTATGCCACAAACAACATCAGCTGTGTGTGCTTTTGGCGTGTCTCGCAAATTGGTTCTGTATCATGTTTCGATATGCAGATATGACGAACTTAGGCTTTATTTATGTATCCATGAATCACTGAAGTGACGTGTGTGTGGTTAAACTTTGCTGTTGAACTTAGTGATACATGAAACAATTATTGCTGATAAGATCACTGTTATGATGAGTAATGGTCACGGTGAATGAATTTAGAACAACTTGTTAATGTGAAAATGTTTTTGTATCGTATTAATTACTGATCGCATATTATTTCTATACGTGTGGTAATGTGTTTTGTTTTTTATACTTCCAAAATACATAAATGTCATTTACTGAACCTCGATACCAAAACCAATTTAGTATGATAATTTGTTCGTGACGACCGCTTCTGCTGAGTCAGGGCTCCTAACGGGCAATAAACGAGTGAGAATTATTGATTAACGATCAGATACCGAGTATTCAGACTTGATGCGACTCTGTAACGACTCCATACACATTGAAAATGACAATAAATTGTTCCTAAAATGTGATTTAACAACATACGCGCGTGATAAATGAGGATTTTCCGTCCAAACAACGCTCCTCAGCTTGCCAAATGGTTAATGGCTTTAGCGCTGGCGGGAGTAATCCCACTTCTATGTATATCGCTGGGAATATCTAATGTGCTCGCTCCTCGTCTCTTTTATATCCTCCAAAAGAAATCAGCGGGATATGCTACTTTAAATAATGATCGAGTGTCTCCCAAGGAGCTGTATTGGGCCCATTACTGTTCCACGTTCCAAAATTTATTATTGTTTCTCATGCTTCTACAAAATGACTCGGCAGCGTCGGAAGTTGGAATTGCTCCTGTTTTAAAAACAACAACGTAATTTCCACCAGAGAAAACAATGAAAGTTTTCAAATTTGTATGATAACATCATCATAAATTCATTCGTTCAAGGGGTGTTTCGGTTGAGAGCTCAACTCTGACAAAACTAGAGACTACAAATTATGTTAAAGCACTCTAGAGTAAAAATTGCGTCAACACAATCTACGAGACTAGACTAATTTGGTAAACGGGGTCTACCGTTGTTTGGGCTTTCAAAGGTCGTGATAACAGCGTAACTTTTATAAGTGTTTTCGACAATCGTTTTTGTTACGGATTTTCACCTCATTAAGATGGAGAAAAATAATAGAATAACAGTTTTATTGAATCTAACTCACGCACGTTCTATTTGGGGCATTACATTTAGCCTGCACTTAACCAAATAGTTGATTGTACGTTTAAATAAAGTTATATAATTTGAAATAAATTTGCTTAAATATACATATAATTATTTATTCACAAGGAACGTGCTCTTGTAAGGCTAGGTCATAAGTGGTTAAGAATATAAGAATTAGTAAATAATATTATCATGTCTTGTTACATTTTTGTACGCCATGACAGCATCCGCCCTATGACCTTTTTCCCTCGACGGACTTGCCTTCGTAAACAGAGAATTCATAATTTATTTCCAATATATTCCGCTTACATTTAGCCTTAAGACATATTTAATATCCATTCGACATGTTCTGATGAAATTGCAAACATTGCCGAGATTTTTAATATGTAAATGTTAACGATGCTAATAACGACGGGGAATGCTTTTCTAGACTCATAGCAGTAAAATGTTTCCTCCCATAAATTGATGGTCTGATATTTGAAAGGCCTATTCGAGAAACTTTAAATATCATTTAACTCGTCAAGTATGTGTGAACGAGACACAATAGAAATTCCATTATTATGCGACTCCCGGCAGTCGTTTGATACCTGACTGATTAATGTTTAAATATAAAGGTAAGTACATACGTTTAAGAATATAATATTTAGATATTTCAAGCATGTTTAGACTAGGACAAGGAATACTCCAACTTAAGTCGGACATTCTTCAACAGATGGGCATTCTAAAAATAAAACCATACGACGACCATTTAGGAACATATTAAACAAGCATATATGTAACAACGAGGCCGTCATGGTAAATATGCGATACGTGTAAAGTCATGATATTCAGGTTTTCCAAGCATGTTTAGACTGGAGTTCCTTTATAATACTTCAAATTTAAGTCAGACATTCTCAAACAGATGATTTGATTGTAACTCAACCACGCATATGCAAGTGTGCGGTCATGGCCAGCCAGTTGGACCGTGCATCTATTCCATCTCAAGGTATGTGGCTGAACGAAGCGATCAGATGCTAAGGAATGCTTTGCCAATTGGGTGTTAGGTGCCTTTGAACAATTATCATCGTAGCTGTTCAGAGTTTAATCAGAAAATCACCACCATAACTCAGCTGGGCACCACAACAAAGCTTCGTCTATTTGCGACGATTATATTTTAAATCTGATTCAGTCTATTTCCTTGTCAATCTTGTTTATTTTTTTGAAACGTTTCTTATCTTTATTGGAGATTCGATGAAAATCTTTTCATGTGATTTTGTTATTTTACTACATCAAGTTATAATTTTTTACATTTGATTTGAACTTTAATTTAAACCCATTGTATGAAACGCACGTTTATTGTCAAAAGTAGAAAGGGCAGCGAAATTGGAAGATTTTTTATCGAAGTAATTCATAATACAGACCAGCATTCCAATATAACAATAACGCAAACAAAAACATAGAGACAATGGTATTCAAATGAGGACGCATTCGTAATAGGACGTAATTCATTGGTCGTCCTTTTTACGTCATAAATTGTTTTATCTTGAACAATAAAAAACACTCGTATCTCGCAACTAATTTCGGGACTGTCCCCTTAATAAAATATACTGTATCGCTGGAGGCAATAAAACAATAATTTTCAGGCAATGATGCGATGCTATCGGAGGCGGTAGTTCGATGTATACGCCCGAAGCTTTGGAAATCGTTTCGTATTTTAGATTACGTTATGAGTTGCGTTATGACTTCGGATGAGGTTTATTGTTATATTGATATTTGTATAGTTCTTCGTTGAAGTTTGTGAAAGTAAGTAACGTAACTAGTTACGTAGTATTATTGCTATCTCACTTTAATTTGAATTTCTATCTATACATATTACATATAATAAAACTTATAATAAAACTGTAAAGTAGGTGAATTCTGTACATTGCATATTTTAAAAAAAAAATTGCATTGAGGGGGCTTCTTACACGTAATAGATACCAAAAATTTTTTTTTTGAATTTTTTGTCTGTCTGTCTGTCTGTCTTTCTGTCTGTTTGTTCGAGCTAATCTCAGAATCTACTGGACCGATTTTGATGGGGCTTTTTTTATTTGATTCAGCATCACTTGGAGAGTAAACTAGGATAGAAATAATCACGCCAATAGACTTAGGGGGTAGGCAGAAAATATAATAAAACTGTAAAGTAGGTAAATTCTGTACATTGCATATTTAAAGAAAAAATTGCATTGAGGGGGCTTCTTACACGTTATATCACGCCAATAGACTTAGGGGGTAGGCAGAAAATTTAATCTTAGCAACTACTGGACCGATTTTAATGGGACTTTTTTCATTTGACTCAGTGTCACCTGAAAAGTAAACTGAGATATAAATAATCACGCTAATTGACATAGGGGGTAGGCAGAAAATTGGATTAATAATTGGATTAATAAAACTTTAAAGTAGGTGAATTCTGTACATTGCATATTTAAAAAAAATTGCATTGAGGGGGCTTCTTACACGTAACAGATACCAAAAATATTTTTTTAGAATTTTTTGTCTGTCTGTCTTTCTGTCTGTTTGTTCGCGCTAATCTCAGAATCTACTGGACCGATTTTGATGGGGCTTTTTTTATTTGACTCAGCATCACTTGGAGAGACTAGCATAAACTAGGATAGAAATCGATGTTAGTGTCGGTGTCTGTGATTTGACCTGGGAATCATTTTGTTTGATGACCGTGTCTTTCCTGGGTAGGCTTTTTGCAGCGGTAACCGACATCCACGCGGGCGGAGCCGCGGGCGACCGCTAGTTTAGTATAAGGGTCAATTTCAACAAAGTCGATTTTTTTATCACTTCGGTGAACTTTTTTATTTTTAACATTTTTCGAATTCAAACTATGGTTTATGCTTCTTCTTGATGTTGTTTAGATCAATACGTAACGCCATCAAAATATCTTGATAAACTAAAAAGATACATTACTTCAAAGTTTTGATGCCACCGAAATGAAAGAACGATTCATCGAAATTAAATAACTTGCCCACCGAAATGACAACACTTATCCACGCACCGAAAACCTTTAAAAAAATTACTTTTATACACTAAAACACGTGGTTCCTCGTGACTGCATCCGTGCGTTTTGATTTTAATCCATTCCCGTAGGTCGTAGCGTGATGTTTTACAGTATCCCGTATGTAGAAGTTAACCTTTCTTTCAGGACTCATATATTATTATAACGGAAAAACAGCAATTCTCCCCGCGAAATTTAAGCGCCGTGCGCCGCGCATAATAAGGGTAATAAGCTAGACTACTGTGACTACAAATTTGCACTTTTTTTATTTACTTTTTATTTAAATGTAACCTGATTTACAAATAAAATAGGCCTTCGGCTATTCAAACTCGCATCGCAAAATAAACAAGTAAAAAAAGTATTTGTATTAACAGTAGTCAAAAACCCATCACTAGATGACAATTTGGTAGATTTTTCTAATGTACACAACTTCGGTCTACAACCCTGTTATTTTCAGAAAAAGAGTAAACAGGCTTCTTCTGGGTGAGCTCGCTTCATCGTCGTCCCTGTCTGTGCCTCGTCTGGTATAGTCTAGAGTCAAAAGTAAACCCATACCATATTAAAAAAAAACTTTTTAGCTTAACAACACTACTAGCGGTCCCCTTCGACATTTTCTGTGCGTTTTGCCTTTACTCCGTTCTCGTAGGTTCCAGCGTGATGTTGGCACGCCTTAAAGCAGTTGCAAAACCTAAATCTGGTGCTTGGCTGCATGCTTTGCCGTCTCCACAGTTGGGTACGCTTCTCGACAACAATTCCTTAAGAATTGCAGTAGCTTTAAGACTGGGCAGAAAAGTTTTTGAACCTCATCGCTGTATTTGTGGTGTGTTGGTAGATGAAAACGGCCACCATGGACTGAGTTGCCAAAGATGTGCGGGGCGGTTCCCGAGGCACCATTCTATTAATGAATTTGTGCGTCGGGCCACGGTTTCCGTAAATATTCCTTGCGTCCTAGAGCCACCAGGCTTGTCCCGCATGGATGGTAAGAGACCAGATGGCCTAACGTTGGTTCCATGGCAAAGAGGGCGTAGCCTCTTATGGGACGCAACATGCGTTAGACACATTTACGGCATACTGTAACTTCAGCAGGTTCAGCGGCGGAAAATGCTGCCAAGTTAAAACATACTAAGTATGCTGAGCTGAAGTCTGAGTATGATTTTGTTCCAATCGCTGTGGAGACGGCTGGGCCCTGGGGTGACGAGGCACGCGAGCTCTTCAAAGAGTTGGGACAACGACTGAGGGATAAGGATAATGATCCCCACTCTGGCTGGTTCAACAGGTTTCCATAGCTATTCTACGAGGCAATGCTGCTAGCATAATGGGAGCCTTTGGATCGGTCAGAGCGTAGAGTGGGAATCAATAGTAGTTATAAGGAAATTCAAAGCGTCTTTTTTTCCTGTGACATTTTGTAATAAAATGACGACGCTTTTCGCTGAAAGAATAATTTGTATCTTAAATATAGTTCATTACGCGTTTATGAAGAAAGGGGCAGTAATTTTTTTGATATGATATAACAAAAAAATTCAGTTTTCGCAATTATTCCTGTATCTGTATTATAAATGACGTTGCTTTGTACCAAATTTTAAGATTCTAAGTTCACGGGAAGTACCCTGAAGGTAGGTTTTGATTCCTTTTCGAGTGTTGAAAATTTGCGGAAATTTGCTGATATTTTTGGCAATAACGGCTGTATCTTTTGATTGCGTTGGCTTAGAAGTTTGATTTTTTTACAGCTTTAAGGGACCGCAGAGTTTTTGATTAAATTTTAGCTTGATACCTCCACGTGTTCCTGAGAAAAAGGGTAGAACGGACGGACAACGAAGTGATCCTATAGTGGGTTCCGTTTTTTACCTTGCAAGGTACGGAATCCTAAAAAGGAAGGCAAAACAAAAATATTTTTTCGAATTCGACCAGTAGTTCCTGAGATTACCGCGTTCAAATAAAAAACAAACAAACAAACTCTTCAACTGTATAATATAGACTAATATAGTATACATTTCACCAGAATGATAAAATGAAGCCATCGAAATGAGAAAAACAATCACCGATATGAACAATTTACGCACCGGAATTAATAAAATTCAGCGAAATGATATTTTTTATCATTTCGGTGAATTTTGTTTCATTTCGGTGGTCAATCTAGGCCACCGAATCAACCGAAATGAAAACACCGATATTAAAATCAACGACAAAATTTAACATAACAATAAAAGTTTTAAAGTCACAACGTTAATAATACCACACTAATAAACGTAGTTTGGGAAGGATACCAATAAATATTTCGTAAATTTTATGGAGAATTGGATGACAATATATTCCAACCTGCGGAAATGAAAAATAAAATGTCCCATGTCACCGAAACCAACTACTTACTTTTTTGGCGGGAACACGGAGCAAGCGGCGCACGTCTATTTACTTTAAGCATTGAGGCGGCACTGGTATGTAGCGTTTTAGCGCGGGGGCAAGGAGCTAGAATTGTCCCACGCAAAAATATTCTCGACAAACAAAAATTCACCGATATGAAAAGTCTTATTTGACCACAAGCATTTTTACTTATAAGTCATTTAATTAAATAGATTAAATTATGAAAATATTATGTGGTAGTACTATAACTATTCACGATTTAAATGAAATAAGCAATCATACTAAATAACCAAAAGTTTTTACTACCTCTATATAAGGGAAATTAAACAGAAAAATGGATTTGACCGCGCAACCGAAATGAAAAATATGGTGCTTTATCATTTTTTATTCCGAATTTAACGTAGTCCTAATCAAAAAATATTTATGGTCTCGTATACGAGATTACGCCTTCTATAAATAAAAAAATAAATGAGCCTCATTGTATCACTCTGCACTGCCGATTTCACTCATGCCGCATAAAATTTGCTGTTGGGAAATTCACCCATAAACAAAAACGAATTATTGTAGAAATCAGAGACGTCCCTTCAATCATCATCACGCAACGTAAAGCGAATTTTCCTAACAAGATTTTGAGACTAAGCTTACAAAAGATGCCAGAGCGAGATAATAAAATAGGCTCCACAGCGGGGGCTGTTCCGCAGTCTAGTCGCAAAGACGCCACCGAATTCTTCAAAACACTGGCATTGCGTATTCAGTCCCCGTACAAATACTATTGTTAATGGCTTTATGGCCCATTGCAGCTTTATCGCGCCAGTCATCAAACATTGCCAGTCACTTTCTCGTTTACTACAGACGCCGAATTTTTCCCTCAAACTTCAGGCAATTTGTTTTTGATCGACAACAAACTTTCCGTGATGTTTGATTTCTTTGTGGAATTGAAATGGGGCATCTGATCGGGATCTATCGCTTTTCCGTGTTGAGTATTGCCAATTTATTCGGCTGCCGATTGAAATTCCATAGCGAATCGAACTTCTTCAATTTTGCGAATTAATATCCTTGATTCTTGGAATTCTTACTGTTCTGTTTGTTCTACTTAGTACCTGTGATTATTTTGGGATGACACGTAGCTTGATAATGCACCTTTTTTATTATGAGAACATAATATTGTATAATTTCATATTTACCAATTACGTATACCTTCGTAATAAACCCAGGTTATAAACATTTATTTTATTTTTAACAACCAATTAAAATACTTGCTTAAATATCAAAACTCTCACGTTTTTATACGTTACTTAAACCAGCTAGCTTTATTATAACAAGTACAAGTAGCAGCTTCAATTAGTTTTATAATAGGCGGCGGCACTAATTTTTGAGCGCGCGAGTGGAAAAATAACGCTTTTGAGCTCACTACGTTTCGCTTATCGAATATTAAAGGAAAAGGGTCTTTGTTATGTGTGCGTAAAGGTTTAAATGGCTTGTTTTACGGGCCATATCGGGTGGATAGGATCTAGTTATTTGCCACTATCTTAAAAACTTAATCGCCTCTAGGTCGGACCGGTCGCCGTTTAGCCAGGAAAATAGCCGCGTATTTAATTTATATGCTAATATTGTAAGAAAAAGAGAGCTTAGCCGAGCTCGCCGGAATACTTGCTAAGAGGTAGGTCAAAAGATTACAAATACAAAATAAATTGTGTGGCGGAATATCATTTTCCGTGTCGGGTGTTCTCTTTGAGACCCACTAGGGGTGATCGAACGGAAATGTTCCTTTGGTGTTAGTGTTGGAAGTGTTTGAAAAAGGAAAGTTTTATTATCCCTTTGCTTTCATCAGTTCTTTGACCTTTTTAGCATCATAATTCCGTGTTTTCAAGGGAAGAGATGGATAATTTGCCATCATTATCTCAAAAAGTTGTCTTTTGTTATACAATACCTACCAATACCTCCTATGGGATTTCATATTTATTCAGGGGCACAGTATAAAATACATTATAATTACCTATAAATCCTCTTGCAATCGTTGCGGTGTTTCGTTTAACATTCAAATGAATCTAAATTCACTTTACATCCAAAAATAGAGTTCGTGCTACATACATTTATTCTATTGCGAGTTTAGGAAGTTAGATCCATCTAAGTCACTTAAACTTGATCGAATTTGTGAGGAAAACATAGTTGAATTAATTGTTTTCGGATTTCTCCGTTTATTTACCAACTATGACCTTACTATAAAAATGTACTACAAATGCCATAATGAATAATAAAACGTTATTGGGACTTACATTTTGGTTTAAATATTTTGAGTGAAACCCGCTGCCTGAACAACATAGTTGTACCCGTAATAAAAGTTATTTTATTGAAATTATCAGACATCCACTATCACAAATGATATGACAATGCGGTCTGCACTCGATTTCTAATGCAGTACCCCTATCACGAATTATTGCGTCAAAGTATTCGTATAGTAACGTAATCATTTGTATGCAAATTTTAAAGCGCTTCTGTCGGACGTAAAACAAACCAAAAAATTTACACTCGAATAACATAGTATATTTTAATAATTTTAATAAAATTGATCGTTTAACTTGTTTCTGGACGTGCCATATTTACGTTAGTATGACGTCATCAGCGGTAATGCTTTCGAGCTTACTATAAGGTACGTCACGGGAGTGCTTCGTGCTGACTGACGTAAACTCGCTACGATTACGTGACGAATACGTCAAATGTTCGTGATTGGGGTACAGATATTCGCATTTTTAAACCTATTTCATTTTCAAGTGAATTCAACGTTTAATGGAAGTATTTATCTTTACAACTTGTCCTCGTGTACAGTCAACCCAATTTATCGTTATAGTTAAACGAATTAACTCGCCTTCTCTCGGCGCCCCGCCATAATTTCGTTCATTGATTGTGTTCTAAACCTTAAACAGCCTACCTTCGCTAATAAACTTGACTGTTAACAAGGAAAACGCCGGCCAAGTTCTATTACGGAGTCTGAAATGGCTGTAAAAAAGAACTGAAATAAATCGTTAAATGTAAACCATTTGTCATCTAATGAACGTGAAAAAGACTGCGTAAAGTTGTTTAGGAGGCTTTAAAATTTTAATTCACTTATCAAAAAACGGAAATGTTTTGAAGTAACTATCTACGTGTATAAAAAGAACAGAAAATATAACAATTTAGGCCTGATATTTAAATGCCAGATAAGAAATATTTGTTGAATAAAATACAATATGGCCAATTTGAAAACGTCACCTATTTGTCAGAAATCGTTTCTGTACATAATTTAAAAAACGGTCGTTTTGTACTTATTCATTCTGATAAGTTTTATCTGATGTATGTTTGAGAAATCAGTTCACATGAATTGATTAAAATGCAATAACCGGGGTCACTAAGTAACCAGATATTCATTTTTATTTTTTATTTTTATTTATTATGAAACTCTACAGCTTTTTTACAGTTTGCTTGATACATATAAACAATATAATAAATCACTTAAGCCTATTACAGAGTTCCATTACATGGTTATTTCAAAAAATCGTACATTTATTTATTTATTTATTACACTTCATGCACAAACAAAAGGTACATATGGCGGACTTAATGCTAAAAGCATTCTCTACCAGTCAACCATTGGTCTATACAGAGAAAATACATATATATACATAGATAGTACATGTGTAATATAACTAAGAGTAGAAGAGTCACAGCTATAGATAGATGGGCGCCTACCCGGATATAAACCCAGCCACTGGATAAATATCCAATCCACGCTATTTTAACCCACCCGATTCCAATTTGATACCGGGTATAAATTAAAGCCTGTTTTTAAAAATTAAATGAAATATTTTTATTGAAGTTTGTCACTTTTATGGTGCGATTTAATTTCTTTTCAAGTAGTTTATAATACTGAATGAACTATAAAAATTTTATATTTTTATTTAAATCCAATAAAAGTAGTTAACAAATTAAGAAGAAAATTAAGTGCTTAGTGTATTCATTACTTCTCAGCTCTACGATCACACAATGGCCATAGTCAAACAAGCGATAAGTATGCAAACAAAAACAATACCTTTACAACTCTTCCCTTTATCTTTTTATCTACCTGGGATTGCCACGTGCGCAGTTCTATCGCCGTTGGCTATAACTTGCCAGTTTTGAATGTAATTTCGCTGCGCGTAGTCTTTGTAATAACTATTTTTACAACTTCTCGACCGACGACGGATTTTAGGTAGTACTGTCAAACATTGAGTTACATATCTTACAAAAATCGCGTAGAGTGCATTTATTGTTATGTAATACTTATAATACAAGAATGCTTTAGCAATAATATGTCATGTCATGTTAAACGTGCTCAAAATATATTAAACTCAAATACTGATGCAAAACAAAAAAAATACGACGAGATACAGATTTACATTGAGTGCTGTCACCGCTACCAAGTACCCCGTCATCAAGTGAAATATTGCAAAGTTGAGATAACTCCTTTTGTCTCTGTCCTTTTTTAAATCATATTGTAGGTCTAGGTATTCATACACAGCCAACTGATACTCAAAACAATGAGTATTCAACGTAAAATTAAAAAATACCCAGCATTCTTAATACACACCTGGGTAAATTGGATAAATATCCACCGGATTTCTACCCACCCGCCCATCTATAGTCACAGCCGACCCATCATCGAGCCTTTAGATAAAGTACCAGATGGGTGATTTTCATCATCATCAGCCAAAGGACGTCCACTGCTGAACATAGGCCTCCCCCATGGATTTCCACAGCGACCGGTTGTGAGCGGTCTGCATCCAGTGTGATCCTGCGACCTTTACAAAGTCGTCTATCCATCTTGTCGGTGGGCGTCCTACGCCGCGCCTTTGGTCGAAGAGTCTCCAAGCTAGGCCGGCTAGGCTAGACTTTTCTGCGCCAACGGCTATCAGTTCTACGCGCTATGTGCCCTGACCACTGCCACTTGAGCTTACTGATTCGAACGAGATATTAGCTAAAATCAAATAGGTGCCGCGCAAACAGGCAAAGACATCAACCTATAACAGCCGATAGCGACATCGGAGCGTTATTGATTGCGTTTTAAACGCACGACACGGACTGCTGCTCGTCAATCGTTAAAATTAAATATCCCGACGATCAATCAGCACTGTCACGGCAAAGGGGTACTGGAGCTGCCAATCTGCAATCAGATATTATTTTTCAGTCAGAGTGCATACGATCTTGATGAAGCGAAATAAAGGACGTTTTCACTGCATTCGGCTGAATGAAATCAATACCGTTCGGTTCGAGTATTTTCGGCAGATATAAAAGTGTAGCTTGACTAATCTTGTTATGACGGTTGAATTCTCCGTGTATGTACGAGCGGTGAAGTGACTAGTTAAAATGTTTTAACCTAGGTTCCGATTCTGACTAGGCATTTCTTAGGCTTTATTTTGTGTCATTCTTTTAACAGCACATTAAGCTGCGTTTCGCAGAAAATAAAGACGTTTCCTTATCCATAAAGAGGTGTTTTTATATCTTTACATACTTCCAAGCTACAGCGTTATTTCTCCACGTTCCTTTTATGTTAAGTAGTTCCTTGTTATGTTTAAACACAAACAGCTGACGGTGGAATTAGCATAATTTTCGCAATCGCGATAAAAGCGCGTTCTGCGAACGATGTAAGTATCCATTGAGCAGCAAATTGAATTCTTTTGAACCATCCATCAAAGTCTGCGAATGCGAATTACTCTTATTTTGGAAAAACGTCCCGTAGATAAACAGGGGAAATAATGTCTTTCTTAATTTGAGCCGTGACGATGACAAATTGCGTTAGAGATGTACTAAAAGAGTAGGCAAATTAACTTAACTCTTTCTTTTGAATTTACCTATGTTCGAAATGAGTAGGCAGGTACATGCAGAGTTAAATCTATGAAATAGGTATCGCTAAGCGTGTTCCTAAGTGCACCTATTTTACTGGATGACGTTGATTTTTTCTTTCTGTAATTTATAAATTCGGGTCATTTCAATGTGATTTGGATTTGAAACTTTCATTGAAGCTCTATTTCGGTAATACACTTTATATGATAATAAGGTATTAACAGTAACATATTGATATCACAAACACATCTGTATGGTGATTGTTTGAATTTGGGTCGTTCCGACGTCAGCATCAAAAGGCTGATTCTGACATTACATACAGATAAGGTACCATATTTCTCGTATCCCACTGTACCAAATATTATCGACAGTTGGCAACATTTCACCAAGTTATAAATCCAAGTTTTATAGCAAATAAAACAGAGTGGGACCTAATTTATAACGATTTGGCAAAGGGAAATTTAGTTCACATGCAGAGATAAACATAAAAATGTGTCAATAAATGTGTCATACGATGCTTAATGTTTCCTTTATGTGCAACTTTATGGAAGCGAATGTACTCTACACATATTTAGTATAGAAGTTAACTTGGCAGCATTATTTTAATATTAAGTCTATACTAGTATTGGTAAAGGTACCAAAAACAAATGCAGAATACACCTTTCACCCTTTAATTCTGGTGCAATTGAATGTACTAAAGTACATATAGTATTTTACAAATGCATTATGAATGAAATGAAACTGTATAACTGTACTTCAGAAAGTGCTACTCATGCTACAAATACAAATACAAACTGTAATGGTTGTAACTCTGTTGTGTGGCTTGTGTGCGGATGGCTAAACGTGCAATTACTCTTATTTTTGCTATTAATGAGTTTTGTTAGTCAACTCACTAAACATTTTTGTTGACTAACCAAATAGTGAAATTGTGAATAACCAAATAGTGAATAGCTATATGAAACAGGAATGAAATATTCGTTATTTTGAGTGTACATTTATACAGGGTGGCGGTGTTTTCTGCGACAAATGAAAAAAGTTTATCGCGAGCAACGCGGCGGGCGCCACATTCTAACAACGGTGCGACTTTGAGGATCGCATTTACCTAGTTTTATTTACTCCAAGTCCCAATGTTTTTTGGTGAAGTAAAATCAACGCGTTGCTGAATGGTAGAAATATAACTGTCAATATCTTAAATTTTGTCTAGAAGGTCATCGTAGTATTGTTAATAAAAATAGGGTGATTCCTGGACAATAATAATAATAATCAGGTATAATGACGCTCCATTAAACATTAAATTTATTATTTCCGTGGATATCGGAAAGGGAGTTGTTTTCATGGCAATAATTACCAGCACCAACACAGCTTATTATATCTCGCAAACGTATTTGAATATGGACAGGATTTTATCTTGGTGAGCTTTAATTAGCAAAGTGTTACTGTACAGATAGTTAGTTGTAGTTTCATGAAACATGCCTCGTAAAACACGCGTAGTTTATGCACCGTGCGTGACTCTGTGCGTTTCACGAACAGCGTACAGATGGCAACACATAAAGCTTACAAAGTGGCAGCTTGTGCTGTCGTAAATAAAGGCGATTTTGCAACGGAGCTTTTGTGATGCCCGACTGTACAATGCTATCTTTCTGTTCTTGTGTTTTGTGGTTTCTGCGTAACGTGTTCGTACTTCCATACGCTGGTTGCTAAACGTTTTTGCACATTAATTTTCAGCTACATAATAGCTCACGGCTTTCGGAAAACATCGCAATTTATAGCAATTCCCAATCTATATCTTTTCAAAAATAAATTTAATCTCGTTACTTTGTACCTGGTGTTCCGTTCTGCAGTTGTAACGGAACGTCGTCTAATCCTTTGACATTCTCTCTTGTTATCAATAAAGGAATCCAATTTTCTTGGTCCGCATCACCGAAGCACAGTAGAAACAAAAATAGTAGGTTTATGTTTTACTGAAGTTCGTTTCTAGTTTGCTTTCTAAAGAAATCTGATGCACTGATTATTACGCCGTTCGAGATGTTCACAGAAGGACAGTACTATTCAAAATAGTATTAGTATTTAGAATTAGATGACCTGAATATTAAAGATGACCTGTTTTCCAACACATATTTGGTGGTTCTGTCGTCTTCATATCGTATCGATGGTAAAGCGACTTAAATGTGTTTTCATTTTCAAATTGCCTTATCATTAGCACACATAAGATCTTCTAGAAATCATGATTCAGGGCACGCAGGACAAGACAACACATGGGGCATGTCTTGTGGAGGGAACCCGCAAACACAAAACAGATCAGTTCCATAGGTTAACCCCCACCTGAACAAACCTGGTGGTTCTATGACATAAAATATAAAATGACATGATTGATACTTAATTCAATAAGTTATGAACTGGTCGAAGTCACACCAAGGATTACACACACAGTTGGTGTCATCGATCCGCACTACTTGAACTCGACAAGTAATATTCTGATAAGTATTTTGAATCAAATGTCAAACATAAACTACATAGAACCAACATGACGCACCTTCTCAGACACCCCAATTAGAAAAAAATATATAAATATTTGCCAACTTAGTACCATTCGCGATTGTTTTCGCTTCATCTGAATTGAAATGACGATACTAACGTGTGAAAACGAGTATAAAAAATATCGATTCACTATCTGATTTGAACAAATTACTTACTATGTTACACCTTGTAGATTAACATATCACTTGTGAGAGAATTAGACAGGAAGTTCGTTGCATTAGGTCGGTGTGGCATACATTTTCAGTTTATTGTTATTGATTTCTAGGTGAATGTGTCAACAAATTCATGGATTCCTATTTTATAAAAACGACCTAAACTTTTCTTTGTAGTGATTGGAAATAGGATAAGCCCACTGCTCCAGTTTGTACTTCTGTAGAGGACTGACACATCATTACGTGACTGAACCTTTTGACACCTCCGATATTATAATATTATGTGGGGCCGGCTAAACCGATTGTGTCCAATCCACTTTGGCCTCATTTTGACAATTTCTGATCAACATGACTCCGATAGGTACGGAATTCGTAAGCGTTTTTGTTATCTTTTCTTTGATTGCATTGTATTACTGATGAGTCAAGGACAGTGTGAGTAGAATTTGTATGGCACACTAACGTTTCAAATTGAACTTCTTTCGGGCAAATATCGTGATATTTACTTTACATTATGTAATATGGCTCTCTAGCCTTGAGTTTATAAAAAAACACGTCTTATAACGTTTTCGTTCCTGAGATTGAAAATAAGAAACAAAACTTTTTAAATATAAATACAGATCGAATTGAATATCTCCCTTTGAAGCCGGTAATAAATAACTCTTTAACAACTGAAATAAATACATACCTTTGCCTTACACCCGAGATGTTAAGGGAAACCTAAATTGCCCTTTTCTTCATAACAGCTTAGAATTTAGGCTCACTCAAAGGCGACCTTTAGCTCAGGGCGATTTGTTCCCTTTGAGCGTAGGCGGCTCAGCCTTTGACAAAAAAAACAGCCAACAGAAACTATGTAGGCTGAGAAAGCTTTTCTAAGGAGTTTACAACCTTTTCCTTGTTTATCTTGTCTTATTAGTAAAAGCCATTATTTTTTGAGCCGATTTTCACGGATCTCGGAATTATTTAACTGTAGTTTATGTAAGGATTCGTCTTTGAGTGAGCTTTCTGTTCTCGTTTAAAACGTGAATAGAACAGTATTTGAAATAATATTTTTGATAAAATTAAAAAAGGGATAATAATTTTATGATATTTATCGATTAAATATTATCTTGGCGCCCAACGTGAGGCAAGGGCACAAAATAGTTATGCGAGTTAAAACCCATGCGTATTTTAGGTGTAATTATAAAAACCATAATCATCATCATATCATTATAATAAATCAAATAATCATCCGAGCTTGCGGAAATAGCATGAAAGCAGTTAGTGCGCGATGCGCTTAATTAAAGTATCCAAAATAAATCGTCCCAATATGTCCTGCTCATCACCATAGCTTAAATGGATATGCTATGGTGATGACCAGGGACATATTGGGACGATTTATTTTGGATACTTATTGCTATACGCAATTGCTCTGGAGCAATAAGACAGGTTTTTGGTTGCAATAATTCGATAGCATAACAGATAGATAGCTAATAACACGAAATGCCGTAACTTAGCAGGTATTTTTTTTCTAAACGCAAATGTGAATTCCATTCCACTTCCATCAACATCAATCGGAACAGACATATCGCACCGTTGCGATAAGAACACGGCAAGGCGACGTGTCGTGACGGGGACACGCAGTTTCGTGACGTAGGTGGATATTAGTGATGGGACACATTGCAGATTGCTGAAACCTGGTATTGATACCAGACTGGCATAATGTCATATTGTCAGGGACTTAGGTGGAGAATGTATGAGACACTTTTAATATTAGCAGCGATTATTACTATTAACTGAAACTAGTAAGTGATAATAGTTTAGGCGCATGACTTCATATGTTTTCTTACTTGGAACATTCACACAGTGTTCTTTCTTAGCCCAACGACATCTTAAGGGACGTGATAACATTAATTGGCTATCGTGTCTGGAATCTCGGTAAATAAGTTACTCAGACTTAGGCTAGAAGTAAACTACATCATGGTTGAGCATGGGTTCGAGTACATGCATGTCTTACGAATGTGTGAAGCACAAGCTGTTACAAAACACCAAAACCTAACAATAAACCAAATACCACTTCACATCTCTATTCTCTATTTCAAGTCCTTTACAGCCTTGGGCTATGTTATTACGGTGACAGCCCTGGGCATTAATCTCTTGAACAAATATAAGAAGCTGTTAGCATCTGGCAGGGCTGTCTCCGGGAAATAATCTCAACGGCATGTTTGCAGTACACTTAGACGTCTAATTGACGGAGTTCTCAGATGAAATATGTGCTCCTGTTAGTTCAACGGCTGTTTTCACACCGCGAACGTAGAGCTTTTGTTCCTACAGTCTGTGGCCGTGATATTTTAGGATTGCAAAATGTTTTTTTTATGCAAAATATTAAGGATAATAAAAATAAATTTAATTTTTACAATTAATTTGATTATTAACTATTTACATGTATGACTTCGCCAGAGTGATTTTCGGCTTACGTTACGCACAAAATCAGGGCGAGCAACTAGCAATTTGTAAATGGTCTCCCCTTTACATCTTGGAAGCTATTCATACATGTACATAACTAATATATAGTTTACTGATTGCTTATTTCATTGCCAAACAAGACTTAGACATATAGGATATGAATAGGCTACATTACATACAAAGGATAGCTTTCAGTCAAACAGCAGAGTTCAAGGGGCATACATTGATGAATATTATGACAGTGTTGATTAATGGTGTGCCTTCTAAGAGAACTAAATATAAACGGAACTAGATAATCACAACTTAAATTTCGATGAAACCATGAGCCGATTTATGAAGTCACTACATAACTAGAAACTTTAAAACTGTTAAATCCTCGTAAAACTGTTCAAGTTACTTTGAGCATTGCCAATTACAAAAAGAAATATACACTTAGCCCCCACAAAACGAATATTAAGCCGTCAAGCTTTATGTTCATAAATATTAAAGCACGCCACCGTATGCTTTGTACAATTTTATCACGTAGCCGCGTACATTAGTCGCGATATGGCAAAAAAATAAATCAGTTTTATAGACCTAAGAGGCACACGCACAAAAATTTGCCTGTCTCATAAACATGATTCATAGTGGAGCGAAATTAGCGAGTCGGGCGGCAATATAGCAACGCTTCTTTAAATGAAATTCCATGTCAGGTGGTGGCGGTAATACAGTGGAAGGGTACATAGTAGACCCATAGAAGAGTACAAAAAATGTAACCACATTAGGCATAACAGGCTAGCAGAACTCAATACACTTGTATTTCATATCACTTCTTGCTTTACCTAAGATCGATTAAGTGGCTTTTAATATTTTCCTCCCCATCATGTCGCAAGGCAGGTACTGCAGCATCATAATGCAACAAATTAAAAATTTTCAACATGCTGTAAAAATAAATCACAAATAAACAATCCACCACACACCGGATATATTGATCTTTGTTATTTAACTAATTATTTGTGCATAACCATACTTTCTATAAGCCTACTATGTCACGTTACATTGTGGCAGTAACTACAGTAATGGCGGACATTCATCACAGCTACAATATGGGAGACCTAATAAATATCGTTGTCACAAGTTCTCGAAGCCAAACCGAAGCCTATATTATATTTTCCTACTGAGTTCGTTGTAAATTTGAAAAGTTTTAAAGTTATAGTGCTTCAAGTTGTAATATTAATAATAGAATGCTAGTTAAGAAGCATATTTCACTATAATTATTACATAACTTTGAAGCACATTTCATACGGCCCGTCAAAACTTTTATTTTCCATCAATCATCATCATTATAAGCCTTGGGGATAGTATCGATAAAAGGGTCTTTTAGCTGCGATGCAAATGTGATGCAGCATCGATGTAGTCGCAAAATGTCAACCTTTACACACTGCGCTACTTTTAGCATAGATGAAGTCGCGATGCAAAAGCTGGAAATTGACAAATTAAGAACTGAATATTGGCGACTCCATCGATACTAACGCACGTTAGCATCGATACAATCGCGATTCTGCATCGATGCCAAATTAAATCTGTTCATTGTGTCTAAAAGTCGCAGTGTGTGGGGTCGTCTTACACAGCTGATCATATTTTGTACTTATAATGTAGACTCGTAAAATTAAGAAAGAAAGAAAGAAAGAAAATGAATTTATTAATTTAGGACATCACAAACACACACACAAATTTGAACGAGTTCACAAAAAAAAAATACACAATCACATGACAAATTAACATATTACAAAACAACAACAAAAAACAATCAAAAAAACAAAAACAGACAAAAAAACAACCATGCAGTGCGTGCCACGGTGTGCCGTGTGTCGGTGATGTCCAAATCAAGAGGACCTCACTCAGCATAAGCCAGGTCCCCGGGAGGCCCTGGCGCTGGTTTTCAGTGGACCCTTGCTGAGTGAGGTACACGGAAAATGGCGCCAACATCACTCTCGAAGTCTTTTTATTTTAATGTCTTCACCTAAGTGGCACGATGGCACCCCTACATTATTATTTATGTGGTGGCATTTTCAATAAAAACTATATCTTCAATCATCATAATGACTGCTCATCTATTTCCATAGTGACCTATCGCAATCGGGTTGCATGATATCGTAAAGTAAGCCACCTTTCTACCAAAGACGCGCTTTTTAAGCAGCTATTAAAGCTGCTTACCAAAAGAAGTGTGTTGTTTAGACCTCATATCTATCTATATTTATAAAAATCTATCTATATTTATAAAAATGAATTGCTATATGTGTGAGTCTCGCTGAAACTCGAGAACGCCTGAACCGATTTGGCTGATTTTAGTCTTTAAATATTTGTGGAAGTCCAGGAAAGGTTTGAATGGTGATGGTAAAATAACTATGCAACGGGGGCGGGGTCGCCAAGGGCAACGAGACGAAGTTTGCCGAGATCGCTAATTTAGAATAAATAGTAGTCAAACTAGAAGTCATACTATTGACGGATATTTTTCACATCCTTCAAAACAATGTACATATACATACACTAAATGAAATCAAAATCAATTCTGATTGTGGGCATACCCCACGTGTTTTGTAACAGGATCCTCTTTTCATATATTTATAATCCCGTCAAATAATTTTCGACGCGAAATATTGATGTGATTTTAATTTTAAAAAGAATGTTCCATCCACGATTGGTCAGCCTACAAAATAATACATTTTCGATAACCACAACGGTATATCACTTTTTCAGTTATCAGCGTTTTCTCTTTTACGGATTGTTTTAAAAATTGGCAATCACGATACTGGAATCAGGTTAGGTTTATTTTATTTCCTGTATTTATATAGTATTTAAGATATCATATTAAAAAAATAACTAGCATCTAATAATCATCTATTTAAATATCAGTGAACTCTGAAACCTTTTTGACACCTCCAGATTATTTATAAACGTAATATTTAAATAATATTAGTATTATATTATTCTTAATTTTATTCTTACATCGATTGTATGGAGATACCTTACCAGCAATTAACAATCATTTTGAAACAAGAAATTCTAATCGGCTTCGAATTTGAGAGAATATACACACATTACGAGTAAACGGGGTCTCTGTTTACGTACGTTGAAAGTGGATATAAGAGAAATAATATATATTTCAGGGAAAATGGTTAAAAGATCCGCTGTTATAGGCATGGTTTTACACAAACCATTTTTCAAAAAGCGCCTAATGGATGTCCCTATAAAAATATCAACGGTATCATATTCCATTTAAGCTCTATATCATTAAAAAAACACACACGTTTTATGATAAACTTGCAAATGTACAAGAAATTCTGTATTATATTTTTTGTTCAAACGTTAAATAATGCGTACGTTTGTTACCGACCGAGTTTCCTTTTTTGATGTAATGGTATTCGACAGTAAGTTTACAAATGCCACGCTTTATATTCGTAGAAAACATAATTGCTAGCGGAACGTGTATCTTTGGGCACGAGCGGAACACCTTTTCACTAAACACACCAAACTTGAAATGATATCACCGTGCTAATTTCGTGTCTAACGCGGTACGGTCCTATAATCTTCTTCTCCTGCTACATTTTGTATGCGAAACAACTATTTCATCAAACAAAAGAACTTAAAGTCCGTTTTTCTTAACTAGTCGAATATTGTAAACAATCTTGTTCCTTTTTAGCGAAAATATTCCTGCGCTTCGATTCCGCTAATTGAGTCGTCACTGAATTGTACAACGGTTGTACTACGAGAGAACAATTGATAAACCTCGTTATTCTGACAGCGGCGTGTCACCTTTCGTTGCTGCTGACTTTAAGCACACGATGTGTCACAATACCACTGAATGACTACGTAGTCCAACAGTAGATGCCGAAAATACGTGAATCGGGGACTGATAAACAAGATAAACACAACACTGAGATCTATTTAAATTAGATAGGAAATTAATTTTATTTACTTATATAATTTTTAAAGTTACAAAAAGATTGTTTACAATGTTGGACTAGCAAAGAAGATAGGAGTTTAGTATGGACCATTTCATCGCTCGAGCAATGGAAAATGAATCTAACACTCATAATAAATCACTTGTAACAAATGAACTCATTTTACCGTTTCTTGTCCACAGGAGCAGTCCCACAAGTCATACCGGCCGCTAACAGTTCTGACGTTCAGGTGGAACTATGCTGTCCACGGCTTGCAGCCAGCCGGATACCATCTTGTTAACTTGCTGCTGCATGCTCTCGTCTCGCTCTTATACTACAGGTGAGTGTTTCTCTTTCACTCTTATAGCCGAAGATCGGATGTCGTATTGTGAATTGCGCAGTAATGGCACTTCTACGTACATATTAGTCATGAAACTACGTATATTTAGCAGTGTTAAGGTCGAAGCACATCTATTTACCCGTTACGGGAACAACGCCGTATCAACTCGAGGCGTTCATTATCCTTTGTATATATATTTCAATAAAAGCATATCAACACCAATTGAACTTTTGTTCACAAAATAATTGTCTTAGGAATCCGGTAATTTGATAATCACCTTCCTCGGTCGATTTGCCCTGGGAATTAGCGGCTTCTCTAAGTGTTTGTTTGTTAATTAAAACAATGCCCACATTAATTATAATATATTTAATCAATCTGCATTATTAATGATGCTCTGCGTAGATAAATTGAACGGTTAACGCACTTGATAAACCGGTAAAATATTATTTCAATTTTCAACGAATTATCTGAAATCAATTTACAAAAGTTACGTATAGTTGAACTTAATTGAGGTACAAGAGCGTGTTATCAATAGCAAGTATAAATATCACATAATTTTCAAATACTTTAATTTTCAATAAAACAGTATTGAAATAATCACTTTAGAACTTTTTGGATCTATTTATTAAACCTCGCTAGAGATCGCTGTTAGCTATAAGTCCGCCTTAGTACATATTAAAAATACTATTTGCAAACTAAGTTTTATAATGTGCAATAAAGAGTTATCTATCTATCTTTGTCACTCGGACTGATACTAGTTTACTTGTGGTCGATACTCAATTGGAATTAGCTTATTTTTTCTAATTTATTGCACAAATGCTTTCGCAATAAACGTAATATCCCCGCCTAGCTTATCCGCAGCCATACTCATGTTCCACGTTATTGAACGACAAACTGATACCTCTTATGCCAGATTGATTAAAACTTATGAAGCACGGTGCTAGGTGCCCTTCACGTTTCTGAGTCGATTTTGATTAATGTGAAAGTCCAATCCGGCTGCCGAGTCGTTAACCCTTAATTGTTAATTGAATTGGGAAACTTTTAATTGTTAGGACTCAATAATCCCGTAATTTAAGTCAAAAGCCATAATGGAGAAGAATGCGGAAGGCTGCTTTCTCATTTTAAAAGAATTTACATTATTAACTTGACTTATTAACTTTTGAGACTACTTATGTAGCGAACCCGCTGTAACTGTATTGTACCCTAGTGTCCTTTTAATTACTTCAAACTTTTCTGTGCTCAAATCAAATCATTTTGTGATTTGTTTAAAGCGAGAGCTTTATTACTAAGTCTTTATTTTTTGGGTTAGAGGATTAAAGTAATCCTCCATGGGTATTAAAGTAAAGAAATTTTTGGAAAAACAACTATGTTTTCAAGGAAGTCAGCAAAAACAAGCAATTTATCTCATTGCTCATTAATAACTGTAAATTATTGCATATTTTCCTGAATAGATGTACCGTGTCTACGTATAGTATGTCCAGCTTAATTATTCAGTACTCCGACAATTCCCTGTTTGCCCCGTGGGCCGGTTTTGTAAACAGAGTGAGTGAAAGAGGAAGGCTTCGATTATCCTCTTTTTAAATTAACACTCAACGCGGCTTAATTAAAGTATCAGATTCACACATTGTTACGCTTCAAATTACGTTTTCCCGAATATTGTCTAGGGATTTTGATGACCCGTATGATGTTGCGAGTATAAGTCAGTTTTATTATAATAGACAAAATTTGTTTGATTAAATAACTGAACTTTTAGTATTATTATTCATTACTTTTAGATCATTCTTATTGCAGTCAGTAAGAATAGTCTAATTGGGATCAATTACGTCAATCTAATAAATAGTTTACTATTATAGACGACGCGTTTGGAGTATTGGTTAGCGCTCCTGACTATTACGCCAGCCGTCGCGGGTTCAAATCCTGCAGAGAGGCAAACATTTGTGTGATGAGCACGAATATTAGTACCTAAGTCATGGATGTTATATGTAATGTGTGACGCATATTTATATATTTATTGTGCCTTCTGACCTTTGCTCTATTGATTAGAACTTTTTATCTATAGCTAACAACTAAATAAATTAATAATCAAACATGGCCTAATTTCATGGCTCTAATGAAATCGTAAAAAAAATCATAAAAAAAATTTCGCTCACAAAAAGAAGTGCAAAAAGTGGCTAAATACTTTTCAATTATGTATTCACTTGAAATAATTTCGGATTGCCCTCGAAACTCGAAACAGGCAAGAAACAGAATACTAACGATAATCTTCGTTGGCCCATTTGCATGCTAAAAGTGTGCTCGATAGAACAATATCGCATCTTCGAACACCCCGAGATCCTACCTCGTAAAACGATATATGGGTCAACTATAGCCTTCGCACTCTCACCCATTGCTATACTGACAGGGGTGACAGGGACAGGTAAACTCGAAAATATGCATACCACCTTACGGAGTAGGCTCAGGGGGCCTACTCTGTAAGGTAGAAAGTAAGGTTGAAACGTGAGCACTTCGAATTAGAGCTGCCAAGCACACAATCCAGTATCGATAACCTAAAGATAGGATAATCGAATATTGTTACCGTCCATTCTATGCTATGGGTGCTCTATGGACTGCATAGAACCATCTAGTCAGTGATAGCACTGCCTTTGTAGCCGCTCACAATAGCTGAGTAACAGGATTGCCAGTAACCAGCATTGCCATCACCATAAATATTTTTTACGTACCTTTTCAGCCTACAATTTGGTATGTGTTATGGTTTGGTGCACGTACCTTTTGTTCTCATTTATCGTCACTTTCAATAGCTCCAGTGAGGCAGTGATTTACACAATGTTGTCGCTTTTGAAAATCTTACGAAAATATAACTTTCCTTTACTGACTAAATCTTAGATCTGCTACTGCCCCAAATCATGTACCTTTTAGCCCCAAAATGTAGTATGTAGGTACCTTGAGAATTTAATAGTGGCAACACTGCGTCTAACAGTGCTTGCATATAATAATACGCGACTTGCAAGAAAATTTAAAATCAACAGCGCTCTCAAAATGTTTTTATGGCCTGAGCAATCTATACTCGTGTTATGCTTAAATAATGATAAAGCCGAATCCTAAACAAAAATACCAAAACTTAAATAATAAATATATGGCAAAAATAATAAATTATTGAAACATTGTGTTATAACAACATTATACCCTATTTACTGCAAATAAAATAATTTGAATTTGATTGATTGATCCTTACATCTTGGTGCGTATTATGGCTGCGCTTAAGAGCTTCTTTCTCCACGCCATCAAAGGTTTATAATTAATTTTATAAACCGGAAAAATATCGACGGAATACCTTTTAACAAACTGACAGCACTATGAAACGGTGACCCAATTCAACCAACTTCAGACATCGGAAGCGGAAGACCCGATTTGATAAATTTCAATAAAATTATTATTTCTTACGTTAATTTGGCTTCTTCTAAAATTTTTTTTTTTGTTTTCTTGCTTAGCCCAGTTATTTATTGTTGATTTTCGATCGAGATACCTACGAAGGTTTTTTCGTTGATCTAAAGTAGAGAAAACTTTTTCTAAATACATAAGTGTTGGAAACAAACAAATTGGAGGAAAAAATAAAATTATTTTCCACTTTTTACCACTGACTTGCTTGTTCTATAAAACCTAAGTAACGTCTTAAAAGATGAAATATGAAACCAAAAATTGCACACGGGCGGGATTCGAACCGCTGTTGCATAAACAGACGGGTAGATGGCGCTAACGTCACGCAATGACGTATCAATGAGACCAAGAATTTCGCGCGGTTGGACCGACGGCACGGTAGCTCAATTGGAAGAGCAGTTGGCCCGGATAGCCAGAAAGATGCTGGTTCGAATCCCGCCCGTGCGCAATTTTTGGTTTCATATTTCATCTTTTAAGAATAAAATATGACACTGTGAGTGTTAAAAATATTGTAAAACCACTAAGTAACGTCTATTATTATTTCGTCACTTTATTCGAAGATATAGATGAAAATATATGTATTTTGATATACATAGATCAGTCTAATAAGTAGTCCAATTATTGTTTACGCAATTATTCGCACACTTTTAAGATTTTAAAGGTAACTACCATAAACTACAAAAAAAAGGAATTTTAAATCATGAACTGGTATCCCTGCGCCCGCTCCAGGGCGTCGCGCCATCAATGACCTCATTCTTTTATTGTGCGCGCACGGATCGCACGCGTTCCTACTTCGCAAAAATGCCCAAGCGCAGTGCAGAAGAAGACATTGCTTACTATTCGAAAAAGCTAAAAATACTTAAAAGGAAGGAAAAGAAACGTCGTAAACGTGTTATTGTGTATTCGGATTCATCGGAAAGCGAAGATAACTATGGTAAGCGAACCAAGTCTTTCATATCATAGCTACCCACTTCTTTTCAATATTTTTTAAAAAGTGTTAAGTGTTTGTTAAAATCTATCCAATCCATTTTGATAAGCTTTAGAGTTGACCGTGAGTTAACCGAAAAGTGAAATGACTTCGAGAGTTAACCGTGAGTTAACCGAGAAGTAAATTTAACCCGAGAGTTGACCGTGAGTCATCCGATGGGTAATTAAACATCTATGCGGGTTTATTAAACAAATAGTTTTTCGTTTTCTTTTGTTTTTCGTTTTTAGATTTCTTCCTATACGTATATATACAAGTATACCTTTGCTGATAACAAAATGTTTGATTTTAGATGTCGCTAGTAACGAGAATTCCGCTGACAATAATAACGAAAATACGCAGGCTAATAATATTCCGGATGCAATAGACTTAGATCAAGTTTTGAACAGTAATGATTCGAGTAGCGATCAACCTTATCAGGATGGGAACACTGAAACTTCAGTACCTGAAAATAAATTGCCGTCATTGGACCCAGAAATACTCATAGCTTTGGGAGAACTCATCCCAGAAGAAGTAACATACGGAGAGGATATACATCCAGATTTGGCACAAAGATGGGCACCCATCCTTCGCAAAGGGCTGACAGATAAAGAACAGAGAGACAAACTATTCAAAGAGTATGCCACTCCAAACTATTGTAAGTTGTTTAGAGCGCCTGTTTTAAACCCAGAAATCGCCGCTGCCGTTTCCGAGTTTGCCCGAGCTCGAGACAAGAAGATTGAGACCTCTCAGCAACAGCTAGGGGTAGGCCTTACGGCCATAAACAGGGCTATGACTATTCTCCTTTCAAATGATAATAAAGTACAGGCTGTTAGACATTTATCAGATGCCTGCAGGGTTTTATCAGACTTGCACGCTTCCGAGACCCAAACGCGAACGAAATCCTTAACACAGGGTTTAGATAAGTCTTTTCTGAATCTTATCCAAGACACTGAACGCGATGAGATGCTTTTTGGAAACGGTTTACCTGAAAAAATCAAAGCTTCAAAAGCTATTGAAAAGCAGGGTTCTCAAATCAAGAAACCAGATAATAAAGCCGCCCCAGGACCATCTGCTTCCCGTAGTTCTAGAACGCAGGGAAACTGGAGAGGCCCCTCTCGCTCGATGACGAACAGGGGAGGGGGGCGCGGGGGCTCCAGAAGGACTCCATACATGAATCAGAAGCAGGTCTCGACAGTGCAGCAGAACAACTCTGGAGTCTCCGTGAAAAGGGGTATAACTCGAAAATCGTGATTTTTGAGAAATGACGTTTGAAGTTTCAAAAAATTCCTATTTTGTTTCTGGCGAAGATTTTTAAATAAAAGTTTTTGTAATTTAAAGCTACAAAATCAATGTTTATTTTAACGGTGAATTTTATTTTTTTAATGTAATAATATATTTAATATTTAAAAAAATCTAAAGTTATATCACTTTACACAGTAGAATGAGTATTTATCATTGGGTGTATATTGATTTAATTTGACTTAAAACATTTTACACTATGAAATTGGTATTGGTGTCTAATGATACAACTTCCATAAAAATGCTCGTAATTTTTCATTGGTACTTTATATCACTGAACCGACAAAATGTAAAAGTGCAGTTTTTAATGCAGATTATTTTGGGCTGTACGTATTTTCAAATTTACTCGGTTTTCATAAAGTTGAATCAGCTTACACATCATTTAGATCTCACACGTAATGTGTAAAATGGTATAAGTAGTCAGTTTGGTGATTTAAGTAGCCAAAAGCTATGTGTATTCTGATATAAGTATCATGTCATTTATTGCTACACTAGTGGACCGAGCGAATTTTCATTTTACCCCCGTACCCGTCCCACCCCGGCCCCCTTTTATGGTTGATATCCTATTCAGGGTCAAGAAAAATCCAACAATGTAAAAAATATGAAAATCGGTCCACCCATTCTCGAGTTACAAGGGGTGTGTCAAATACAGCTTTGTTTTATGTAAATAAGATTTTAATGATGACTTTGTTGACTTTAAGCTTGCAGTTGCGAGATAAAAGTATATTATATGGGTATTTTCATACAATTGATGAGTCATCTCCGGTTATTAAATAAGCTGCAATATAGCGGCAAATAAATACTTTGTCCTAAAGGACAAAGTATTTTTTTATTTAAAAGTTCTCCTCTCATTCATATTTCTAAAAATTTAATTAATAATAATTTTCTAATCTATCTATGAATCTATGAATGAGAGGAGGCCTATGTTCAGCAGTGGACGTCCTTTGGCTGATAATGATGATGAATGATGGAAGCTAATATTTATAAATCATTAAGAATAAAAAAACAATTAAAACTTAAGAAAGTTGGTAAAACTCGCCTTAAACACTTTAAAAATACCGTACTTCTAATAACCGTACGTCACGTACATTTGTTTTTTTCCCTTGTTACTATTTTTGGATCATGGATTTCATTAGTACGTTTATTGAAATGAATTTTCGCCTGGGTGCAATAAAATTACAATCAAGATTTAGTCTAATGACATTACGAAACCAAATTAAATTAATGGTTTATATATAGTTTCATTTTGAATACCGAAGACAAGAAAAAATGATTTTTGTGCTCTTTGAGTCTAATTAAAACCTAGATAGTTTATTTGCTTTAGCATAATATTATAGGTATCAAGTTTACACGATTTTAAACGTAAATATCCATAGCTTTCAAGGAAGCTATGGCGTTGAATAGCATAACTGGTCTTATTAATAGAAGATCCCTATCTGAAAAGCTAGATTTAACTGCAAAATATTAGGATATTATGATTTCTTTCTGCTCTCTGTGCATTATTGTTATTGTAACTAAAGTAGAGCAATAAACGTCCAATAATACGGATACCAAAACAAAATACTCATTAGGCTGCCGTGAAGAAGATACTCAGATAGCACCTGGAATCACAAGGCTAAGTAGATTGGTTGATAATACGAGCATTAAATTCATTGATAATACGAGCAAAAAAGCGCAGGAAAACAGCACAAGACAGCATCACTTATTCTGTCCATCACTCATCGGTTATTATTACTGAGGCAAGCTCACTACATTACCGGAGGACCATAAAGGAGTTTTACGATATTACATAATAAGCAATACGAAGTAAATGAGCAATACTAGGGCGGGAAATAAATAATTATGACACACCGATCTTTTAGCTACTTTAGAACCTGGAGACTACTTTGCGTACCTACTGTTTTTCCCGCCATTGAAAGATTTTGTTAATGTCATTTCCCTCTCAGTATATCCCACCCAGCCAGTGATTTTACCAATAAGTCACTATGACCATATTGATTTCATTAGTCCAAGGTTTAATTAAAATAGTACTTAAAAATTGAGTACTTTATGTCTGCTATGCATACCTACGTTGTACTGTAATGTTGTAGCGTGCTTTTAAAAAATCCTTTGTTTTCTTCTACATTCGCATTCTTTTTTTACTGTAGTATTTGTCTTTCTCCCCAGTAAGAAGCGTGAAGGTAAATAAGACACGCAGCCTCATAATACTTTTAACAATAACATTATACTTTTGTTATAACTATTCCTTGTATTTCGTTCTAAGTGATATAACTTAATTTATATCAATGACTACAACTTCTATATGGAATATAGTAATTGTGTATAAAGTTGTAACTCAAGTTGTATTATTATACATTTATCAAAAGTAAAATTTCGCTCGGTGCAAAATGTTATAACTGCACATGTATCTATTTACACGTATTTATTTGTGTAATTCTCAAAAAAATGTCTACTTACATCACTTTGCACGAAAACTATCTTTGCCATTTTAAGCCGTAAGAACACGCGAATAAGACAGAAAATTCGGTAATTTTTTTGTCATTTGTAATTTGCCGTAAAATCAAAAACGATATAAGTTGAGTTATACCCCTTTTCACGGAGACTCCAGAACTTTCATCCGTCGAGAGTTTGGAACAAACCTCCTCGTGCAGGCCCACGGACATAGAGGTACACGCAGGCAGATTAAAATATTTTTATAATTGTTGGTGTAATATAACGGACAATAAACTTGTACTGAATTGGATTCGAGATGGTTTTCCAATACCATTTTGTAAAAAAGTAAACTATGTTACGGATAAACATCGTAAATGGCCGCTTAAGGAAAGGGTTAAGATGTCTGAGGCTATTCAAAAATTACTTGATCTAGGGGCTATTTCTAAGTGCAAACCATCTCGAAACCAGTATTTATCTGACATATTTTTAGCACCGAAACCCAATGGTGATAGTAGATTTATATTAAATTTAAAGTCATTTAATAAACATGTAGAAAAATCACACTTTAAAATGGAAGACTATAGAACGGTTGCCCTGTTAATGTCACATGGCTGTTTCATGGCCACGATTGATCTGAAAGAATCATATCTTTTGGTACCATTGAGTCCCAAACACAAAAGGTATTTGAGGTTTCAGTTTGAAAATGATGATTTAGAGACAATTACTTATGAATTTAACGCCATGCCTTACGGTCTCTCTGCGGCGCCGAGAACCTTCACCAAAATAATGAAGGTAGTCGTAGGTTATCTAAGAAATTGTGGCTTCAAATCTGTTATTTACCTTGACGATATTCTGTGTCTAGGTTTGAGTTATTCTGAATGCCAGAATAATGTTGCAGCGACTCAAAGTCTTTTAGAATGCTTAGGGTTCGTCATTAACTATGAAAAAAGTCAGCTTAATCCCGTAACAAGGTGCAAATATTTAGGTTTTGTGTTTGACTCAATTGATATGACTATAAGCTTGCCCATCGGAAAACAAGAATACATTTTTACTCTAGTTCAAAAATTTATGACCCTGCCTAGATGCACCATTAAAGAGTTTGCTCATTTGATCGGAGTTTTGATAGCTGCCTGTCCAGCCATCAGCTATAGCTGGATGTATACAAAGAGGCTTGAAAGAGAAAAGTATTTGGCATTGATTAAATGTCATAATGACTATAGTGCCAAATTCACGCCCTCCGCTAATATAGTACAAGACCTTCTTTAGTGGAAAAATAATATTTTCAATAACAGTAACCGGTTGGAGAAGCCTTCATTTGAGTTAGAACTTTTTTCTGATGCGTCTAGGCACGGTTGGGGGGCGTTTTGTAACAATAAACGAACGGGAGGTAAATGGAAGGAGGATGAGCTTAATTTTCACATAAATTATTTGGAAATCAAAGCAGCATTTCTTGCATTGAAGACGTTTGCCCGAAATATGTATGATTGTGCTATTTTATTGCGTTGCGATAATGTCACCGCTATTAGCTACATAAATAGAATGGGGGGAATTCAATTCCCTCATTTAAATGAAGTAACAAGAGATATTTGGCAGTGGTGCGAGAAGCGAAGCATTTGGCTATACGCATCATATATTAATACTAAAGACAATACTGAGGCAGATCAGGAATCTCGTAACAAAAATATTGACACGGAATTAGAAATATCTAGCAAAATGTTTCACAAAGTAACTAACATTTTAGGGAATCCAAACATCGATCTTTTCGCTTCCCGCGCCAACGCCAAATGTGTGAAATATGTGTCTTGGAAACAAGACCCGGATTCTTTTACAGTCGATGCTTTTACCATTAAATGGACACCATATTTCTTTTATGCCTTCCCTCCATTTACCTTAATACCCAAATGTCTCCAGAAAATAAAGGCAGATAAAGCAGAAGGTATTTTAGTTTTTCCCCACTGGCCTTCTCAGCCGTGGTTCCCATTTTTAAAGGAAATGTGCATATCCGAAATTGTTTATTTTGATGCAAATGAGCACCTAGTAAATTTCTTTTACAGGAGAAGGCAACAGTTCAAACTTACCCTGGGTGTCGCGAAGCTCTCCGGGAATCTTTCCTAAGAAAAGGGACCCCGGAAGAAGCGTTAGAAATTATGTTAGCTTCTTTGGCTAAAAACACTGCCCAACAATATAGTTGCACATTCAAACTATGGTGGTCACATTGTAATTATTTAAATTTAAACCCTTACAATGCAGGTTCGGAACCAGTAGTACTATTATTCCTCACAAACCTCTACAACCAGGGTGCAGCATACAGTACCCTCAATAGCCATAGATCTGCTTTGAACTTACTACTAAATTGTGATTTTAGCAATAGTAAATTGATTTCTCGATTTTTCAAGGGTGTGTACAAACTGAGGCCTTCAATTCCTAAATATATAGGTACATGGGATCCACAAATTGTTCTTAATCGTATAGCACAATGGAAACCCCATAGCGACATAACGGTGGAAAAATTAACAAAGAAAGTCACCATTCTTTTGGCACTTTGTACTGCCCACAGGGCTCAGACTTTATCGTTGATTAAAATAAATAATATAAAAATCAGTCACAACGACATCAAAATAGTGATTCCAGACATGATCAAAACATCTGGTATCGGGCGGGCACAACCTTTACTAACTCTTCCATTTTTTCAAGAAAATCCGGACGTATGTCCCGCAACTGTTATCAAGGATTATTTGTCAAGAACAGAACAATTAAGAACTGATAATGTAAGCAATCTTTTGTTGACTTTCAAGCCGCCTCACAAACCAGCGTCGAGTCAGACGATTTCGCGGTGGGTGAAACAAGTTTTAGCCGAGAGTGGAGTGGATGTGTCAGCGTTTAGCGCACACAGTACGCGACACGCTGCCACATCTGCGGCCAAGAACGCAGGCGTCTCACTCGACGTGATTCGGAAAACGGCGGGTTGGACTTCCACGTCTAGTACATTTGCCAGGTTTTATGATCGACCTGTAGTAGATGATAGTATTTTTGCCAGATCTGTTTGTTACCAAAATCAGTAATTGTTCCGTTCCAATTTTTCTTTTATTTTCATTCTTGAATAGACATGTCTATGACAGATAATACATTGAAATCTAATTATTTAACATTGAAATCTATTTATTAAATAAACATTGGTTACTTATACTTATAATATTGGTTTCATTTGCTTAACATTTAACAAATGTATTTGACGATGCGGCAAAACGTATCTCTTAACATCTACTTATTAGACTGATATATGTATATCAAAATACATATATTTTCATCTATATCTTCGAATAAAGTGACGAAATAATAATACATGATCAAACGAACTTCCAAGTGAAGTTCGATCAGTATTATATGAGTCACTTTATTCGAAGATATAGAATAGGTCCCGCCCACCCTAGCCCAAAATGGTTTTGCCGACTATCAGTTAAATTAAACTCTGAAGTATGAGGTCATTGATGGCGCGACGCCCTGGAGCGGGCGCAGGGATACCAGTTCATGATTTAAAATTCCTTTTTTTTGTAGTTTATGGTAGTTACCTTTAAAATCTTAAAAGTGTGCGAATAATTGCGTAAACAATAATTGGACTACTTATTAGACTGATATATGTATATCAAAATACATATATTTTCATCTATATCTTCGAATAAAGTGACTCATATAATACTGATCGAACTTCACTTGGAAGTTCGTTTGATCATGTATTATAATGTCAAATGTTGCTACCTAAGTAGGCCATTCTAAGTGAAATGTAACAAACGGGTGGACCCAACTCGACAATTGGCTAAAAGACGGTCAAGTCGTTTAGGAGGGCCCACCTGCCGGACTTACGGTCGGCTTTGCTTTTGTCCCATTGTTGTCACTCAAGTTGTCACGTCTTGTACTTAGTAGCAAATGTGACAGAAGCGAGAGATTTAGTTAGGCCCAGTTGCGTAACCGATAGTTACCTTAATCTTAATACCTTATTAAACGATGGTTATTAAAATAGCCAGTCTAACATTTGTTATAGATATAAAAGTGTGATATCATGTTTTAGACAAAAAAGACGATAATTTAATCAATTTTTAGGGTTCCGTAGCCAAATGGCAAAAAACGGAACCCTTATAGTTTCGTCAAGTCTGTCTGTCTGTCTGTCTGTCTGTCTGTCTGTCTGTCCGTCCGTATGTCACAGCCACTTTATTCTGAAACTATAAGCATCACATAGCTGAAACTTGGTAAGTAGGTGTATTTTGTTCACCGCTTTCCGATTCAGATACAAAAAGTAAGAAAAAATAATATTTAAGGGGGGGCTCCCATACATGAAACTAAAACCTAAAATTTTTTTTTTACTCAAACCTATGCGTGTGGGGTGTCTATGGATAGGTCTTTTAAAATGATGTTGAGGTTTCTAAAACCATTTTTCCTAAAAGTGTAAGGTTTGAGATATAGACGCTTCCAAAGTGGTAAAATGGGCGTCCCCCCCCATCTAACTTTTGAACTAAGAAAGTGAAAATTTTGAAAAAAATATATGATGTAGATCTCAACAAAAACTTGCAACGAAAATTGGTTTGAAGGAGATCGAACCAGTAGTTTTTGAGATATTGAACATTTTTATCAACCGCAAATATAACTTTGTCTTTCATACAAACACTATGAAAAACAAAGTTATTTTTGTTGTCGCAATATATTGTGATGTTTTCGTTAAGTGAAATTAAGTGGACCCTGAATTCAGTTAAGGATGGCACGGAACCCTCAGCGCGCGGGTCCGACACGCACTTAACCGGTTTTCATATGAGGTATGACTATCAATAGAAATAAATAGAGTGTGCACCTGTGTTTTCACAAATACTTGTGCACTACAAATGTCCAGTGCAGTCGGTTAGTCGTTGTGACTGGCCACCGTAGTCGAAATCGGCACGGGGGACTATTATATCTACTACTACGAAACTCCTCTTTTTTATGCCACTATTAACTTTGTATCTTATCTAACCCCTAATGAAAACTCTAACTCAGTATCGTAAAAACAGACGCGAGAAGGCTCTGAGCTGTTTCAGCCCCAGAATGCTAAGTCCCCGTAAACTAACTTGCAACTATACTATAATAGGGGCTTACATAAGACAGGACTGCTACAGTTAAGCCAGTTTTAATCAGACTCCGATCCTCTTAGTTACTGCTAATTACGGCACTTGCTGTGTCCACCACGAACTTAGCTTGGCTTATGCTCAATATCCAATTTGCCAGCTTAATCCTATTAACGGTTTTCAAGCGCTCATTATAGTCCTGAGTCCAGCAGATTTTACGAAGGGCCCTACCCTTTACGTTGTGGTACATAATATTTTTTGAACTGACCTCGCCGCCCGCGTCAGTGTTTCTTAGGCCCAATTTCTTCATCGATAGTAATGGTAAAGTTACGTTACCAGCGGTTGAATATTTACGATTGTGTGTGTTATGAAGAAGAACTGCTTTAACCAAATGTTAGATTGGCTATTTTAATGATAATTTTTATTGCTAATGCTATGTAAATGTTATTTTTTCTTCAAAATTAAATAAATAAACGTTTATTTGCTCAAAACATGGTATAAAATTGTTATTACATACAAAAAGGGTGCTCAACACACACAAAAGTACATATTCAACCGCTGGTAACGAAATTTTGCCATTACTTTGGATCAAAAAACTGGCCCTTAGTGATTACAATCCGAATCTATTCAAAGTTGGAGTGAACAGAACTCGTTACATCTTTGACTCCGTCTAAGTCGCACTTGACTTGGTCTGAAGTCAAAAGCAAACCCATTCCAAATAAAAATAAAAATAAATTATTTCGTCATCCTACTTACTTATAACTGAAATGTTAGAAAGAGTAAACGAGATGGCTTGAGCTATACTTACAAGTATGGTCTTTCAGAGTACCTGACTCGGGACTCGGAAGTCGGAATACAGTGAGAGAGAACAAAATGTTATTCGTTGCTGTTGTTTAAGTGAAATAGGGCCGCTTGACCTTTTGCCTAACAAGTATTTCTCAAGTTTATGTAAGCGCAATTTACGAATTTAATTATGAAGAGATTTGTAGGCGTTAGCGTTTTGAAACAGGCTCGGGTTGGAATGGGAAAAACCATTGTTCTGTAGAATAAATCGTTTGTAAGTAAGGTTAGGTACCTAATTCCTGTCTCTTGTGCTCTTATTTTGAATCTAACTATGTCTTAGTCTAAAAAATACTTTTTATTGATGAAAGTGGTTTGCAACCATTGGAAAATCTTATCGAGAGCTGACTATTTTTTTATTTTATTTAGTATGGGTTTGCTCATGACTTTAGACCAAGCCAAGTGCGACTAAAACGAAGTCAAAGATGGAACGAGCTCGCCCAGAAGAAGCCTGTTCACTCTAACTTTGAATAGATTCGGATTGTAGTCACTAGAAAACACCGACGCGGGCAGCTTCAAAACTCAGTGTTTGCTTTTCAATATCATCATACCACAGATAAAATCAATCATTACGTTACAATAAATTCAGAAAGTAACGCCGAAAAAAGTTGGGTTTGGATGCATAATACATGGTAAAGAATTACACAAGCTTTTAGCAAATTAAAGGAATATTGGAAACGCCGCCCTCGTATCTGCAATTTTCGTTGTTTAATCACAGAGTGAACACAGAATGAATGTAAATATTAATCGCGATTTTGAGCCGTTACGGAATGGAAAGAAAAGAAAGAAAACATTTTATGAAAATTACTTGACGCTACTGACTTGGATAGACAGAAGTCCTACTGTGTATAACAATGGCCTTATTTTAGACTATTGTCGTCTCTACTTCTCACATCAACAGATCAATGCTGCCTCTCACATTAGCAAACAAGCGTGATAGCTGAAGACCTACAACGCAAAACGACTTCAATACAATCATCCATTATTTAAGAGTTACTTCTAAGCTTTGTATTTATATCAAAACAACACAAACGAAAATCAGACATGAACCAATCCTGAATTTTTTGGCGGTAACTTTATTCTTACTTCACTTTCTATGGTAACTAAATAATTTTGCCCATTCATTTAATAAAATTGACCACAGCAATTAGGTAAATTCACAATCATTTGTACTAACAGTTATAAGCCCACTGAATCCACCTTCCACCGTGCGCTGTGAATGCACCGCGCTCCGATCTAATAAAGCCGGGCTAATTACCTCGAATTTCAAACATTATAATTTGCACGTGCACATTTTGACGTTATAACAGAATAATAACAGCATCAGAAGCACATCTCAGCTGCCGTCAACTCGTTTACGCCACTTATAAGTTGTAACACCCTTACCGCACTCCAATCGCATTAGTGTATGAAGCGGGAGTTTTAGGCCCTCACATTATTTGCAACTCGAAATTTCCAGGCAACTCCAAACTTATAATGGAATTACTTTTAAATTCATGGCTGCATGCCGCTGGCATGCGGAGAGGCTCATTTCAGGGAAATGCACTTTATGACTAGAAATTTTATTACAGATACAATGAAGTCTTGACAGGCAAAATTTTATCATTATCATCATTATCAGCCTAAGATGTCTTCTGCATCTAGTTTGATCTTGCGATCTTTACATGGTCGTACGTCCATCTTGTTGGCAGACGCCATGTTGTTTGTTTCGTCATCAATATCAATAAATTGCATGCCATAAATCTAAAAATGCGTGGTCTTTAACTGCCACCTTTTTAGGGTTCCGTAGCCGAATGGCAAAAAACGGAACCCTTATAGTTTCGTCAAGTCTGTCTCTCTGTCTGTCTGTCTGTCTGTCCGTCCGTATGTCACAGCCACTTTATTCTGAAACTATAAGCATCACATAGCTGAAACTTGGTAGGTAGGTGTATTTTGTTCACCGCTTTCCGATTCAGATACAAAAAGTAAGAAAAAATAATATTTAAGGGGGGGCTCCCATACATGAAACTAAAACCTAAAAATTTTTTTTTACTCAAACCTTTGCATGTGGGGTGTCTATGGATAGGTCTTTTAAAATGATGTTGAGGTTTCTCAAACCATTTTTTCTAAAAGTGTAAGGTTTGAGATATAGACGATTCCAAAGTGGTAAAATGGGCGTCCCCCCCCCCCCCCCCCCCATCTAACTTTTGAACTAAGAAAGTGAAAATTTTGAAAAAAATATATGATGTAGATCTCAACAAATACTTGCAACGAAAATTGGTTTGAAGGAGATCGAACCAGTAGTTTTTGAGATATTGCACATTTTTATCAACCGCAAATATAACTTTGTCTTTCATACAAACACTATGAAAAACAAAGTTATTTTTGCTGTCGCAATATAATGTGATGTTTTCGTTAAGTGAAAGTAAGTGGACCCTGAATTCAGTTAAGGGTGGCACGGAACCCTCAGTGCGCGGGTCCGACACGCACTTAACCGGTTTTTTTTACTCGAGCACTCTTCATATTCTAATGTGAGCCTACTTTTAGTTTATGCTTACGGCCTTTATGGCCAGATTCTTTAAACGAAATGACGTTCTATATTGACTTTTTTGTTGGTGCTTATTTGTCTATTCCTAAACAACCCTTTAGGCATATTATGTTATGAATGCATTATGTTTACCTTTTTGTGCAATAAAGTTTTTGAATAAAAATAAAAAGAAGGCTCATGGTTTTTATCTATTCTGCACAGCTACTGTATTCGCTTATTTTGAAGCCAAACTCGAACGACAAAGTTCCTGTCGGGACTAAAATTAGTTTTTCATAGCGCTCATACTGCTGCCAATGTCATAACTTCGTCCCTAATTACGGGCCCTTTGTCTTATCTTCGCATGTGAGTAATTAATTACATTTTGCTTATTAATTTACTCATAATGGCTGAGTATCGCTGTTGTGAAATAATTAAGCCATTTGTTAATTAAAACTCGCCGTAACTTCGCGTAGATTTTCTGATATTTTGTTGCTTATCTGTTATTAGGTTAAGTTTTGTTGCGCTTGACAATTTACTTGTGCTCGTTGGAACCTTATTAGAATCGAGGCAACGTTATCATAGTTGCTATCTACACAACTTCGTGAGGCGTAACTTGATCCCATCATTAACTGTAAAATAACTTATTACCATTGCTTGGTTAAATAAAATAAGCGAGAGGACCCACACACACGTTATATTATACCGTACTATTCGATTTAACATTGTTCAATAAATAATCCATTAGTTATCAAATGTTATATCACGTAAGTTTAAAAAGGATTTTAGTCTCTAAAATTGATACTTAAAGAATATTTTGTTATTGTTATGTTATTTCTAATCGATTTTATACTTTTAAAATAAAAGCCGAAAAGACACTAGAGTAGAGTAAGACTAAGCTAAGTTTGACAGATACATCATAAAGCTTCATTAATATTGTACCTACAGTTCATAAGTACCATCCCTAATTGATATATTACGGTTGTGGAGACTTTTCCGCCCCCGTCATAATCGTTGTCTGGTGTTCACAGGGATAAAAATTCCTTACCTTCGAAACCAAGACAATTGGTGTGTTGTCTGGCGCATATTTTATTTATTCATTTTGAGGTTATAATGAGAGCATGTTAGTTTCACCAATATGTACATGTATTGAAATGCACTAAATCTCTAGGTAATTAAAGGGTCTGCAACTATAGGCACTACCTTCAAAAGGTAAATAGTAGTAGGGATTCACGGGTTCTGGCTCACTCAGACCGGTTCCTTATGAGTTCTGTCTCACCGCGGGTCCTGGCGCACTTGTAAGACGGGTTTTTTAGGCAACCGATCGGATTCACGGCAAAAAAAAAAAAAAAAAAAGTTTGGTGTCAAAATAGGGGTTTTCGACCATGCCCGATCGACCTATGTGGTCCATTTTTGCGTATTTGCACTCGTTGGCATTTTAGCTGTTGATCCAGAAAACCTCCAATACCACCCATTAAGCTAATGCTAATGATCACCTCGACGTCTAATGGTTTTGTTACACAACGATAGGAATCACGATCCTCTTAATGGCCAATAATTTATTAATCAGCTTATGTCGTTTCTGTTGTGCGTCATCCTATGACATTCCTCAATAATTTCAGCATTAAAATATTGATGTAGGTGTTTATTCCATTTAGGACAAGTCATACCACTTAAGACAATGAAAAAATCAAACAACATTAAGAAAAAGAAAAAACTGAAACTGAATTGTTTGTAAAGTAAAGTAACCTAAAGTCCAATCATTTTGTATCATACCATAACTTAATATCTTTAACACATATTTAAAACATTTTATATAGGTAAACATGAATGTGTAAATGAATGACATCAAAAATCAATCTTTATTATATGTAATTTAATGTTTAATTCCAAATTCAATTTTAATTCTATGAAATCAATTTTAATTCTATATTTCTTAGGTAAAGTTAATTTATTTTATTTTGTGTAATTTGCATGCTATAAATAAAATAGCTAAATAGGTTTAAGGAACACAGCTCTTAACATCTGCATTTTGTATATACCCTATTTAATGGCAATAAAGAATTTTGAATTTGAATTTTGAACAGGCATCGATAGCACCCGGTCTAATTCGAGTTGTATCATCATTCTTTAAATTCATTTCTAATTTCTACAATTAGTTACGTCATAATTGCATTTTAATTTTACCAATGAACTATGTTGCAATCAATGATAGTTTGTGTTCATTAGGATACTCATTATGAGATTCAAGTTTTTAGTTAAGTGTCATCATTAAAATAATGTACCTATAAAATTACTATTTAAATCGAATCATAAAGCGATATATTACCAGTTACCATTTACATTCTACATCTCGTATTGGTGTTACTGAAATTGTTCATCATGTCTAATTCTGGAAAAAATACAAGTGTCGTCTTTGAGGGAGATTCAGACCTCGAATCGGAAATGTTTGAACTGTGTGAGATAGCAGAATGTGTATTCTCCATGGAAAGGGAGTTATCTGAGGACGAATTAATCGATTCTGAGTCAAACAATACTCCAACGAAACCCGAGACAAAGTAAGTAAGTAATATTTTTTATTTCAAATCAAATATCAAATAAATATTTATTGGCATAAAGTCTTACACTCATAAAATAATTTTATGTAAGAATTTATTAAAACAGGTAGGAATTTAATGTAACTTTATCTAAAAGAGTACTTAAATTCACAGACATAAATAATTAATATTTATTTAATATTTCTTATGAAAAACTTTGTTAACATATGTAAATATATAATCATTTATTTGTTTTTTAGCTTGCAAGTTGGAGCTGGTTTAAAACGTAGAGCTGATGATGGGGAAAAGCAAACTACAGAAAAGAAAAGACGTTCGAGCAGTGAACCATCTACATCAAAGGATTTAGTTTCGAAGCAATCAACTGAAGATGAAATAGTGGAGTGTGAGGTATGCAAAGTACCGATCAAAAAAAGGTACTTAGCAAATCACTATCGGAGTAACGTCCATAAGAATAATTCTTTACGTATTCATCACAGTTTGCCAAATGTAACGTTAATAGAGTCTGCATTTGGAAAACGTGTGCATACATATAGAATTGTACCACTCTCTGATAATGATGAGCTATTAGAATACAATTCATTTTTTTCTTCTGTTAAAGATACTCTTCAGACTTTGTTAAATGAATGTATCTCAAATTTAAAAACTTTCAAAGTTAATTTCATAATGCATGCAAATTTCATACAACAAAGTAAAGAAATTATAAATACATTTGATTTTCAAACTCCAAACTATATTATAAACACATCAGAAAACTTAACCGCTTTTCTAGAAACTCTTCATGAAACACTTTCAAACAAAATAAATGATTTTGAAAAAAAAGACAGCGGTTGGTCTGTTCGACAGATACTAAGCATTGATATGAACGTAAATAAATTTAACCCACTTCGTGGTTCTTCTTATATTGACTTACCTCATGATATAAGAAATAAAAAGGCAGTAATAAATGTAAAAAATGCTGATGTACAATGTTTAAAGTGGGCCTTACTCTCAGCATTGTACCCAGTCAATAAAAATTCAGATCGTGTGACTTCATATTCCAAATATGATCAGAAATTAAATTTTACAGGTGTTGCTTTTCCAGTAAAGTTAACGGACATTCATAAAATCGAAAACTTAAATAATTTAAGTATAAACGTATATGGTTTGGAATACAATGCTGTGCGTAAGACCAATTCAGTGATTGGTCCCTTATATTTTACTAAGTCTCTAAAACCCACTCATATAAATTTGCTGTACATAACGAACGGAAGTAATGGGCATTATTGTTACATAAAAAACTTATCTCGCTTAGTCAGTAGTCAGATTACAACTAAAAAAGGCGGTATTTATATTTGTGATGGTTGTCTTATTTATTTCAACAGCCAGGAAGCCCTTCACAGACACAAAGATAACGACTGTGCTCATATCCGAACTGATCTTCCCAATGCTAGTGTGAGTAGGAAAAATTGGTTTGGTGTAAATGTACCGAGCGATAAACTAAATTTTGAAAATTTTGAAAGAAAACTGCGAGTGCCATTTGTAATTTATGCCGATTTTGAGTCGTTTCTCAATCCAATTGACTCATGTGCCGATGATCCATCCAAATCGTTCACTACTAATGTGCATAGACATGATGTCTACAGTTTTGGATATTATGTTAAATGCTCTTACGATGATAAACTCTCAAAATATGTAACATATACTGGTCCAAATTGTGCTCATGTTTTTCTAACAAAATTACATGAAGACATAAAAACTATCACCAAAGCTAACACTTTCTCAAAACATCCTCTTCCGTTATCCGAAGTGGATAAAGACAAAATACAAGAAACCTCTATATGTTACATATGCGAGAAAAAACTAAATGCTGAACAATATATAGACCATGATTGGCACACAGGTGTTTTTAGAGGTGTATGCCATGAGTTGTGTAGTAAAAAATTCAACAAAATACGATTCATACCTGTAATATTGCACAACCTCAGTAATTATGATGCGCATTTTATTGTGCATGCCTTAAACTTTGCGGATGGTGAGGTGCAAATCATCCCCCAAAACAAAGAGAAATACATTTCATTTTCAAAAGTTTTAAATATCAATGGTAACCCAGTGAATTTGAGGTTTATAGACTCTTTAAAATTTTTATCCAGTAGTTTAGAATCATTAGCTAACAATCTTAATGATACTCAGTTCCGAGAAATGAAAAAAGAGTACCCCGACGATACTGACTTTAAACTCTTAAAACGAAAAGGTGTATATCCATATGAACACATGTCTTCTTTTAAATCATTAGAATTATCATCTTTACCATCGATTGAATGTTTCACCAGTATTTTAACTGGTCATAGTATTTCTGATACTGATTATAACCATGCTCAAGAAGTATGGTCACATTTTCACTGTCAAACAATGGCTGACTATTCTAATCTCTATCTCAAAACTGATGTTCTACTTCTATGTGACATTTTTGAAAATTTTAGAAATGTTTGCATTAAAACTTATGATTTAGATCCTGCTCATTACTATACTGCTCCAGGGTTAAGTTGGGATGCTATGTTAAAACACACTCAGATTGAATTAGAGTTATTAACAGATTTTGATAAAATTGCTTTTATCAAGTCAGGTATTAGGGGAGGAATATCACAGTGCAGCAATCGCTACGCAAAAGCAAATAATCCGTATATGGCAACCTTTGACAAAAACGATCCTATATCGTATTTAATTTATCTTGATGCCAATAATTTATATGGGTGGGCTATGTCTCAATATTTACCTTTGTCAAATTTTGAATGGGAAGATCCTGACGTAAATTATAACGTACCAATCACTTCGGACGTTGGTTATATTTTAGAAGTGGATATAGAATACCCCAATAGTTTACATGATGATCATTCAGACTTTCCATTGTGTCCACAAAATATTTGTGTTGGTAATTCTAAAGAACCCAAGCTAGTTACAAACTTATATCATAAGAAAAAATATGTTATACATTATAGAAATCTATTACAGTGTCAAAAATTTGGTTTGCGTGTTCAAAAAGTTCATAGAGTATTAAAATTTAAACAAAGTCCCTGGTTAAAGAAATACATTGAGTTAAATACAGAACTACGAAAATTAGCAAAATCTGACTTTGAAAAAGATTTCTATAAACTTATGAATAATTCTATATTTGGAAAGACTATGGAAAACATAGAAAAACGTGTAAATGTTAAATTATTGACACATTGGGAAAATCATGGAAAAACCCAAGGTGCAGAAAGTCTCATTGCTCGTCCGGAGTTCCATAGCCTTTCAATTTTTTCTGAAAATTTGGTTGCAATTCAACTTCGCAAAACTAAATTTTTTTATAATAAACCAATATATTTGGGTTTTAGTATATTAGACATATCGAAAACTTTAATGTATGATTTTCACTATCAGTATATGAAAAACAAATTTTCCAATTTGAAATTGATGTATACCGATACTGACAGTCTGGTGTACCAAGTATTTTGTAAAGATTTTTATAAAGAAATTAAGGATGATTTAAATGTTTATTTTGATACTTCTGATTATCAACCTAGTAATCAGTACAGTTTTCCACAAGTAAATAAAAAGAAGCTAGGATTTTTTAAAGATGAAAATAATGGTAAGCTTTTAACAGAATTTGTTGGACTGCGCTCAAAAATGTACGCGATGAAAGTAGAAAATCACACCATAACCAAAGCTAAAGGAGTTAACAAAAGTGTAACAAAGCGATTAAGTGTCAGTAACTATAAGTCCTGTTTATTTAATCTATCAATTCTTCACGCAGAAATGCATAGATTTAGATGCATCAAACATATAATATTTACACAAAAAATTAATAAAATATGTTTGTCATACAATGATTCTAAGCGATATATTTTACCTAAGTCAACCAACACATTAGCTTGGGGGCACTACAAAATAAACACTATTTAGAAATGAACTTCATTTATGTTTTGTTGTATTTAAGCGCTTTGTTATTTTAAGTTTATTGTAGCTACTTATAATTTTGAATATACTTGTTATTATTATAAATTGTATTACAAACTTTAATATAAATGTAATTTTTAAATCATATTGTATTTTGTTTTTCACTTAAATAGACGTGTTATCCTTCATTTAATATGTTTCATTTTGAACACCCTTTCACTGCCATAGTAGCTGGTCCTAGTGGTTGTGGAAAATCAAAATTTTTGTGTAATTTCTTGAAAAATATAAAACGTGTTTGCAACCAAGAATTTAAAACAATATTATGGTGTTATGATTAGATGCAACCGCTATACAATTTAACTGAAGTAACCTACTATCAAGGAATTCCTGACTTGAGTATGTTTGATGGAAAATACCCTCAACTTATTATCATAGATGACCTCATGAGGGAATCCGACGGGCGCATAGTTGATATTTTTACAAAAGGAAGTCATCATCGAAACCTAAGTGTTTTCTACATAACACAAAATTTATTCCATCAAGGGAAAGGACAGCGAGATATCACTAAATTCAAGTTACATTGTTTACTTTAAAAATCCTCGAGATAAAACTCAAATACGTTTTCTTGCTCGTCAATTGATACCTAAGAACCCTAAATATGTTGAAGATGCGTATAAAGACGCTACAAGTAAGCCTCATGGATACCTAATGATAGATTTATTACCGGTATATATGACACCTCCTGTTTACTTGATCAGTAATTTAGATCCTGATACAAAGCCGGGCACTCATTGGATAGCCATTTATATAAATTCTGAAGGTGTTGGAGAATACTTTGATACTTTTGGTCGAAAACCTGACACTTATCATTTATCTTTTTTGAAACGAAACACTTGTAAGTGGATATATAACAATAAAGTTATTCAGAATACTTTTTCATCACTTTGTGGAGAGTATTGCCTTGTGTATTTATATTTTAAGCGTAGAGATATATCTCTAAATGACATTGTTGAAATGTTTAATCAGTCAGGTATCAAACGACTCCCCGGAGTCGCATAATAATGGAATTTCTATTGTGTCTCATTCACACATACTTGACGAGTTAATGATGATACAATCAGTAATGATACATTGTTACCTAGATATGTTTAAGTCTTTTGTATTGGTATAATATCGTGTACCTATGACTATAAGTAAGTAGATTATAAGTTTATTGTTATAAAATAAGAAATGATCTATAATTTGAAATAAAACAAATAAAATATTCATAAAGTAAAAATTTATTTCTTTGATTTAAAGGTAAACTTTTTTACATGCGGTGAACTGGAAATTTCTTTGGTTATATTGTACATTAACTGTCGCGTCTTTTGATGGTGGTTAGATTTTTTCTTATTGTAATATTTAATACGAACGTCACAATGTTTCCAGTGCTCAGATTCGGGTACATTCTTAAGTTTTTTTAAATCATAAATTTCCAATTTAATTAGATGTGTGGCTTCTGCTTTATCATTTTCGTTGGTTGATATATATGAAACTCCATCAGCCGTTGCTCTAGCCACAGTTGAGGCCTGAAGTTTTTCTTTTTTCTTTTTTGATGGATCTTCGTCAAAAAATTCATCCAGAGAGTCAACTTTTGCAGGGTATTTCGGTTTCGGAGATATTGACGATGATTCGTCGTCTGACAACGGGTAGTAATAATGTTTATATGTATTTTCTTCAAAATTGATAGCGTCAGAACCACATGTTAGCTATAACAAAATTAAACAAAGATTAGTTAGTACATAAAGAAAAGTTGTTGAGAGGAAATAAATTTGTAAAATGTAATACTTACATCCATCTCGGATTCCATTGGTAGAAGGTTTCTTTGAACTAAATTAAATGGTAGGTAGTACTTTTTGAAGCGTTAAAGAGCAAATGTGTAAGGAAAGGTAAAGTTGCAGACCTTTTATACTTAGTAAAACTAATGCAATCTTACGACTTAATTGGTTATAATATTAAGAAACTAGAAACCGTAATGAGACAATGAACAAAATATATGAAAATTAATTGAAAAACAATTAGCTATCGTGAAATTAATTGCTAAATCGCATTAAAACAATGTTGATGACCCAGATTCCTCAATGGGATTCACGGGTTCTGGCTCACTTGTTCAACCGGTTTGACAGGTGGTGCGCCGAGCGAACGAAGCGAGCGGAGCGAGCGTAGTGAGCGTGCCGCGATAGCGGCCGGCGAGCACCACCTGTCAAACCGGTTGAACAAGTGAGCCAGAACCCGTGAATCCCTACTACTGTAAATTTTTATCGAGTAACATTTTCAACCATGTAATTACAAACTTTGTAAATACTTAGTGCATTTTTTTGTGTTACATAACACGAATACTGTATTATACCTTTTATTTTCATTTTACGTAATCAGAGTTATGAAAATGAGGTTCAAATTGATATTTACAGCATTCAGTACAGAGCAACAAAAATGACACGGTAGGTTTGTTATTGTTGCTCGTAGCGCCGTGGTGGCAGCGCTTTGGTAGTAGGATTTCGGGGCGCAGGCTATTTTGGTCCCTGTGTGTCTCTTGTACACATAGTACGTGACACTTGGTTTGGTCACAGAGGTTTTTAAGGAGGTCTGCTTTTACATTAGAAAAGCCCTCGATATTGATGGAAACCACTGTGATTGCTGGGTCTGAAAAGAGCCTTTGTTTTGGTGTTTGGGGATATGCCATTGTAGTGAAAGAATCAGTCAGCCTAGCCACTCCGTTACGGTGACTAGCTGCTTCCAGGGTGCGCCGCGGGGAGGCGGCGGTCGGTGTTTGAATAGGTGACCATTGCGTCCATTTAAGTGACGCATATCACGAGCATCTCCGTGCTTCGGAAGACACGTTAAGCAGTTGGTTCCGGCTAATATCGGTTGTTATTAGTCGTTAAGCCTAGTCAGAGGCCCTATGGGCTTGATGAAATCTGATAGCAAGGTTGGTCGCTTGCCTTGCAAATACCCCTCCGCCAATCCTCCGCCTTTGCCCAGCAGTGGGATGCTTACAGGCTTACTTAACTTTTTTTTAGGTTTATTTCAGATAGAGTCATGTCATACTTATTGGTTATTTAAATAAGAAGATTTTTAAGATCATCTTGTTTTTAATACCCTAAACCCAAAAAAAATTTTTTTTGTAATCGTCACTGATAAATCACACTGAGCACATTGTTTTAACCCCTGACGCAAAAAGAAAGGTATAAGTTTGACGTGTCTGTCTATGTATTTGTGAATCTGTCTAAGGTGTCGTATCTCCCAATCGGATGAACCGATTTTCGTGTAGTTTTATTTTTGTTTTATTGTCAATTTTATCCCGAGTGTTCTTAGTCATGACACCCCCGTGCCTTGGAAAGCACGTTAAGCATGAAAGAGAAAACCGGTTAAGTGCGTGTCAGACCCGCGCACTGAGGGTTCCGTGCCACCCTTAACTGAATTCAGGGTCCACTTACTTTCACTTAACGAAAATATCACAATATATTGCGACGGCAAAAATAACTTTGTTTTTCATAGTGTTTGTATGAAAGACAAAGTTATATTTGCGGTTGATAAAAATGTGCAATATCTCAAAAACTACGCGTTCGATCTCCTTCAAACCAATTTTCGTTGCAAGTTTTTGTTGATATCTACATCATATATTTTTTCCAAAATTTTCACTTTCTTAGTTCAAAAGTTAGATGGGGGGGGACGCCCATTTTACCACTTTGGAAGCGTCTATATCTCAAACCTTACACTTTTAGAAAAAATGGTTTTAGAAACCTCAACATCATTTTCAAAGACCTATCCATAGACACCCCACACGCATAGGTTTGAGTAAAAAAAAATATTTAAGTTTTAGTTTCATGTATGGGAGCCCCCCCTTAAATATTATTTTTTCTTACTTTTTGTATCTGGATCGGAAAGCGGTGAACAAAATACACCTACCTACCAAGTTTCAGCTATGTGACGCGTATAGTTTCAGAATAAAGTGGCTGTGACATACGGACGGACAGACAGACAGACAGACAGACAGACAGACAGACAGACAGACAGACAGAAAGACAGACAGACAGACAGACTTGACGAAACTATAAGGGTTCCGTTTTTTGCCATTCGGCTACGGAACCCTAAAAAGAAAGCATGTCGAACTGCTGTCTCACCGAATTATTGAAAGTGAAGAAACAGAGAGTGCACTTGTGGATTGTCTATTTCTTTTGAGAGCCGCCATTACCAAAAATCGGTAGGAAAATATTATTATTATTGTGACTGTAGATTACTTTAAGAAATTATAAAATAGATAGAACCAACCTCTGAAACTGTTTATTAATGAACTCCGCAAGACAAAATTCTTACCTATGTATTAAGATTCTTATTTATTGCTATTGTAATTCTGATAAAAAGCAATGTTAAGGGTGGGCCTTCTATCCACGCATTTATTATGAATGAAATTTGAGCACAAATGAAAAGGTATTTGTTTCTTGTGCCAATTTTCCTGCCGCCCAATACTCCCTGCGGATCATAAAACATAATCAACTTAATAAAACTGAAAACAGGATATATTTAACTTAAATTAATGTTACAGCAGAGATCTTGCGCAAAATTGTAATCTTGGAATATATTATCACGGAATAGTAAAAAACTTTTTTTAAACTTTTTTACTCGTATTTTTTTTAACATGTCCGTATATACGAGTATTATGTATATCCTACTAATATCATAAACGCGACAGTTTGTGAGGATGGATATATGGATGTATGTTTGTTACTCCTTCACGCTTAAAGTTCCGAATAGATTTTGATGAAACTTTACAATAATATAGCTTATACTTTAGAATACCACAAAGATACATTACAATGATATTTTGTGAGATACGTACGATATTTAAGCGGGTGAAGTCGCGGCAAACTGCTAGTTTCACAATGAATGACACAATATCAACTCATACATCAAATTAATGTTTAGTATTGAAAATACTTCCAGAACGTTCTCTATTCAAAACTTGCTAATTAGATTAAAAAATAAATTTGGGAGCAGATAAAAATCATCGAAATAAGTTTCGTCATGCAACACAAAACTTTGTCTTCCTATTTTTAGTCGCAAATTCGTCAATAAAGACTGTAACAACCAAAACCGAGTACCATCGACGTGTAACTCACTTCCCTTCGAACATTAAATAAAAATTGCCACTTCAGAAATACGGGAGGCGTTTCCATGGCAACGCATTGTTTTGGTCGGGGTAAAACGGGAAGCGAAACGCCTCGGGGGCTCATTGACTCGCTACCTCCTCGTTATTGTTTTAATAATCATATTTCTTTTGTTTAAATTTGCGCGTTTGTTGAATTTAATTGAAATTTGTATTATTTTACTTTCTCAAATATCTTTAAACCTTCCCCTTGCAAGGCTTTTGTTACATTATTTCAATTTGAAGAAAATTTTTATCATTTAATTATTTATTTGGTTCTGAAGTTTACGCGAATACTCATTACAATAAAACAACAATTTTACGGATTTATTTCGCGAACGTTTATTTTTATTTTATGCCTGACGTTTCGAATGCTTTACAGCATCCGTGGTCACAGGCATTTAATTATTGTTTTCAAATAGTTTAGGTAAATATAATTAATTATCATTTCTTATTATTGTTGTTTTTCCAATGTAAATCATTAATTCTATCATGATTCATGACTCATTTGGGACCTGCTTCACAATGTCGTAAGCACTTTTCAACAAAAAATAATTCAAATAAAGAACGTCATTTCGGAGGAAATATCTCCGCAAATAGCACTAACCGGGACTTACTTGAACATGAAGTGAGGCAGGCCCTTAGGGTTAATTGTATGGTTTAGATTAACCCAATTAAACGGCATTATGTTGCTGCTAGTTAGTCAATATCATTTATGTTCACATGACTTGTTGATTTTTTACCCTCGGGTTTAATGTCAAAAGGACGGCGCAAGAGGGCGTAAAGGTCTGGGCTTACTACACCGTACCATGACCGTGTTAGGAGCGTATGATATGACACAAAAAGTAAAACGATAGATAGATAGATTCATTTATTGCAAACAAGTACAACGTACATACGTTGCATACATACTACTACTACTACTACTACTACGGCTGCGCCAGAGGTCTCGGGCTCGATTCCCGGGTCGGACCAAAAATATGTACTTGAGTTTTCTGTTCAGAAATTTTCAGGGAAGCCCGGAGTTTGGAAGTTGGCGGTGTTTCACCCCCGTGCCTCGGAAAGCGAGTAAGGCCGTTGGTCCTGCGCCTGATCTCTCTCCGGTCGTGTTAGATTGCTGTCCCATCGGGCTATGAGAGTGAAAGGAATAGAGAGTGCACCTGTGTTTGCACACACTTGTGCACTATAATATGTCCCGCGCAGTCGGTTGGTCGTTGTGACCTTCCACCGTAGTCGAAATCGGCTAGGGGGACATTACATACTACTATGCCCACTCAACTGATCTACAGCGTTCTGTCTCACCGTGGAGCAAGTGAGAGCGAGCGAGAGCGTATTTGCCGGTGCTGACACACTACGTGCATGACACGTGACGGTGTTGGTCGGTAACGGAACCGTCTAGTGGGAAAGGTGTCATAGTTTACAATACAAAGATTGTTTGAATGCGTATGGTACGTCATGCTTAATCAGTTAATTTGCAACGATCATGTTTGAAACTTAAAAACTCTGCTATTTATCATCCCAGTTTATTAGGTAATAAGTACCTACAGTATTGTGTACATAAGGTACACAATACTGTTCTTGATACGCTTAGCACATGTTAGCCCGCGAGGCGAAACACTCAAGTGAACGGTCGACTGTTCGTTACTTCAGTAGCTAAGGTGACCATAAATTAAAAGTAAAAGATACTAGTAATTAAGGCTGCTGTCACCTACCTTCTAACAAAGTTCAAATGAAAATTTCTCCCCAAAAATGACTAAACTGACTACTTTTTTTGAATGAATTGTGTAGAAATGAACTATCTCCATAAGATGTCGACTCTGAATTTTTGATTCAATCTTTAAAATGTCTGTAATTTGCAATCATAGAAGCCAAATCGACGGGTTTTCTGGCGCACTCTTCTAGATCACTTGTTGACATCAGCTATCGAAATAACATAAACTTGAAGGGAATTACGTTCGTATACAAGGTGTCGACTCTGTTTTTTTTATTTATCGCTCTGGTTATTCCAAATGAAGACAAAATTGAAACCATGTTTTGGCATAAAATACGCACCTAAAGACAGGCGATTATGTCTGAGATACATTGCACTTATTCTGTGTTATTTGATAAAACAATGTTATAGAGGTTCCTATCTTTGACTTAGCATCTAAATTCTTGATTTTATCTTGTGCAATATATTCAAAATATCTTACTAAAGTAACCTATAAATTTGAGATTTGGAGCTGTCACGAACATTCATCTTCGATCGAAATTTGACAGACAGCGCCGAGCGCTCGGAGGGGAAGGGTGTGTCGCTCGTTGTCTTCGCTGCTACTCTTTTATTTCGTGTATGATAATAATTCCAAATTTGAAAATATCACGCTTTGCACAATTTTTATACGGCGACCAATTCGCTTTGAGGCTTTATGCAACAGGCATAAAGCCATAGTGCATTTGGATTGTCGATGGTCTCTAATTATAACAAAAAAGTATTCGTTATTTTGTATCGATTAGTAGTTGTATTTAAATGATTAATCAATGTTATGTAAACTTGCATGGAAAGGAATCCTTATTAATACTATAAACAAGAACGATTTATATGTATGGCGACTATTTCAAGAGGTTCATGAGTTATAACGAAGATCTTTTATCATATACAATTTGTATTTTCGAAACTTGATCAAACAAAATGTGCAGATACTAGGACCAAAATTATCGACAAAAATAATAATAATAAAAAATTGTCTACAAAATAAGATTGTGGTATATGATGAGCAAACTGTTTCTATCACCAAACAGTTAAATGTCAATTTTAGACAAATACTGAATTAATAAGGCCAAGAATAGGCAATAGTACCAATTCTATTGCATATGTATGGGGTTGCAAATAATAACCTTATTTATATAAAATAAAGTAATAACAGTAACACTACTTTATAGTTCAACAACGGTAGACCGATTTTCATGATATTTACTTTGTTGAATTGGTATTTACCTCTTACCCCTTAAGTTATTATAAAACAGGGCTGGGGTGCGCCGAGGCTGGATATGACGCAAAGTTTTCTGTGGTCGAAGTTTTTTTTTCACTAAAAAGTCTAAAACTCTTCAAAGGACTCCAATTTAGGCAAACCTTTTTTTTTTTTAAATCTATTTATTTAAGAAGGGTTTAATCACTGAGTGATTATGTCACCCTTATTGTTGATAATTTACAAATTACATTCTCCTAAAACACAATCGGGCCAATTTATACAAGTTTTTGGCTTCTTCCGACATCGGAAGAGCCAATATACTATTGCATGTACCTATATTACTATCTATTGACAAATATAGTTTCCTCTGATCTTCGTTTCGGACACACTCCATCAAGACATGTTGCACATCTTCAAGTTGACTACATGTTTCACAGTTTGGGGTTTCCACTTTACCCATGAGATGGGCAAATCTGTTTAACGGAATGTGTCCGGAACGAAGCCTGAAGGCCATAATCATGTCGGCCCTGCTCATATTGGCTTGGTTAATCCAGGGTACTCGGGGTATATTAGGTTGTATAGTTCTATACCAAATTCCTTTGGTCAATGATCTTTGATCAAAATATTCAGTCCATAGTTCTGTGCATCGCTGTCTTACTAAGTATAGAACTTCATTGACGGTTGGGACGCATTGGTATTCAACTCCGTCATCTACTGCGTTTTTGGCCAATTCATCAACTTTTTCATTTTCTACCAAGCCAATATGAGCAGGCACCCATTGCAAAACCACATGCTTTCTCTTACTGTCTAATTCACAGATAGCTCGCAAAATAAGGTATGCTATCGGCAGGCCTGGCTTTTTTGTAGTACATGAAAGTATGTGTTGAAGAGAACTCTTCGAGTCTGTAAAAATAACATAGTTTCCCTCACCAATTGAATCAATATAGGATAAAGCTTCATAGATTCCGATCAGCTCAGTGTGCATTATATTTAAGTTACTTTTAATCTTAAGTTTTATTGATGAATTCAGTTGTGGATCGTAAAAGGCTGCACCAACAGCACAACCAATTTTGGAGCCATCCGTAAAAATTTTGTAATAGTGATTATAGTATTGATTAATAAACATAATACACAGTCTTTTGATTGTGGATGGATGGTAGGATCTTTTTGCTTTGACAATGGCTTCAATGTCTGGTCTAACATTTTCAGAAAGGTCCACATTTGTTACCCAGGTCTCTAAGCTGAACATGCCTAACTGCGAACCAGCGTGAATGGGTACATCTTTAAGGTACTCATAGATATCGATAAGCAGTGGTATCTTTTTATTTCTCCAGTAAGAGCTTTGTCGCTGCTCAAAAAGGTTATCCAGTAATTGTATAATACTGTTTTGGGTGAAGGATTTGGATTTTAACCAAAACTTTCCTGCCAAATAGTGTCGACGAATATTTAAAGGTTGTAGATAAAGTTCATTTTCCATACTATGAATGCTTGTACTTTTAACGAAGCTGCCCATTAGTCTCAAGAATATATTTTGTAACTTGTCTAATTTACCTAGATGAGTTTGAGCCGCGTTATCATATAAGAAGCTGGCATAATCGATTCTACTACGCACCAACGAAATATAAAGACGTCTAATATGGACGGGGTGAACACCCCAATTACTTCCAGTTAACATTTTAAAGAGATTTATGAATTTCACAATTTTGTCGCATGTCTCATTTATGTGTTTTGACCATCGCATTGAACGGTCAAACCACAATCCAAGGTATTTAATATTATCTACAACAGGTATATACTGATTATTTATACTAATACGAACATTTTCTTTCTTAAATCCTCGATGAAATACACATATTTTACTCTTTGAACGTGAAATCTCTAGTCCTAAATCCGTTAGTAATTTATTTAGCGCATCTATTGAATTTTGTAGTTTTATACTTGATTCTAACAAATTACCTGTAACGTACAGAACGAAGTCGTCTGCAAATTGGGAAACCTGTACTTGATTGATCTTTTTGCAGACTAATATAGTGGCAATATTAAACAATAAAGGCGAAAGTGGGTCTCCCTGTGCCAATCCCCGGTCCGTGCTACGACTAATTTCATAATTACTATCTATGATCGTCAATTTTCTTTCTTTTAGATAGTTCCAAATATAGGTACACATTTTAGACCCAACACCTAACTGATCCATTGTTTTCAATAATGTTATAATATCAATATTATTATATGCGTCATTTATATCAATAAAACATCCTATGGTGGGTTTATTATTTAGGAAACCAATTTGAATTGCTAAGACTAGATTAGTTAAGTTGTCTAGGGTTGAGCGACCTTTTCTAAAACCTGACGTTTCATTAGCTAGTATAAAATTCTTTTCTATGAACCATTCTAATCTATTCATTAGAATGCTATGAAAGACCTTGCATACGCACGATATCATAGATATCGGTCTTAAATATGATGCACTATTAGGATCTCGTCCCGGTTTGGGTATTGGCACTATAGTAATGTCCCGCCACTGTCTAGGTACAAAACCTTCAAAGTAGATTTGATTGTAAAGCTGTACCAATACTTGTTTCCCATTTTCTGGTAGGTTTTTAATCATTGTATACGAAATGTTGTCACTACCTGGTGCTGTATCTTTAGATCTAATGGCTTTTTCCAGCTCTTGGGTATTTATTCTAAGTTCCAAACATGGGTTATTAGTTGAAAATTTTAAATCTAGTTGAGCTACAGAGTCTGGGGCTATTTTTTTAAGTAATGAGTTGGCTTGGTCTTTATCTACATAATCATGACGTAATTTTAATCCTTTAAGCCACTTCATTTTATGCCACACTTCCCCTTGAGTGCAAGTTTTATCAAGCGATGTACAGAATGCCTTCCATGCATCATTTTTGGCAGCACGAATGTTTTTCTGGGCGATACGGACTTTATTTTGTAGTATTTCTAAGTTGTGTGGGGTTGGGTTGCGTCTAAAGTTCTTAAGTGCTAGACGTCGCTCAGCTACTAATTTAGAAAGCTCGCTATTCCAATATGGTTTTGGCCTGAATTTTGAATTCGGATTTGTGTTAATTTTTACAGAAGGGATACATGAGTCTGCAGCTATATTGATATTTTCTATAAAACGATCGTATGATGTCTGTGGACAGGTAGAAAATTCAAAATTTGTAAAACGTTCCGATACTACATTTTTGTAGTCCGGCCAGTTGGCTTGCTTAAAATTTCTACGCTGTTTATTATTGTTAGACCACGCCGCAATATTTAATGAAATCTTTATTATACGATGATCGCTTCCTAGCATTTCGTTCATGGCAAACCACTCAAGGTTCAAGGCTATATCGGGGGACGCAACGGAAATATCAGGAGAGGTTTGTTGCAAGTTGTTATTAACCATTTTTATTCGAGTCGGGGCGCCGTTGTTTAAGACAATTAAACGGTAATCTACTAAGGCATTAAATATTTGTGTTCCCTTACCGTTTATCCTTGAAGACCACGATCTATGGTGTCCGTTAACATCTCCTAAAAATAGTGTTTTATTGCCACATTTTGAGAATATATCGTCCCAATCACTTTGATTCGTCTGCAATGACGGCGGGCAATACGCAGTCACTATATATTTGATGTCTTGACAATTGAAAAGTTCAATACATAAAACTTCTATCGATGAGCTAGTTTGTAAGTCACATAACTGAGAATTGATAGAAGAGTGTGTAATGATAGCTAAACCTCCGTACCCATCGTCCCGATCTTTGCGATAGATTTTGTACCCACTAAGATTTAAACTACTGTCTGGTTCGAGCCATGTTTCGTGCACGGTAGCAATGTGGACCTTTTCTTGTGATAGGATATTTTCGAATGCTACTAATTTGGGACGTAAACTTTGAGCGTTCCACTGTATAATATTAAGACGTATTTTATTTCTATCCATTAACCCAGTCAAGAATTTTTTTTAAAACTGGCCAGTCAGAAATGTTATCGACCAATACCAAAATAAGCCACTCAATACAACATTTCAAAACATTGTGGAATTTACATCGCAAGGCATCATTTCTTAAGAAAATGATCTCTTTCAGTCTTCGTAGTAATTCTTTAAAATTCACTTCACGTTTACTTTCATCACCGGTTGAGTCATCATGGTTTTTTTCATTCGTTGAAGCCGCCGTTTCGTCCTCCATTTCTGGCTCCGACCACATCTCCGCCGCAGGAGTATCCGGCCTTTTCTTCCCCCAATGGCCAGCAAATTTCAGTGGTTTCTTCTTTTCACTTTTCACCGCATTAGCATAAGAAGGGTTAGCAGATGTATCGTCAACTTCGTCATGGATTTGAACAGGTGAAATAACTGGAACTTGGAATACTGGCGAGGATTCAGGTATGTGTTGCATCCTTTCACGTTTTATAGGTTCCGCATCTTGAGGAGGTACGTAAATGGTAAGCGCTCGCCGATAGGTGCAATTAAATTCAGCCATTATTTCCCTCAGCCTCTTCTCTTTTATGTGTATTGGGCAAGATTTCAGCAGTGACATATGAGTGCCACCACAATTCACGCACTTGTATACATGACTCTCACAGTTGGTATGACTATCTCCACATTTAGGACATGTAGGAGTTTTTGAAGAACAGGTTTTAGCTGTGTGTCCAAACTTCCAACATCTGCTACACTGCGTTACGGGAAATACGTATGGAACGACTTTAATCTGGAGATCATCAACATAAACGTAGGCAGGGATGTTGGAGCCTTTAAAGCATAAGCGTACTGATTCGCTAGGAATCCATGACTCTGCACTTATCTCTTTATCGAAATTACGTTTTTTTAAACGTTTTACTGACATCAGTTCCACACCGTCCAGGCAAGTAATGTTTTGAAGTATTTCATCCTCGCTCATATCAATATCCACATCTTTTATCACTCCGTATGAATCACTCCTTTCCATCGCCCTTTGAAATTTCCACCCTTTGTCTATAAACGATTTGCAGGTCTCCAGCCTAATAACGCTAGCTTCATCTTTAAAATAAGAATAAGAATAAACGGACGACAAAAAGTAAAAGGTCAGTTTTTATTAATAAAGACCGTATATAGGCGTTATTTAGTTCCACAACCTTTGATACGCACTTGTACGTACATACCATTGGCCATTGGCGTCAATTCCATACTGTGTGGGACTTATTAATTCCATACGCTAGTAACAGTGTTTCAACGGTTTAAACCTAAATAAATAGGGCAATATTTTGCTTATTTAACATTACTTTTCTTTCTACCACAATCTACAACCACAACCTAACTATGAACTTGTATAATAAAACGCTTGTTTAAATAGAAGCGTTTCATGTGGTGTGTATGTAGTTAATATTAACCTGTATTCAAATTGTACGCAAATGCCATGAAGTTCTATGGTTCTATTCAAGTCCATATTCATATAATATTTCATTATTGAAAAATGTATATGGACAAAATGATATAATACCGGTGTAAACCAAATAAATAAAAATTATCTTGTTTATCATCTGTTATTCATGAAATACTTGAAATCTTGTACGAAATTTTCTCAACTACATTTTCTGAATGTCAGCTATAATAACTTGTGACATATTTCATATATCAAAATACAAATCATATCAAAGAACAGCGTTACACGAAAAAGCATTTATGTGTAAATAAATCCTCATAGCATTCAGCTGGTATGACACGTGATAGATCAAGCGTAGAACCAATGGCATCATCCACCAATAACCCTTAGTCCCCGTATCTCGTGGAGTTTACATTCGTAAAAAAATACCTACTCTGAGAAGTCACGATTTAGATGAAGACATAAAGAGGTAGATAACCGGTACCAACCTGTACCGACTGACTAGTAATGTGCCAAGTCATCTATTTTTAATCTCGAAATATTTAAGAAATTCGTTACAACAATCCAAATAAGGACCGACTGACACTAGAAAATTGTTTTAAAACAAGATTCAAATCAAGACTTGAGTCGGAAAAGTCTCTATAAAGCATTTCAATTCCATGAAATAGCCAACACGGCACAACACTGGTTAGTCGTTGCAGGTCAGTGCGTGTTACCCGCCTCTATATGTCTTCACCCTTTGGATGCATTTCGTTTTTTCTATGCTGTAAGTTTTTTACGTTATTATAACTGTACGTTTGTGTTTAAATCTGTGAATTTAGTTATATAATTATCAAAAGGAAAATGTTCGCGAACTGAATTGACGCGAGCCCTGATTCCGAACTGTATTCGTAATAGGTATTTTAAATACAAAAAAACTGGTATAACATTAATTTATCACATCGACTTTTATAAGACCATCATTTTCTGTGTTCATCATACGCATAGCCTACTACCTAGAGATAAAGTATCAAAATTGTTTAATTACAGTTAACATTTTTTTGTGTCCCGGACATATAAAACCGCACACACACATTGATAAATTCGGTAAAATCTGAGAATCTTCAGACTGTCATATGGCTCTTAAAAAATAAACATGCGCCAGACAACACACCAATTGCCTTGGTTTAGAAATATGACAACGATTATGTACTCCCAGAAAACAGTGAAATGACGAGGTCGCCGTTAAATATTATACAGTACAGATATAATTTTCACTTAATGAATATAAATACATGTACCTAAACCATATTATATAATACAACAGGAGGACAAGTGCTGACAAATTAAGAGCCGTTTCCCACGGAAGTCCAGTTGTGCAGGATCACAGCATTACTGGATCCCGCATAAAATTGTCGTGAGTTCACAGTGCAGTTTTTTGGCAGGTACAGTTGACCGACAACTGAGTCATGTAACCTCCTGTCAGTGCTATGAATATCTAGCTTGCACTTACCGATAAAACTGTGCGCCGTATATTTCTTTCTTTCACACCGTTGCTATGGTAACAAACACAGCAAGTTATTATTGTTAGTTTAATGAAAAAACTGGATTAGTAAAAGTTCGGGGTCGGTAAATCTGGGTCACTGCAAATGGGATACTTGTGTGAATATTAGCATTTAAACGCGTACTACTAATCGGCATCCTGCAGAAAGCAGTACCTGCAACAAACGGATGTTGCCGTGAGAAACGGCCCTTATTTACTGTGGGAAATGACCACTCAATCAAATCAGTATACTTATCTATCAAATGACGTAAGGTCTCGCGTCTTCTCGTAATTCCATAATAATGACCGGTCCGATATAAGTTCCATATTCCCAGTTTTCCTGAAACCCTGGTTACCCTACACCGAACTTGCACGTGCCAATATGACGATGTAGCAGTTCGAAGCTTGCTGCTTTTTGCCTCGAGTACAGGTGAGAAGTTACTCCCATTATGCCAGTCTTGTATCGAGCGAGCTACTCTGCAAAATAGCTGATTAAAAGTTTACACTGTTTTGTAGACGCCTAAGGCTGGAGAATTTTTCATACAACAGCACAGACATTGAGAATGTCTTAAATTAAAATTAGAATGCTTAATGATGCTCTCCTAGAGATTTCAGAATTCATATATGGACTAATACCCAAATGCAATCTGGTGGTCGTCCAATTTAATTTTTATTTAATTTAATTTGTGTGCAATTTAGTTGAATTCAATCATTTAAAATGTATGTAAATAAATGAAATTATGAAAGTACTTAATTCATTCATACAGGCGTATGGAACTTTTGACTCATTTCGGTCATCGGCGTCGACTGATTGCATTATTATTCTTTGATAAAATCTCCTAAACCCTCACGTTAGGCCATAAACAGGCAGTAAATACGCTAGAATTTTTGTTTTACATCTTTACCAGCTAATAATTTTCAAAAACTGTCATTTTACTAATTTTACCAAAGTATTTTTGCAATTAACATTTATGTGATGTATCGATTTTCGGAAGGTTTAGTCGTGGCCGTGGTCGTGGTCAATTCGTATCAATTTAAAAATCAAGTACTTAAGTCGCGCTCCGTAGTAAAAATTCGCCAAACCTTTGTACCCATCCATAGATACTAATCACAGCATAAGCATTAAGTCCACCTTTGTACACTTAATTTGTGCAATAAAGTCTTAAAATAAATAAATAAATACTACGCCATTTTTTCAAGCACCAAACCTGGGTAAGATTAGATAACAACAAAACGCCGTATCATTATCGTTAACAAACTGCACTTCGAGAAGCTTCCATTTTAAATTAAAAATAACGAACTCAGGTCCGTAAAAGGGTAGATTGGTATTTTACGTGTAGGTACCTATTGCGTACATAATAAAGTGATCAGAAACACAATCGAGTTTATTTGGATGTCGCTTTATTATTCCCCCACGTACACATAATTGCTTTCCGAGCGAAACTGAATATTTTATATTACATTTGCAAATATTTTCGTTTATTTTTACCGTGCCTTATGAAATTCTTGTTGTTCCAATTATTACTCGCCCTCAGGGTTTTTCTGGGGTCGAATGTACTGTTTTGATGTTTTGTCTAACTTTTATTTTTGCACAAAACGGAGCCGTAGTTACATTAGAAATGTTTACCTAAGCTGGTTTTATTAGGTTGTTACGATACCATTAGGACCATTATGATATTTAATGCGAACCTCTATACTATATTAAGATCCTATTTCTTTCGTAAATATGATTTACGATTAGGATGAATATGTGAATGGTTATTATATAAGGTCAAATCATTTTAGTTGATATTATTTTAACAGTGGCTTTGTATACATCATAGAAACAGGGGGCGTACCTATTGCGATGCAGTTTTAACAGTTAAAACGCTCTGATTTACTGTCAAATTAGCAATTCTTATTGCAATTTCGCATTATATTGATATTATTACTATAATATAACAATAAAAATATTAATATTCATACCATTGTAGTATTATTATAATATTATTATAGTGATAATATTCTTTAACACTGAGTCGGAATTAAACTGCCTCGGAATTGAACGGATTAAGTTGGATCGCAATACGCCCCCAGGACACTATCATTATTTTTTGGATAATCGATAAAATTTTATTATTTTCTTTATCATAGACAATATAATTTTTTATAACAGCACCCTGACAGTTTAAAAAGTTATCTACGTCATCGGCTTCGCCTCTCTCAATTCAATGCCGAAACCTTCTTTTTCTCTAATTTTAGACTTAATTATTTAAAAAATAAAATCTAAAAAAAAATTTTACCTTAGTCTAAAATTTTCTCAAAAACTAGCGGGTTAAAACCCAAAGCGTTTTCTTCAAAAAATTATAAATTTATTGTGCTGAAACGGCCCTTTAAATATTATCACTTAAAACAAGGTGACTTTATAAGTAGGTATATTTGTACATGTAGTGTAAGTAAGTGTACAAGTCATAATTGAAGTAAGATTAAAATGTAAATCACATTAAACATTAAGCTATATTATGTTAAAATCATTACGTATAGAGTCCTATTTAAAAAATATATAAATAACAACTCGTTATTGAACTAATCTTTTTTTTTTACTTTTAAAAAAGGAGGTTCTATGTGACTATGGGAAGCCAACACTTTCATAATTTCAACTCAAAAACACAAAACCAAAGGCATGTGTAAGATCAACTTAAAAGACAAAATTAAAAACAATATAGACCATAAAATACTAGTTCATTACATTGGTTAACTTAAAGAAAAATCACACAATTCCGAGGCTCATTACGAGCAACAAACTAGTTATAAATGTTTTCGCGAAGTTAGAGATTTCACTCACAAAAACTCCGTAACGAGGTGCCTTAATTCCGATGGAAGTTAGTCGCGATCGGTGCACCTTCGCAGAAATAGGGCCCTCGCACACTATCGGCACTTGAGAATACTAGAAGTTCCCGTTTATTGAGGTATAACTTCATATTTAATCAGTCAGGTATCAAACGACACCCGGGAGTCGCATAACAATGGAATTTATATTGTGTCTCGTTTACACATACTTGACGAGTTAAAGAATAAATCGTGTTGGTCTTTGTGTCAAACTAAAACCCGTTTATGTCACAGCCTTTCGCCAATAAAATCAATTTTGAGTGTAAGTAATTCTACTATTTAAAAATGTGATTATAACTTTAACAGTTAATCTACTACATAAACAATTAGACAATATGCAAATTGTAAAACAGCATAAAAAACGATCACAACAAAACATATCGCTAGGTATAAATTAGTAATGTCATGCTTTTCAAAATATGACTGCGGTAAAACTAAGTGCATCAAATGTGCAAGTAACCTTTCCCGGTCGATGCACCGTCGCTTAATTCTCCTCGACCATTAATCGCGAAAAAGCGAATAACATTTTACTTTAAACGTTAGTCTGTAGACGGATTACTTCAGATAACTTTACGCTTAGCAATCAGCTCCACTCTGAAAATTTGAGATAAGGCATGAAAATCAATGCAATTAGTGGCGACTTACACTGCATAGGTACCTATTTAATTTTATTTGTAAAATTTTAGTTGATGTTTAGTCTTGTAGAAGTGCCACTATTGGCTTAGACTGAAGAAAAACTCCATTACCAAAATAACTTTAAAAATAGACTCAAAAAATACCCCTTTCTAAGATATCTAGTTACAGTAATACAAAATTAATACAACGGACCCTTAACGTTGGCAGTCTTAAATTCTAGTCTAGAAAAACAACATTGCGCAAGACCATCCACCTCGTACATGTGTGCTGAAAGTCGTTAGTTCACACCAAGAGTTGCCGTGAAACCAAACACGACGGTAGCTCAACAAACTTGGCCAATTATTGTCACTCGAACAACACACACTGAGGCGGTTAGACGTCTTTCCCGCACCCACAATTTAGCTGTTTAAAAATAGTTCGACTAACTTTTGAAGTCAGAACTCCCTCGGGTGGGTTTTGTTCATTAGCTCGCTCTTAATGCTTCTTAAAAGTTCTAAAGGTTGTATGCGCCTTCCAAGTTTCTCTCTGAAGCGTCGTTTGTATCTTAATGCAATCGTAATTAATTCGGTTGCTAACTGTTCGTAGCTTTATGGGGGGTAATTAAAAGTAATTAGCTTCAATTAAAAGCTAAAACAACAGAGAGAGCATTAGGTATTTATTTATTATTTCGACATAAGTGATTGTAGTAACTCTCGTTAAATGAAAGCCATAAAATTGAGTACTCTTGCTTCTATGTACGTTAACATACAAATCCCTTCTTGTATGCATATTTCATACAAGCAAATAACCAAACGTAAAATAGTGCCGCGCCTATAGGAAATTTATAATACGAAAACATAAGCTGATAACTGTTTTCCCTAGATACGGCTACTGAGTAGTTGGCAAGATATTCCGACCAACTTGTTGGCATGGCTGATTGTCCGCCCTGACCTACTTGTCTGTTGCAGGGTCTGTGCGATGTTCCTGCCTGAGTTTGCAAGTTTCGTCGCCGCCATCTTGTTTGCAGTGCACCCCATACACACCGAAGCTGTAAGTATTTTGAGGCTACTAATATTATAAGGCTGAAGAGTTTGTTTGTTTGTTCAAAACGTGCGAACGAAGTCGCAGGGGACGGCTAGTTTGAATAATCACAGAGACGGATAATAGACCCAAATGTTGGTCTTTGCTAATTGTGTATGTGTCACAGTCAAAACTCGTCCAGTCAAAATCAGTGTGGAATACCAAATAACCGTTTTGACCGTTTATGAATTTTGACTGTAACTATGTAGATATGTAAACAGGGGGTTGATTTGGTCAGCGAAAAGCGACTCAGGGGTTTTGTATAAACGATACTGATGCCAAAAATAATATAAAAACATATTTTTTTTAATGGAATAAACCTACAAAATCAATTTTTCATTACGATATAGAGGGCGAGTCAAAACTATCAACACCAGGTCGCCTAATCGTAGCTTACTAGCTACGGCGTAGTATTTCGTAAATACTCGCGAGCTACGCGCGAGGGTGTGAGTTTCCCTATTCATTTTAAATTTTTTGAGAAGGTTGTGAAGATGCTTTCTTTTATAAAACTTGCATTTAATTTAAAGTTTTTGTTCAGAATAAGCTCTCATATTATCATCCCTGAGTCGCTCTTCGCTAATCAAAACATCACCCTGTATAAGCGTTAAAAGAAACTGTGTCATTAGGAAATAGTGACAAAAATATCCTAGTCAACCTTTACTTGATTTTTTTTCTAATTTAAAACGAAGCCATAACAACAATATACTGGTCAAATATTCAAGTCAAATATACATAGAACCTCTCTTATAGATATCAAAGTATTTTTTTTTATATTCGGTGTCAAAAACACGCATAAAACTACTAACTAGTCTACGTTACTTAGAAGCAAATTCTCCGACCCTCTTTATATTATTTTGTAAACTCAGTTACGAGTAAATGTATGATCGTTTTTCTCTCCACGGAAAAACTATGGAAGCCGTCCGCGAGAAATAAGTCAAGCAATTTTTCATTCGCCGACCCGCTCCCCCAGTTGTCACTTCTTTGTCACGATCCCCATTTTGAACAAGAAAATGTAAACAAAAAGCAACAAAGGTTATCTTCACCCTTGCTTTGTTTTAACGAACTTTTATCGTGTGAAGAAATAGGGAGGCAGGCGTAACGAAGCTCGTTATATTTTTTGTCACGTCAATAGATTTTTTGGAGAGAACGCTTCGCTTTGTGATAATTTAATAAGGTTGCATTTTAATGGTTATTAAGCTAGTAACCAAAGCTTGTGTATTTTCTTTATTTATTTTTTTCTATTTAAGGCAAGGGCTAAGAAGAAGCACCACTTACAAATTCTTTCACCTCTTTCACCTTTGTGCTGTCATAAATTATTAACAAGATAAAAACTTGAGTTTATCACTATGTATACGAAACCTAATCACAGTAATTTATTTCATAGCAACGGTATTGATACCATACCAATGCGAATGTCATAAATTATTAACAAGATAAAAACTTGAGTTTATCACTATGTATACGAAACCTAATCACAGTAATTTATTTCATAGCAACGGTATCGATACCATACCAATGCGAATACACGGATTTGATATGACACAATTCGAGTATTAAACACCCATGTGGCATGTAGAACGAACACCGCAAACAAGGGCGTTCGAGCAATCCGACACGCTTTAATATCCGCACCACTCAAAACTTGGATCCGACAAATGCTTCCGTATCAGTAATACACGTACACGCTGCAAAAATTAAGCTGCAACGAAATCAACATTCAGTCCCGGGTGCTTTTTGATCCACATTTTTGTCCTACGTACGGTTTTAACGTACATTTGACCACTGTTGTTTCCGAACGAATGAATATCTACGGCTTTTAAACTGTATTTAAAAGCGATGCGAGCCATGAGCGGCGTATCGATACTTTTAATCGAACGTATTTTAGCCACAAATTATAGGAGTGCACTTTTATAGCACAATGAATCCAGTCGAATGTAGTGTATTTTTCGCTTGTCGTTTATAAAGGTTGAAATGTAATCTTTTTGTTAGGGTTTTATTAGTTGAGATGGCTCTTTGCAGAACGCGGACTTGGTTCATGTCATGCAAAAATACATTATGTGTTTTGAAAGTGCATTGAACATGATGTGCCTGAACTAAGTTTGATTCATATCATATAGTAAAAATTAGAAATCTCTAGTAACCCAGTTTCTTTTTAAATGCCAAAATCGTTTTCTGAAACTCGAATTTTCTGTTAAAAAATACACGATTTACATCTTTGGCACAATTTACAATTTAAATCCTGATGATTTGGCTATTCTCCACCTACGTTGTCCTATTTGTTTTCCAAAAACCCACTTTCTGCAATCTTTGTCTGACCCGGGATCTGGCAACACCAGTGACAAGTGTCCCCCTGAAATTGGACCGGTTTATACTCGTCGGACGATGCACAATGCAACTGCAAATCTTGAATCTACACATTATTCTGTGACGATAAACAAAATTGGAACGTCCGTTGTAAGTTGCAACAAAGCGTTCAGCTAAAATAGTGAGACGGAACACGAGTAAAGGAACCAATATGTGAAGATACCCTACTTTGTGCGCGATACTTTGTAAAGAATTCTCGGTGAAAGATTTTTGCAAGTCTACATTCGCAATCTAAATCCAAAACTGATAATGCCAGCTCAGCTCCAACTGACTTCGAATATTGTTCAGATTACTCTATGATCAAATCAACCTAGGAATATTTTCATTTTCACACCACAATTTCAAACTGGCTTAATTCCAACAAAATGGAATTCAATATCAATTGAGAAGTGGTTTTGTGGATTGTAGTGTACGTATACCGGGTGTTTAAAAAAATAATAACAGTGTAAGAGATCGTTACCCACGGCATTCCAGTTCTGCAGGATCAGAAAACTTTGGTGTGATCACACGGCAGTTTTTTGCAAGTGCGGTTGTCTGTCAACTGACTTCTATCAAATTCACGGTCTATAGGTAGACCGCGAAATTGAGACCTCGCCTGCGGTGCAAAGGGGTGCGGGGGGACGAGAGCGCGGTTAGTGAGCTGCGCGGGCGGGTATATCCGCGCCGCCCGCACCCCTTGCGCGACCCGCTATCGCCTCCCCCCACGCCCCTGTACCGTCGCTGTACCCGTGTACCAATGAAGCGGTTTACCTATAACTCGCATGCACTTATCGATACAGTGGCGCGCTGTATATTCCTGTATCGCTATATGTTGTCATGTTCCATTTTAATGTCAAAACTGGATCTGTAAAAAACAGGTATCGGTTTTTGCGGTTCACTGCTAACGGGATGCTCGTGTGAATATTAGCATTAAAACGAGTATTCTACTAAACGGCATCCTGAAGAAAACAGTACCTGCAAAATACGGGATGTCTCTGTGGGAAACGGCCCTAACAGAAACTCCTAGGCCGCCTGATTAGTTTCCCAAAGTGAATGAGGCCTATCACATATTCACAAGCCGAGCTACATCTCACGAGTTCCGCAGATTCGTTGTTCCATACCGAATCAATGCGCATTTTTTGACACCGATTTATTAAATAAGGTCGGGCTTGGAATTGCAACATCATTTATTCAGTCCCAGTGAATGTTTCTCCACCATAAAACGTTGCTGTTCTGCTTACAGTAAAAGGCGGTATGAAATTTGAAGTGTAGCAGCAATTTCGTGACGGTCACTTAAGTGACAATGCAGCCTTGCCGCTTTACGGCTGTGCTAGTGATGTGCAAAACGTTTTCAGAATGTAAATCCAGTTCGTTTTAGGAATAAATTCAAATTCTTCAGTATGTAATCCTATTTTGGAACTATAGTAGGCGCGTTAGCAACTGAGTGGCGAGGCCATAATGTCAATAATTATAATAATTTAAAGCAAAATAATTTTATAAAATTTGACTTAGTCATGATCATGGTTAAACTTTGCACATTTATTTCTAGTGCTCGTATATACAAAATATTTCGGGTGCACATCACTAGTGCTTGTCGCAGCACGCTGCTATATGCCAGTTAACAGTAAACTTGACGATCTTTCAACCCCCGTTTACGTCCGCTTTCCAATTAGAAATACTCGTTTTAACAACCCTATATTTTATACGGTTCACTTTTGTGGCCCATTCCCGAACGTCTGTCGACTTTGTTGACGTTTCGATATGTTGTTCGAAACGTTTTGTGTAAAATCGAACAATTTTATAATAATTTTCTTTTTTGAGCTGCTGTTTATTTCCATTATCTGGCAGGTCAAACTGACAAGAGATACATTTAAATCTACATAATGCTACAAACGTTATACTTACTTATTAAACGTTATGCTTCAATATCTGTCGACATAAACTGAGCAGAAATGTGTGCAAATAAAGTGTTTATAAAATTATTTATTTATTTTTAAAACAAAATACACGATCTCAAACATTTTATTTTACGTTTTTCTTTAATCTAGTAATCACATAGCCAAAATGAAGTAAACCAATTATCACAGTAGCAATAAAATACAACTATCTTTCCAACAAACTTTTAGTTATCCTCGTCATTCACAAAAATATCTTTATTTGTCTAAAACATGGTCAAGATAATGGTGGTAGTAGGTACACTTTTAGTTCAGCATGTTTTGTCTATGTCAGACATGCAAATATATTTTTTTTAAAGGACACTAAACATAACAACACATTCGTCAAAGCATAAATATACCTATTTAATAATGTTTTAAACAAACAAAAGTAGATTGGCTAGTACATTAATCATCAAAACAAATATTACTAAAAGTCAAGTCCTTTAAATTTAAAGCAGTAATGTCAAAAAAACCGGTTAAGTGCGTGTTGGACCCGCGCACTGAGGGTTCCGTGCCACCCATAACTGAATTCAGGGTCCACTTACTTTCACTTAACAAAAACATCACAATATATTGCGACAGCAAAAATAACTTTGTTTTTCATAGTGTTTGTATGAAAGACAAAGTTATATTTGCGGTTGATAAAAATGTGCAATATCTCAAAAACCACTGGTTCGATCTCCTTCAAACCAATTTTCGTTGCAAGTTTTTGTTAAGATCTGCATCATATTTTTTTTTCAAAATTTTCACTTTCTTTGTTCAAAAGTTAGATGGGAGGGGGACGCCCATTTTACCACTTTGGAAGCGTCTATATCTCAAACCTTACACTTTAAGAAAAAATGGTTTTAAAAACCTCAACATAATTTTAAAAGATCTATCCATAGACACCCCAAACGTATAGGTTTGAGTAAAAAAAAATTTTTAGGTTTTAGTTTCATGTATGGGAGCCCCCCCTTAAATATTATTTTTTCTTACTTTTTGTATCTGAATCGGAAAGCGGTGAACAAAATACACCTACCTACCAAGTTTCAGCTATGTTATGCTTATAGTTTCAGAATAAAGTGGCTGTGACATACGGACGGACAGACAGACAGACAGACAGACAGACAGACAGACAGACTTGACGAAACTATAAGGGTTCCATTTTTTGCCATTCGGCTACGGAACCCTAAAAAAGTAATACTAATATAATGTCAAAATTTAATTATACCTCGTGTGTTCATAAGTTTTGAGACAAACTTTGTAGTTAAAAAAATAAATTAAATATTACTGGCTGCTATTTAATTCTTTTTCCAATTTTGAATTTGGAATGTTTTCTTTTAATACCTTTGATTTTCAAATTTATTTCTGTCAATTTTATCGTGATGGAGGGGACTAAATAATTGCGTGCGACCGTGATATCGCTATTTAAGGCGGGAAAAAAACCAATGGAGATTCTCCGTGAGGTGAAAACTTTTGGCGTAAGCCGTAACTTCGTGTATTACACTATCAAACGATACAATGAGACAAGTTCCTTGCAAGATCGCCAAAGGAGTGGTCGGCCACGCTCTGTAAGGACGCCTGCGAACATCAAAACCATCCGAGAGCGACTTCGCCGAAATCCATGTCGCACTCAGAAAAAAATTGCTCTGCAGACTAATATTTCGCGCGTTTCAGTCAACAGAATACTGAAATATGATCTTAAGGTAAAGGCGTATAGCCGCAGAAAAGTTCACTTTTTAAACGATCGGCTTCGTAAATTGCGACGCGAACGTTGTCCATTACTGCTTAGGAGACACGATGCGAGGAAGATACTGTTCACCGATGAGAAATTTTTTTAATGTCGAAGAAAAGTTCAACCGACAAAACAATAAAGTCTATGCCAAAAGTAGCAAGGATGTCCCAGCTTCAGCACGGAATGTCTCGCGTACTCATCATCCGGCAAGTGTGATGGTATGGTGGGGAGTTTCCTATGAAGGTGTCACTCCGCTCCATTTCTGTCAACAAGGCGTCAAGGTGAAAGCCAAGAATTATCAAAGTGACATCTTAGAGCCTGTTGTGAAACCCCTATCTCATACTTTATTTTACAACAAATTTTGGGTTTTCCAGCAAGACTCAGCACCATCCCATAAAGCAAAAACCACCCAAGCTTGGTTGAGGGAAAATGTGCCGGCTTCATCGCGGCGAACGAATGGCCCTCCTCCAGCCCCGACCTCAACCCGCTGGATTATTCTCTATGGACTGAGTTAGAGCTCAGGGCCTGCCGGAAGTCCCACCCAAACTTGAAGTCACTGAAGCGAGCTCTTGTTCGAGAAGCAAAGCGAATCCCGCTAGAAAAGATTCGTGCCGCCATTGATGATTGGCCAAATCGTCTAAGGGCCTGTATTAAAAACAAGGGTGGACATTTTGAATAAAAGATATATTTTATTGTTGATTATTATCTACTTAGTGTTCACTGTAAATTTTAGAAATATAAGTTAATTATTTAAAAAGTTATGCCTCTTTTTTTTCGTCTCAAAACTTATGAACACACGAGGTAGAATCATGAAATCATTAATAGACTAAAAACACATCTCTGTTAGCCATTGATTCAATTTTTAGGGTTCCGTAGCCGAATGGCAAAAAACGGAACCCTTATAGTTTCGTCAAGTCTGTCTGTCTGTCTGTCTGTCTGTATGTCTGTCTGTCTGTCTGTCTGTCTGTCTGTCTGTCTGTCTGTCTGTCCGTCCGTATGTCACAGCCACTTTATTCTGAAACTATAAGCATCACATAGCTGAAACTTGGTAAGTAGGTGTATCTTGTTTACCGCTTTCCGATTCAGATACAAAAAGTAAGAAAAAATAATATTTAAGGGGGGGCTCCCATACATGAAACTAAAACCAAAAAATTTTTTTTACCCAAACCTATGCGTGTGGGGTGTCTATGGATAGGTCTTTGAAAATGATGTTGAGGTTTCTAAAACCATTTTTTCTAAAAGTGTAAGGTTTGAGATATAGACGCTTCCAAAGTGGTAAAATGGGCGTCCCCCCCCCCATCTAACTTTTGAACTAAGAAAGTGAAAATTTTGAAAAAAATATATGATGTAGATCTGAACAAAAACTTGCAACAAAAATTTGTTTGAAGGAGATCGAACCAGTAGTTTTTGAGATATTGCACATTTTTATCAACTGCAAATATAAATTTGTCTTTCATACAAACACTATGAAAAACAAAGTTATTTTTGCTGTCACAATATATTGTGATGTTTTCGTTAAGTGAAAGTAAGTGGACCCTGAATTCAGTTAAGGGTGGCACGGAACCCTCAGTGCGCGGGTCCGACACGCACTTAACCGGTTTTTCTTAAAGCTATTCAGCGGCAGATCAAACCCGCAAAATATTCAATATTTCTCACTGACTTACTTACTTACAATATTTCTCAACGTATCTTTAACTTTTAGGTGACGGGTGTGGTGGGCCGGGCAGAGATGTTGTCTTCTCTGTTCTTCCTTGGTGCTCTTCTATGCTACGCACGGGCAGCAAATAGAAGACGATATACAGGTAAGACCATTTTATCACTTGAATATAATATTACCTTAATATCTTATAAATACAGGCACGGATTCACTAGACGACAAGTGTCAAGCAGCATATCAAGCTTGTGATGTACTTGATCGGTGAGAAAGACTGCTTCACCGGTACCGCATCAGAAAAAAAAATCAGCCTGTTTCGGAATATGTCTCAATAAGTTCTATTGAGCGTTACCTGCCAATTATTTCATACGAAATGACGTTCCATGGTTAAATTATTTATTTATTGGTTAGTGCCTATTCGTCGATGATGAAATAGGCCCTAAGTATCTTAATTGTAGGCTTGCCTTCCGTAGTTAAACGTTCTTGTTATTAGGGAGGTTTCTAATAATACTATCCTGGTTACTATTGATTTAGTAAAATAAAAATCTACATAGATGATATAGACTTTAATGATATCAAAATATCATGCCAACATGTAGAAAGTCAAAGCAATACTTCCTAGAAATATCAGATTACTTTGAAGACCGTAGAACCCCATAATTACTCCCCTAGAGACGTCATATCATTTCCTAATACTAATGAAAGCCCGTTACGCAGTAGTCAGATACTCTCGCCTTTACTACCTCAGTTTAGATAGCAGGAATCTGTTGAGGGACTTTTATTATTGACCTTGCCATTAAGGCTATCGTAAACAGAGCTATCACTAAAATCAGATTTGCTGTAACCTTTTCCAAGGAATCATGTCTGTCGTTCTCGCGAAAGACAATTTATTGTTACGCGAAAGCGAATTTTCGCTTTGATGTACGTAAACATTTTGATACGGATGCCAACCAATTTATTTGTGCTGTTCGATTCTGGTGATTGGAAAACACGTCATTTATTTTGTATGCGGCTTGCTTTGTTCAATTGGCATGGTAATGGTTATATTCCGAGTATCTTTGGCATTTCGATAAATGTTTTGATTCCGCTGGTGAATGTGAGTTTTGTGGTTTTTCGAAAGAACGAAATTCATGGTTTGGTTGTCAACCAGAACAATTTGTAAATTAAATTAATCCGTGCAATATTTTTTTCTGTGTGGCCAGTCCTGTACAATCATATTATTTCTATTATCTTCGGTTTTTTCATCCACTGGTTTGTGACTTTTCAATGATTTCATATTTTATTTTTTACTACGGAATACGGAACACGATTGTGACTTTTCAATGATTTCATATTTTATTTTTCACTTTTCAGCTTTTGATGTTATAGATATCCTTGGATAGATAGATATCCTTGGACATTTCACACAGCGCCATCTGGTCCCAAACTAAGCAAAGCTTGTACTATGGTAACCAGACAACGGATATAAACATACTTATATACTTTTTTTTTGTAAATACATACATATTATACATAGAAAACACCCAGACTACTACAAACAGACATGTTCATGCACACAAATGTTTGTAATGTGCGGGGATCGAACCCGCGACCTCTGGCGCAGTAGCCAATTTCTTAACCACTGCGCCAAATCGGTCGTCTTATGACACACCATACTACAATAGTATTTCGGAATATATTGCATGTTACTTTGCCAAAGTAAGAGCTTGCTAGTTCGGGTGGCGCTGCAAGTAGGTACACAATTTTTGGCAAGTATTATTGCTAGTTAAAGTTATGACTTTAACTTAGTATTCCCATTTTATCAATGAAAAGAAATAATTATTGACTTTCTCCAACAGATTGGCGATACGTCGCAGCGTGCACCGCATGCGTAGGCGTCGCGATGCTGTGCAAGGAGCAAGGCATCACCGTCACCGGCGTGTGCGTCGTCTACGAGCTCTTCGTCGCCCAGAAGGTTTGATCTTCTTTTTTTTATTTTTGATGCTGGTTTGTTTTTTTTTGCGATGCTGGCTTGTTTTGATTTTCGAACGGTTGAAAAATAATTTAATAACGTAACTTATTTATTTATCGATCATCAAATCTTCACTTTTTAGCCTGGTTGCGTGATTGATAGTTCAAATACCTTAATTTTAACTATTATTCACGCAACCAGGCCTTAGTGGTGCTATCTAACTCAAACTTGTTTTTTTTATTAGTTAAATGTTGCACGTATACGCTGCTATGAGCTCACGTGGTCAAGCAAACATGGTTGTCGCAGCACATTAAATTACAATATCTATCAAGTTCATGTTTTAACAAAGAAATGGTCCAGCAAAGCACTAGGTATACTGAGTTGAAAATATTTAAAATCTAGTCTTTTATGCTTAATCTGTTTGTGAATGTAAATACACTTCTGTAGAAAGTAAAAAAAATAATTCTTCTAACTAAAGTAATGTATTGAGTAAGCTGGTACCTAATCTAACCTAAGTAACACCTTTTTCTTGTATTCTCTGCATTTTCCATCCAGACGCTAAGTTGTTGATAAAATTACTGAGTCAGTAAAAGCAGTCCTTTAGTTGGCAAACTCGCTATATGAAAATATGTTGAATATTTAAATGTATCTCATAAGACGCTAATAAAAATACATCTTCAGACGCTCTTCAAAACCTTTTAGATGTTACATTTTCAAGAGATAAAAGCTATAATATCAGTAATACCCTTATAAAAACATGAGCCAACAAACATAAATCTATTACGTTGTTTTTCACGTCAAATCCTCTCGTGTTAGTGGGGCAAGCAAAACAATCATAAAATAAAAGATACGAGGGATAATAAATATCTAACTTTCACCCTTGGCGAAAACAGCAATGCTATAAATTATAACATAGTGTGACGTACTGAGGAGAACTTACAACTTTGCTAGGGTAGCGTAATTTTTCATGGTAACATTAACTTAATTAATTTGGTCGGTACCCAATAACTTACAGTAACTGTTGGCAAAAGACTCAAATATATTACTTTGGTGAAATAAGTCTCCTAAATGTTCCAAAACAACATTACCTACCACTTTCCTCTTTCATTCCATTGATTTATATTGTAAAGCTATCTTCCTCTAATTAATAAAGTGGAGCACATAAAGACGTCATATCCCGTCATCTAGGACTTTCTTTTTATATTGCAGCGACAGATCTAGCAAAGTCCCGGCCAAGATTGCCACCTCGGTCTAAACAAGCTAATTTGGCTCGTGTACACACGAAATAAGGTCGCTCTCCCGACGCGTATACCTACGTAATACGGTGACATTATCTGCGTCCCCAGTTCAATACTCAGTATTCCTACGACCCAGTTCCAAAGCTTTGTAAATGGAAATTACTTTTTGCCGGGTTGCTCGGTTTCAGTGTTTCTTTTGGCCTTCTCTGTCTCTCGGGTCTGTTTTAGTTGAGTTAATAGAAAAATATAATTTCCTCTCCCCAACACGTTTGCGCGGTACACCGCACTTTATAATTCTGCAGGGTTCCGTCTCTTACTCACTGGATAAACACTATTTACAGTCGCTGCAGGTAGACCGCATTTGTTTTCGTTGCAGTTTTGAGATTTATCGGATTAGTTTTATTATACTTGCAACATTCCTATTTTGTAGCGCAGTTTAAAATCACTGTAATCTCGATTTTTGCTGTACCTATCTATTTGGTGATGAAATTATTTTACACTAACAACTTATGCTGGCTTCAAAAATCTTAAACATAAGCTCTAAATGCAGAAAGGCAAAAAACAATAAAAAGCTGGGCAAACGATCGACAGCATACTCGTTTCTACACACTTCGACAAAGCTGTAAGTGGGTACTTAACCGAACAGTTTACGACAACCTATTAACTAACTCAACTGAGTTACATTAAAATGTAACTCACATTTCTTTATGTAAACCCTTTTTTACATATCCCTTTTCGTTCAATCTATACTATCATTAAAAAGCTGTTGAGTTTATTTTTTGTTTGTTTGTTTGAACGCGCTAATCTCAGGAACTACTGGACAGATTTGAAAGAAAAATTTTGGTGTCAGACAGCTTATTTGTCGGGAAAGGCTTTAGGCTATAATCATGCGGAGGGAGCAAACTCAAACGCGTGGTCACACGCAGGGGTCTGCTAGTGACATCATATAGACAGCTGATTTGTGTTCTCAATTAATACAAGAGTAGGACAATCTGAGACATTATGTTTAATTTAACCCGTCTCCTTCCAGCGCCGGAGCACAAACGGGGGCAACCGTTGGTCGTGGCTCGAAGCGTGGGGTAAAGGCTCCGGTTGGGGCTGTGCGTGCGGCGAGGCGGCGCGGCGCGTGGCCACCGTTTGCTGTGCGACGCTAGCGCTGCTGGCGGCGCGGTTGCACGTCATGGGCGCGCAGTTGCCAGTGTTCACTAGATTTGACAACCCCGCTGGTGCTGCTCCACCGCCTGCTAGGTGAGTTTATAAAGACACTGTCTAAATCACTAGTAACTAATCATCACCCTATAGAACGTCCCCTTCCAGGTGCACATCGAAGGTGGATGGAGAACCTTAAACGGACAGAGATTGTTAGACGAAGTCTTGTCTAAGCTAGGAGCTCCTAAGCCCCTTAAAGACATAGACATGATACCTAGTTGAACCTTGCAGTGTCTTATGCTGTTAGGTCTGGTTTCTAGTATTGTTGGTCTGGTGATGTGGTCATAAATTGGTCCGATAGTCGTTGCTAGAGAGCATTCTATAACGGCTCTTACGTTCATGATCATAGCTCAGATGCAAATTTTCAGTAGAGTGGCTTGAATTGAAGCGTATTAGTTACTAGCGTCTGGTCTGGTCTGATTGGTTCATTAGTCATAGTTTTGTTAGCTGGTTGACACTCCTGGCGGGGAGTGGGGCTGCGCATGCGAGTGGCCAACAGTGTGGTTGCCGTCATGGGCGCGCAGTTACCAGTGTTTACTAGATTTGACAATCCTACTGGTTCTGTCCCTCCTCCTGGTAATGTTCTGTCAGAGAAAATCAACTAGCCGATGATGGTCGAAGATGGAAGCGTAGTGGCGAAGGGATAAAATCTATACACGCCAAATTCAAGTTCTACCTATCGGCAATCGGCAAGAAATGTTAATACACCATTCAAGAAATACCTGTATGTATGTACATGACCACACATGTTTTAAGTAAATAATTGCATCTTATCTTACGTTCAATCTTGAGGTAAGTGCCCCTAGTCGCCCATCTTCGCAAACCCTTAAGAGGTATTCTTTTCTTTTGATCGAGATTAAAATTTGATTGAGATATCTTCTTTCAAATTACCAGTAGAATACTAATAAGTTCAACCTGGGTTACATTATCACAAAACCTGTCGTGCTCATTATTCTGGAATAAATATTTTGATTGAATTGATTAAAGTGACTCCTAATCAGTAATATTAGGACATACTTAAATGTATACCGACATCCACAACACATTATCCTACCCTAGTCCATAATTCTTTAATACATTCATAAATGTAAGAATCTCACCGCGACTTTACTATCGATCATCCGTCATCAGAGAGACGATCTTTGGGTAATCGAGATCAGGGATAAGGGTCGGCTTCGACAACCACTTTCGTGTAGCCGTCGCCGAGAAGCACATTAATTGGACACTGTTATGCAAAAGGGTGTCAAGTGACCAAAAATCAGGTATGGAGTTATTGGTACCACTGCATTCGCAAAAACGTCCTCTAACTGGTCGCCCAAAGGTCTAACTTCGGAAAAATTGATATTAAAAGTTATTTCACAAAATAACGTATTGCGAAACAATCTATTGGATATACTGATATATGCAAAAAGGTTTCATGTGTTCTTGATACCGTTTAGCGATTTATTACTGCTGATTTTATTTTAACAAAAAGGTTTCAAGTCTATGTTTATTAATGGAAATACTAAAATTATTGTGTTTTTTGAATTGTTGATCTGTCAGGTTTAAACAACTGACGTTTTTTCTTGCACAGGTCTTTAAATAACGACTAAAATTACTCCGTAGTTTAAGAATTTTGACCAATTAATTGGACGACAAGTCATCCTAGTCATAATTCATTTAAAAAGAATATCCAACCCTCCTCATAACTCCTAAAAATCTATCCAGACTTACTTTAAACAAAAACATCTATGTATTCCAAAGTCCTTACAATAGAACAGAGGTTTTTATTGTAAAAAATGTTATCTTATGTTATTCAGAGTTCTTTTTGAATTAACTTTAAAAATAATACAGATTTTTTCTAATGATTTTACGAAGGCATCTTATTATTTTTTAATAAAATTATAGTGACCTATGAATGTAAGAGTCTAAAGTTTTAATATCTGTATTTTTTATTATTAAAATCTGGCAAAAAGAAGCAATTTACTGCGGTTTTGGAAGTATAGGGTACATACAAATTGGAAACAAAATACAATTTTTGAATATATTCTCGGGGCTATGATGATAGGTCTTGATTGATCAAGCTATCACCTGAAGTTCTATTTTATACTGATTACGCCATGGGCAGCCGTTTAATTGATAGTCAAGTGTTACAAAATGCATAGAAATACGCAGAATAAATTACGAATCGCAAAAATTCAGAAAAACTGTGTGGATATACCAGAACGTTAGAATGATTGAAAGTAACTCTTTTTATAAACTTCTACAAAATATAACAAATGAAATTTAAATACAGAAATCATTCCAATATAGAAAACTATGTCGTTGAAACTGTTTGACTATAAAACTAATACTAATTGGATTCTTCAAAGAGTTTTGCAAAAAGGATTTAAAGTACTTTAAAACCTTTTAGCAAATTATTTGCAACGATATCCTATTAAAGCAAAAAGGTTTTAAGTGTTTTAATTGCATTTATCTATTTGTATAATTATTATTCACACAAATGAACATCATATGCATAAAATATACATCTCATTCTGTAGTTATGCCAATTTCCAGGCATGTAAACCGTGTAAATACGAAGTTACAGCAATTTTTAAAAGTGACGACCTTGAAAATCTTTAAACGCGTTTATCTCGAAATGACCAATATGTCACTTGACACCCTTTTGCATAACACTGTCCAATTTTACGAGCGCTCTGTTTAACGGCGGATCTCCCTTCAGTAGTTCTATTCACAGATAAATAGCTAAATAGATGACGCTAGTAAGGCCGCGTCATTTTTTGGAAAATATCGTTGAGTAAGAGAATTTTATCTATAAATAAATATAATATTTTAGTTCGAAAGGAATAAATATTTCAATTTAATTTAATTTTAACAATTTTACTAAAGAATTATATACTAGCGTGTTATGTGGTCCATGCTTTATCGTCACTGAAACAATCAATGTAGTACGTGTTTGAGACCAAATCGTCATTTTATTATAAGGGGCCGTCCATTAATCACGTGAGGCTCAAAAGGGGGGGGAGGGGGTACGGAAAACATCACGAAACATCACGAGGGGGGAGGGGGGGGTCTCGTTAGACAACACGTGTATTAATTTTATTTATTTTTTGTCAAAAAGCGCTATTTCTGAACCGAAATTTTGAACGGCGCGAAAATTTGAACGATTTGTAGAGTGGTCCCAAACCTCACCAAATATCATCAGGGGGGAGGGGGGGGGGTCAAAAAATGAGAAAAACGACCTCACGTGATTAATGGACGGCCCCTAAATAGTAATCGACGGATTTTACGATTGAATACTTCTTGTATTAAATCGACGATTTAAAATGTGGCGTAACGCCCATGACGCATAGATCCTTTTTTTTTTTTTTTCGCGGAGGAAATGCTTTGTGCATACCCTGCTGGGTTATGTGGGACTCCCTTTGTTCGTCCAGGTTTACCCACTAAAACCTCCGCGGTTTCCCTCAATCCGCCTTAAGTGAGACGACGGAGGTTCGCTCAACGCATGCACTCCGTCGCCCCAGCTGTATGACGCATAGATCCTAGCAATCAGTCAATCGCCTGGCAATGCAGAAATTACTTGCATCATCTATTCGATCTCATGCCTGTACGTTTCCATCCTTCGAGTTAAACGAAAGCTTAAAATTACGTAAACCCGACCCTCAGCCAGTCAAAGGTCGATGCTGACAGAAATTAATTGCTCTCTATTCAGTTTCATCGGAGGTGTTGACAAATAACGTCAAATCGAGCCGTTCGAGCTCTGGAAAACGTGATCCAAGGCTATATGAGGCACCGAAATAGAAATGAATAAGGAAATGTAATCAAAAACATCGTTTCTCTACAGAATAATTAACGAACGGATTCGTAAGACTTCGGAAACCTTGAATTTACATTTAATCATTTGCATGAGACTTCTGACTTCAAAGTAAAAAGTTATGCTCAGTTATAATTATATTCTGTCATACCCTGAAAGTAGTTATTATGAATTTATGACATTAAGGTGTTAATATTAATTTGGGAGTCTTGCGTGGGAAGAGCGTGGTGTATCCATTGTCATGGTATCCTTTTCAGTAATAAATATATGCATATTGCTTTTACATCTTAGTCTAATGGGATGAGCTTCCCTATTAAAATCATTATTCAATAACGATCCTGTGACATGGCGTTGGATAGCATTGGTGTTAGATAGCAGCTACATTAGTACTGGCAGAAGGCTGAAGATATAGTTTATCAGGAAAGGCTTTTGACAGGCATTAAGAAGCGGGATACCTCCGCTTCTAAAACTGCGGTGTCAAAGGAAAGTCACCTCACTATCTTCCCTAAATTAGAGTTTTGGAAAAACTCCACCTACAAGAGCCTTAGCACTTAATTTTGATGGTAATGATGATGTACCTACATCTAGGATTCTAGAGTATTCACGTGTTCTAACTGAAGCACTAAATCTACATATCTCCTCTATTCCAGGCACCTGACTTTTGCGTATCTGCCGGCCTTAAATGCGTGGCTACTGACATTGCCTGAAGCTTTGTGCTGCGACTGGACTATGGGCACAGTGGCCTTGCTTCGCTCGTGGAGGGACCCAAGAAACCTTGCTACCCTGGCCCTCGCTACCACGTTGATAGCTGCCGCTGTTCATGCGCTGAGGACGCGGTCTTCTGCTCTGTCTATGGTAAGCTTCAACTATAGCTAATAAGCTTACACTGGAATATGGTTTATTACTTCTGGTATTGGTAAAGTTACTAAAGACTCTGATTGTCAATAGAATGTACATTTTCATAGAGATAAAGTAAAGTTCAGTAAAGTTAATTGATCATCATCTCAAATGTAACGTTACTCATACAATTTGAGCTCTTTCTGTACGGCCAGAAGTAGTTGTGATAACTGAGGAAAATAGCAAAGATTCTATCAGCAAGTTTCATTGGACTTCCATTTCTTCCATTCATTTTGAACATTTGTACCTAAGTCATGGATGTTATATGTATTTAAGTATTTATGGGAGACGCCCCCGTCATAATCGTTGTCTGGTACTTCGCAACACAAGGAAGAACATTCCTTACCACGAAACCAGACAATTGGTCTTGTCTGGCGCATATTTATTTATATACTATTTCTTTCTTTCTTAGATCCATTTGATACTTACTTTCGTGCAGAAATCTATGAAAAGTGCGTCCTACTTATAATTTACCTTTTTTTTCCTAATTCCAGGGCCTAGCATTACTGGTTCTGCCATTCCTGCCAGCTTCAAACCTGTTCTTCCCTGTGGGCTTCGTAGTGGCAGAACGAGTGCTCTACATGCCTTCAATGGGGTGGTGCCTACTGGTAGCCCACGGTTGGCGACTTCTGGCCAAGAAGAGGGCAAAGCTAGCAGCTGCAGCGCTTATATTTCTTCTGCTAGCGTTCAGTGCGAAGACGTATGTCCGGAACTGGGATTGGAAGACTGAATACTCCATTTTTGCTTCGGGCCTCAAGGTAAAACTCTCTTCTTCATAAACATGAAAAAATATTCTTTCCAACAAAAAATATATTCTCCTACCGATTTTCGGTTATGGCGGCCCTTCTCAACGGATATAGGCCAAGCACCCAAGAGATATTACAGTGCACGCTCTGTTCCTTCACTCTCATTAATTCCAATTAATAAACCACGAACTTTCTGACTCCGAGATGGTTTCCGAGTATTTTCAAGACTGAAAAACCCAGAAACAAATTTCAGCCCAACCGGGGATTGGAACCCGGGACCTCTTCTGCAGACTAGCGAACTTACCGCTATACCAACGAGGCAGTCAAACAATATTAATAATATTATTAGTTTCTAACAATATTAATATTAAAAGTGATATTATACATATATAAACAACATTAAGCAGCAGTTTCTAATATCCCTAACTTCCAACTCCTCGTATTTCAGGTGAACCGTCACAACGCAAAATTATACAACAACGTAGGCCACGCTCTAGAAGCCGATGGTCGCTATGCAGAAGCGTTAGAATTCTTCAACACAGCCGTCGGCGTCCAACCAGATGACGTCGGTGCTCACATCAACGTTGGCAGAACCTACAACCACCTAGGAAGGTACCAGGAAGCTGAAGATGCCTATGTCAAAGCGAAGTCACTTCTACCAAAAGCGAAGCCTGGTGAATCATACCAAGCCAGGATAGCTCCGAACCACTTGAACGTTTTCCTCAACCTTGCCAACCTGATCTCCAAAAATGCCACGAGATTGGAAGAAGCAGACATGCTGTACAGACAAGCTATCAGCATGAGAGCTGATTACACCCAAGCGTACATCAATAGAGGAGATATTCTTATCAAATTGAACAGAACTAAGGAGGCTCAAGAAGTGTATGAAAGAGCTCTCTTGTATGACAGTGGAAACCCCGACATTTACTACAATGTAAGTAAAGTATTAAATCAATAATGACATGGTATCGCATTGAACACAGACTTTGTTGTACAATGTTTTCTCAATTGATGGTTTTTGCTTGTCAATAAATTCCTTTCTTAGAGAATTAAGACAATTATGGCTGTTTTCTCCCACGTAAAATCTTGTAGATTATAAATATGATTTCGTAGTCTGGATGAAGTTGTTCATACGAAAAAAAGTCAAGTCAAAGTCATCCTTTGCCCTCCCACTTAAGAGCTTGTGAGCTTCACAGTGCTATTTTAGAGCTTGTTATAAACTCTGGACTTTGCTAATGCGCCTGGCGGCCATTGTTTTGTCGTATTTTCGTTGATATTTCTTTCGATATCTTGTTTTGTATTTTACCTAACTCATCTTATTGACTAAATGAATTAAAAAATACTAATTCGATATTTGGGATGTTTATTTGTAGTCGTTATTAATTTGACAAGGTTCCAGCGCATAAGCAACTTGCGGAGCATGTACATACGTATCTGTAAGATCCCCATTAACATAACTTATCACTACTTACAGCTGGGCGTGGTACTCCTGGAGCAAGGCAAAGCGTCGCAAGCGCTGGCGTACCTGGACAAAGCGCTGGAACTGGAGCCCGAGCATGAACAAGCGCTGCTGAACTCTGCCATACTTCTGCAGGAGTTGGGGGCAGCTGACCTGCGACACCTGGCTAGGCAGAGGTTGTTGAAACTACTGGATAAGGATGGTAAGTTACTATTTGTATGTAAAGTAGCAAAGCAAAGGGTAGGAGATAAGATCAAAATACAAGCAGGTGTAAAATCCTCTCACTAAATGGTGTATGTATGTGTGTCTGGCTGTTATGAGAGCTGCACAACAATACCATTGAATTAAAATACATGTAAAACTGAGTATGTAGGTAACTGGGTGCGTATTGCAATGCAGTTTTGACTGTGAAACAGCTACGCTTTACTGTCAAATTAGCAATTCTTATTGCAATTTCGTATTACATTGATAATAATACTATAATATAACAATATTAATATTCATACCACTGTAGTATTATTATAACATTATTTATTATATTGATAATATTCGTTTACACTGAGTGGGAATTGAACTGCCTCGGAATTGAACGGATTAAGTTGGATCGCATACGCCCCCTGTTCATATAAAAAGACCTCAGTTCAACTATGAAATACGTATGTAGGTTGTGAGTTTAAAATTGCCTAATAACAAAGAATATATATACTAACGTAAAAAGAAGCGACACTGACACTTGTGTGCAGTAAACTAACTCGCGGCTATGTGTGCGTGTCGCGGGTGCGCGCGGGGGCGAGCGCGGGTCGCGCGAGGTGGGGAACGCATGCCACGGTATGCGAGAGTCGAAGGGTCACACCGCCGATTGCCGCCGAGCCGTCGTCTCTGCTCGAAGCAATTTACGTAGTTCGCCCGCGCCGCATCGCGTCGTATGCGATTATTATGATACGATTTGTCCCAAACATTGGGAAACAGTTTGTTGGCCAAGATGCAGCATATAACTTTTGATAATAATATGTCTTGTGCATGCTTCTCATTAGATTCTTTGAAAAAACCGTTCGTACGATTTCGAATCTTCGCTATAATTAAAGATATAATATAACATATGTGAACACAATACCAAATATATTTTGAACCTGAAATACATAAACATACCCTACGCGTAGACGCGGCATTACAAGGTCACCGACGCCCGAGTTACACCGATAGATCAGTGTCGCGCCTGTGCTAATAATTTCGTTAAAAAGGAATGTCAAGTTGGTTTCCAATATTTGACTAGCAAAAAGAACTGACTTAATTATACATATAAATAAACCTATATGCACACGTAATCTGGAACTAATCAATTGATCCTAAACTCAGTCAGAAAGCCAACTCTCTCGTTCTACAAGATGAAATAAATTAACCTACATCCTTTTTTCTTCCAGCAACAAACGAACGCGTCCACTTCAACCTCGGCATGGTGTGCATGGACGAAGGTGACGCAGAATGCGCAGAAAGATGGTTCCGCGCAGCCGTGCACCTGAAACCAGACTTCAGATCCGCTCTCTTCAACCTGGCGCTACTTCTCGCTGACCGAAGAAGGCCATTAGAAGCTGCGCCATTCCTGAAGCAACTGGTCCGGCATCATCCTGATCATGTGAAGGCGTTAGTGCTGCTGGGTGATATCTACATCAACTCGGTCAAAGACTTGGACGCGGCTGAGAGTGTAAGTAGCTTCTTGAACTGGTTTCGGGCACCTTGAACCAGAGTTCAGTATCGCTACATATTGTGTATCTTGTCATCTAATCTGAACCACCAAGCACATCCTTTGAGTGGTTTATTTTTGAACACCTATGTAAAAATAGACATCTATGTCTTGATGTAATTTATATTACGGCACAATAAATAATTAAGTATTGATTGAGTTGAAGTCCTGAAAAAGCAACCTTATCTTGTATTTATCTAAGCAAAGTTTGGTTACTGATTCATAGCTATATGGAGACTGATGATTTACCTGAACCTCTTAGCAAGCTCCTTTGTTTTCTCATGAAGACTAACTCTACATCTTTTACAATTCCAGTGCTACCGCCGCATACTTGAACTGGAGCCCGAGAACGTGCAAGCACTCCACAACCTATGCGTGGTCGCCGTCGAGCGCGGGAAGCTCGCCGTGGCCGAGGAGTGCCTCACCCGCGCCGCTGCGCTTGCGCCGCACGAACACTACATACAGCGCCATCTAGCGGTCGTCAAAGCCAGACGCAACGCCCCCACCAACCCCCCTCCGACCCCCGCGCCCGGTAGTGAAGTCAGAGCCCGATGGAACTACATCCCGCAACAACCGCCAGATCCCCACGAGACTGATGACTCATAGCGAACGCGCGCGATGTAAATAGATTAGGCGAGTGACTGCTCGGGGGAAGATCGGCCGGTCACCTTGGATCATTGAACTACTATTTACTAGCGGATGGAACTGACGCCACGAACAAATTTTGTGCTCCATGAATTTGACGACACAGTCATCAACTCATAGTACAGTATCATTATTCGAAATTCATTTCAAGGGAAAATGTCTCAACCTTGTCGTCGTTTTTGCGACACATTTTTTGCTTCTCATACCTTCTGTGTACGTAGTAGTAACAACTCACTGTCTTGGATTGAGCTCGGTGATATGACCATCTTTTTTGAGTGGTACCAACTTACGAATCGGTACATTTTCGACGTGTAGGTAATCAATTCAAAATCAGTTCAAGTAACGCATTGTACTTGAACAGATTACACTACTTTTAATTTTATTAAACAGACAAGCTAAACTGTTGTAACCACGTCAAACAATTACAATTCTTTTTGCTTTTACTCTTTAAGAAATATGGTCACCATCAAATTTGATACAGTTGATGGTGCATTGAATTATAATTTCGCCCGAATGTTGATGTCAAATCCATCGTTTCTTTGTGAGTTTTAACCAAGGTGACCGGCGATAGTCAAGCCCGCGTGGCCTGCTCATAACACCAATCGAATTCGGCCAATACCTACCCGTTTTTGTTTAATTACTTAACAGGGTACTTAAATTTCATTTTCCAAAATGCATACGGACATTTTCGTAGCGTACGATCTCTTAGAGAAAAGCTTATGATTTGCATTTACGATGTTTCGTGATATTAGTTATATTACAATATATTGTATGTATGCCATGTGTATATTGATAGGTATTGTAGAATATGTTGGAACGAGCTTTCATCATTTAGCCTGGTATACGGTTTAAACTGATTATTTAATTTGCGTACTGAAGATGTAATTGGAAATAGGTTCCATAGAGACGTAATTCGCGATAATACTTTCCTACTTTAATCTAGTCACAATGCAATGCTCGTGTTTTAGTTTTAGTATAAAGAGCTTTGGATTTGGGGGAAAAAAATGTGTATTTAATGTTTAGTTTGTGATGTACCTCTGTGTTTTTTGTATATTTTTACTCGAATATCTGTGTATAAAGAGATTGCATTGTTGTAATGTTGCCCGCGCTTCGGTTAGCCGTTGGGAGTAGCATTAGCAACCCCGCATGATCGAACCCCGTACTGAATAAATTAAACAATATTTAACTGAAATTTTAATAAATTACGTCATTTTATAAATTATGCCTAAATTAAATTGTAACAAATACCTATGCCCCATTATAACTGTAGTGTACTGAGCGGTTGGAATTAAATTTCACACACTTAAATACTGGCTGAAAAGTCATAAATGTATCTTTTTTATTTTACAAAAACGCTCTACGTCTCATTTAACAATGATAAAAACGTTATTTTCGTAAGGGCTAATGTTATATTGTAAAAATAAATGAAAGTGATCGACCGTTATTAGATTTAGATGTGAAAATGTAATGTTGTTAATGTTTTAAGATAAAAAAAGTAACTTTTGTAAAAACTGAATTTTTTACAATGTCTTGAAACATTCCTGGCGGTAACTCTGATGTGAGTTGGTGAATTCGTAAGGACCCCGGATATTATAAACTATTTGTCGTCAAAACGTTTATTTTTATAAAATAAAATGATGTTTCAAATGAGTCAATATCTGTTTCAATTCACACATTACCTTTTAACATTTAAGGAATTTGAATTTAAGTAGGCTAAACATCTCTTTTTTACAAAGATTTGATTCAGACGATTCACCCACCCAAGGTTTACAACCTTTACAAAGATTTATACATAGCTGGGCATTAACTCGTTAATCCGTTAATCGTTAATTAACGAAGTTAACATTTTGATTAACGGATTAACTTTTAAGTTAACTTTAAAAAAATTAACGGACACGTTAACTTCCGTTAATATGCAGCTAAGTCCGTTAATCGTTAATCCAATGCCTACTGTTTACCGCACGGCACCGCGGCGCAGCGTGAAAAACAGGTGCAGACAAGTAAGCTTTTTGATAATTCTGTCTCTCAGTCTACTGAAAAACCAAAAAGCTCCAACTCTCTAACGAGTAAACCGCAAAGTCTCGTTCAAATGTGGCTGGACATGAAATCAAAAGACTCGTTCAACGATACTGCATTCCTAGGGAAACAGATATTCATAAATCTATTCAATAAATACAATACTGCTATACCCTCAAGTACTGCAATTGAACGGCTGTTTTCCACGGGTGTAAACATTTTAACATCAAAACGAGGATCGCTTTTAGTTTGTAATTTTTATAAATTTTGATACAGTATTTTGAAATTATTAAGGAGTATTTGTCACCGGTACTCAAAGTCCTTCAGAAGCTGTTTAATTCCGTGTTACTAAAGGGCATCATAACTGAGGCATGGAACGTGTTGTTCTTCAAAAAAGGAGAAAAAACCTTATTGAAGAACTATAGACCCATCTCACTCCTGAGCCATCTCTACAAGCTGTTCTCAAGGGTCATCACGAATCGTCTCACACGTAGGTTTGATGACTTCCAGCCTCTCGAACAAGCCGGATTCCGAAAAGGCTATAGTACCATAGACCACATCCACATCATATAGAGTATAATATGCCTCTATGCTTAGCGTTCGTGGACTATGAGAAGGCCTTTGATTCGATCGCAACTTGGGCGGTGCTTCGGTCTCTTCAGCGGTGCCACATAGACTATAGGTATATAGAGGTGTTAAAGTGTCTGTATGACAACGAACGCCACCATGTCGGTCCGAGTACAGGAGCAGAATACGAGGGCGATTCCACTGCGAAGAGGTGAAGACAGGGAGACGTCATATCTCCGAAACAGTTTACAGCGGCACTGGAAGACGCCTTCAAGCTCCTGGAATGGGAAGGATTCGGCAACAACGTCAATGGCGAATACATCACACACCTCCGGTTTGCCGATGATAATATATTATAGTCACTATGCTCGAAGACCCAGAGAGTATCCCAACAAGTGGGTCTTCAAATGAATATGGAAAAGACGAAAATTATGTCGAACTCCCGTGTTGTATCCACTCCGGTATCTGTTGGGAACTCAATTCTCGAAGTACCTGGGAGTTAGTTACCTTTTTTTTTTTTTTTTTCGTCAGGAAATGCCTTACGCATACCACACCGGCGGCGGGGGCCGCTGGGGGTTATGTAGGACTCCCCCACCCGATATGGGTGGGTATACCTACTAAAACCTGACGGTGTCCACCGGTGCCATTAGTGAGGAGGGAGCTATGGGTTAGCGCCCCAGGCGTTCACGTTAGCCTCCTCCCCGGTATGTTGCGAGCGGCGTGCAGGACACTCGCAACGCCGTCGCGGACCTCCTTTAGCGGACGTCTGAAGTTAGTTAGTTACCTGGGACAAGTAATCTAATTAGGTAGAGGTCCAACTTTGAACAAGAGGTCAATCGAAGAATCCAACTCGGCTGGGCAGCGTTCGGGAAACTGCGCAAGAGCGTCTTCTCGTCTCAATTACCTCAGTGTCTGAAGACAAAAGTCTTCAACCAGTGTGTGTTACCCTTACCAGTGATGACATACGGATCCGAAACGTGGTCTCTAACTATGGGCCTCATAAAGAAGCTCAAAATCACACAACGAGCGATGGAGAGGGCTATGCTCGGTGTTTCTCCACGAGATCGAATCAGAAACGAGGAGATACGTAGAACTAAGGTAACGGACATAGCCCTGCGAATCAGTAAGCTCAAGTGGCATAGGGCAGGGCACATAGCGCGTAGAACTAATGGCCGTTGGGGCAGAAAAGTCCCAGATAGAGGCCCTTCGACCAAAGGCGCAGCGTAGGACGTCCACCGACAAGATGGACAGACGACCTTCTAAAGATCGCAGGATCGCACTGGATGCAGACCGCTTACAACCGGTCGTTGTTGAAAGCCATGGGGGAGGCCTATGTTCAGCAGTGGACGTCCTTCGGCTGATGATGATGATGAATTATCAATGTCAAAAAGCTGTCAAATTACTAAGCAGAAAACCACTTACTACTGTAGCACGACAGAGTCACTACAGCAGCTGCTGTCAGAATAGCGAGGTGTATCAAAGCACTCTCGTTGTACAAGTGATGCACAACTCAGTGAAGACTCCATTAGCGGAATTGGCACCCAGATGGGAGCTTCAACATGTCAATGTGCATGAAGGAAAATATGCACCAAATGCCCGACGATTAAATTACACATTTGAATTACACAAGTATTTTGTTTCATCCCTAACCTGTTTACTTCCAGAACCTAAACCAACAGGTTTTATAAGTTCACTAACACAACGATTAAAAAAAAGAAATTTTACACATATTAACGGATTAACGATTAACGTTAACTTGCGTTAATTCTTCCGAAATGTAACGCTTTAACGTTTGACGAAGCTAACTTTTTTTGTAGCGGATTAACGATTAACGAAGTTAACTATTTGATTAACGGTGCCCAGCTATGGATTTATATTATATTCTCAAATGCTACACGAAACTCGTAAAGATTTTGATTCCTTATCCTACATCTTAAATCTCAACTATCTCGGAAACAGTGCGTCGTATGGGTGGTCGGAAATTCCAATATTGGGATACACCCCAGCCATTTTCGTAAGAGGTAAGTTTGGATGACACGCTCACCCAAGTTTGGGAGAATCTGTCATCAAATGTTACACGAAACTCATGAAGAATTTGATTCCTCACCCTAGATCTTAAATCTTAATTATCTCGGAAACGGTGCGTCGTATCGAAAAAATAATGAAATTTTCGACCACCCCTATTGGGACACACCCCAGGGAACCCACCATTGTCTTTAACAATTTGACCTCAAAAACGGTCAAAGGTCAATATCAATAATCTGACCTCAAAACAGTCAAGCAAGCATGAGTTAAAACATTGTAGTTTGTATTACAATCTCGCAGCTCATAACTCGAAACACGTACATTTTTCGAGTTCTTAGCAAGGGATATTCTCGATGCATACTGATGTAATCTATCGATTCATGACGGTGCAAGTCGTAGTCGTGATAACGTAAAATTGACATTATGGCGGATTCAAAAGTGAGCAAGGCTCAGGCAAAAAATAGACTCCCTCTCCCCTAATCGTCAATTTTTGTAAGAGGTTAGTTTAGATGACCCGCTCACCCAGGTCTATGTGAATCTGTCCTCAAATACTACATGAAACTCATGAACATTTTTACTCCCCATCCTAGATCTTAAATCTCAATTATCTCGGAAACGGTGCGTCGTATCAAAAAAATAATGATATTTTCGACCACCCCTATTGGGATACACCCCAGGGAACCCACCATTGTCTATAACAATTTGACCTCAAAAACGGTCAAAAGTCAATATAATAATCTGACCTCAGAGCAGTCAAGCATCAGTTACAACATTTTAGTTTAGCAGCTTATAATTCGAAACCCATATATTTTACGAGGTTTTACCAAGAGATGTTCTTGATCAGATTATTATTATTGACCATTTTTGAGGACAAATTGTTATAGACAATGGAGGGTTCCCTGGGGTGTATCAGTAGGGTTGGTGGATAGTGCTGATATTCATCATAAGTTTCGTGTAGCATCTGAGGAGAGATTATTTTAGACCTGGTAGGTGGGTCATCTGAACTATTGTTTTTTTTGTAAGAGAGGAGAAGGGAGGATATCACTTTTTTTATGTGGTGGACCTTGTATAAAATTAAATAAATAGATATAAGATTTATTGATAAGTTTGACATTTAGTCGTGAGAATGTGTTGCTGAGACTTTTCAAACAGGGTTTGGAAGATTTTCAATGGAACCTGGCTCGCATCCTTTATGAATTTTTCGATAGCTCACATCAATATGCAACGAGATAATCCCTTGGTAAAATCTCGTAAAATGACTAGGTTTCGAGTTAAAGCTGCTACAATGTAAAACGTACTTAAATATTGTATCTCATGCTTGACTGTTTTGAGGTCAGATTATTATTTTGACCATTTGACCGTTTTTGAGGTCAAATTGTTAAAGACAATGGTGGGTTCCCTGGGGTGTTTCCCAATAGGGGTGGTCGAAAATTTCATTATTTTTTTGATACGACGCACCGTTTTCAAGATAATTGAGATTTAAGATTTTGGATGGGGAATCAAAATCTTCATGAGTTTCATTGTTGTAGTTGTAGCATTCGAGGACAGATTCTCATAGATCTGGGTGGTTGGGTCGTCCAAACTTACCTCTTACGAAAAATCGACGAATGGGGAGAGCCCGGTGGGGAGAGGGTTTTTTTTTGTCTGAGCCTGGCTCACCTTGCAATCCGCTATAATGAAGTTTTCGTTATCACGATCATGACTTACACATTCAAAAATCGATAGATCACATCAATATGCACCGAAAATGTGTACATCCGGGCGGCTGAGCCAGACGCCTAGAGAGATCTCACCTATCTCTCTTGCTAAGCCCTCGAAAAATGAATGTGTTTTGAGTTATAAGCTGCTAAATATATAAACTAACAATGTTTTAACTCATGCTTGACTTTTTTGAGGTCAGATTATTAATATTGACTTTTGACCGTTTTTGAGGTCAAATTATTATAGATAATCGTGGGTTCGAGTTATTAACTGCGAAATTGTAATACAAACTACACAAACACACAAACTAACAAGTTTTAACTCACTCACGCTTGCTTGACTGTTTTGAGGTCAGATTATTAATATTGACCTTTGACCATTTTTGGAGGTCAAATTGTTAAAGACAATGGTGGGTTCCCTGGGGTGTATTACAATAGGGGTGGTCGAAAATTTCATTATTGTTTCGATACGACGCACCGTTTCCGAGATAATTGAGATTTAAGATCTAGGTGATGATTTTTGTGTAGTATTTTTCCATTGACTGTTTTGGAGGTCTACCTGGTGTACTATTATATTTTGCTAATCTCGTGCAGTGCGAACAAAAATTTCACCAAACGAATTTTCGAACGGTCTACCACTCGAAAAAAGTTCGACTGACGCGAGAATCGAGACCCTGGTTGTTAAGGATTATTTTCATTATTTTTTCGATGCGTTGCACCGTTTGATCGTCTCCACTCCACGACTTACTACATATGAAACTTCGAGAAACCTAGTTAAGGTTACATAAGGTCATGTGGAAAAAGAAATAAAATACTGGTGTTTGTGTAAAAGATTCACTATATTGTTTTGTACAGTGAGCGATTCACAAATTCAAGACAATATCGCCATAATACACGCGAACATCTTAAAAATAACTCTCATTCGTCCACTAGGTGTAACTTTTACAATGGAACTAGATTAAGTCTGTAAAATTACTAAAACGATAGATCATCACATAAGACAGTGTCCAAGGTACATGGTAAAACAAATAATGGCTGACTTGATAATACTATAACTTACAAATTCTCATAGTTACTACTAGCGACTCAACCTTTGCGTTTAACGCACCGCCTAGAAAAAGTGTCTTGAATCTTTATTAATCACATAAATCTAAAGAAAAGTAGGGCTAGGAGGGAGTCATTAATGAGTCTATAATTTGTAAGTATAAGTGTTACATTTTCCTTAATCTTCCGAACGCGTATTTGGATGATTATTTATCATGAACAAATCACAGCAGTAAAAGTTGCATTGGTACTAAATCACTCTTAGCGCGCTTTCACATTAGAGCGATAGCAGCGCGGCAGCAGCGGATTCCTTCACATTAGTAGGTAAAATAGTGTATTATTTGTTTTTTTTTTGTGTTATTATAATAAATATTTATGTTAGTCTTTAAGGTATATATTGTATAGGCCTTTGTTGCCTGAAGCAAATGATTACATAAATAAATTAGCAGCGCGTCTGTCGTGCGACTGGTTCGTTCCCACTAAACCCATTACTCATTTGCAGTGCTAATACAGGGATAGTATTACCACTGCAATGGGTAATGGGTATAGTGAGACGGATCCGCGCGACTTACGCGCCGCTGCAGCGCTGCTGCCGCGCTGCCGTGTATAGTATGAAATTATCGGCAGCGCGACTGTTGCACTGCTGCCGCGCTGCTAAAGCCGCCTAAATGTGAAAGCGCTCTAAATCGCGTTCAAAAGACTAGAGATCGCTACGATTCAACCTCAAAAAGATACAAGCAGACGGGAAATCTAGCAATACTCAAGACATCGATTACTCTCGCTACTTTAAGTACTATCACGATTTGCAGTCCTTTTATTTACACTTTAACAGATATCTATCAATATAATTTTTTTCTTATTTTTCACACAAGTACACTTTTTTTTTAAATTTTTAAACAACGAAACTAATAATAACATAAAATATTCAAAGTAAAAATATAAAGGAATATAATTTACTTAACTATATACAATTTTCCGTAGAAATTAACAAAAAAATATCGCACAATCGCTCCTCACGCGCTCTCCTATCGACTAACATTTATTATCTTCGATGGACTTAAATGTAAAGTTGAATTATTTGTTCCTGAAAGTATTGCTGTATTATGAAAATACATTAGTATAAGGCCACACCTTCAATTTTGAAAATTTTCACCTTTTTATCATATTACAAAAAAACATGACCAGATAACATTAATTAATACTTTATGAAAATAAATCCAATTCAACAAGGCATAACGACTCTCAGCCACACGCTGTAAATGAATATAATTTTGAGTATTCAAACAAAACATCAACAAAATCGGGATGTTTGCCTTTAAAAATAAGCATATTCATAAATTATTTGACACTTGTACTTAGAAGTATTCGACTCTTCAATGCTGCCAGTAAAAAACAAGATGTTATGCATGAAATATGTGTTACATCTATATAAGAGAGATATGGTATGAATACAATGTAAAAACATACATTCATTAAAATATGCAATATGTAGAATCATTTGACGATACGTTTTTATTGCGTAAATCAATGGTATTCTATACACTAGCCCGAACGAATAGGAAATATTCATTCACGATCTACATAAAAATGTACATACTTCGTCAAAAAATATTTCTATGTACCTAGATCTTTTGCGGTAGTGTATGTGACTACGAATGGTTTATTTTAACAATCGTAGCTAAAAAACTATAAATCAACAATTAACAGAAATGATAAAAATACTGTATCAATCACAATAGAAAGAAGAAACTTTATTTTTCTTATTTAATTTTCATTGTTTTTTAAACATTATGCAGTTAGTACTTTAGGGGTATGTTTAATGGGAGACTCCTTATGTCTTAGCATTATGCAATAAATAAATGTAAGATCTTTTTCAAACTCATGTTATGATATTTAATAAATATATTAGAAACGGTTTTTGTTCGACAAACTTTTCAATAATAAAAAAATATTTAATCTTTTCCAACATACAGAGCAACCCTCAATGGCTATGGAGAAACAAAATAATCCTCTCTGGGAAATAATTAGGTTCTTACATAAAATTAGAATATCCCGTTTCAATTTTTTTAAATTGCTAAGTTTAGACATGAAAAATGATTTAAAAAAATATGATCAGTATGAATGAAGCCTCGCTATTGACATTTAGATTTTCAAACTCACTTAAAAACACAATTTTAATTCTGACGACTACTAACCATAGACGTATAGGTCGGCTCTAACTAACAAGTTTATTAGTGCGAGTAAGAAAATTATGCTTCGTAGTTGTCAGATTCAAATCCATGTATTTTCACTAATGTAACTTTACCTAATTTCATCACTGTATAGAAGTACAGTGATAATTTTTGTGAGGGTCTGTCATCCTTTAGCTTAATTATACCATTTAGCTGAATACTGGTTTACAAGTTAAATCATAAATTAATTTTATGCTTATAATAAAACATCATCAAGACTAACACAAACATACAAAGACTAGCTACGGCAATGTTTAAAAAAATATGGTAGTTCATTCAAGAACGAATGACTGAAATCACTATTATTATTAGGATGGCTCGACTGGTAGATATCGAGGTTACAAAATTAAAAAGTAAAAATATCTATCGCATTCAGTCCTCTACACTAAATAGTAGCTAAGATCTTTATAGTGGGTAAGAAAAACCAGTTATGCCTCGACATTACCGGTTTTTACCGGTTATATCTCGACATGGCCGGTTATTACCGGTTCCAAACGCTGGCAGGAGCTTAGGCGGTGGCGGTCTCGCCGTCGTAAACGGTTTCGGGCTCGAAATCCTCAGTTTCCTCTTCAGCTTGTTGCTGCTGCGCCAACGCTATGTGGATGTGACCCATTTTGTACGCAGTCATCTCCTGAAATTTAAAAATAAGGGTTTTGTTATTATTTTTAACATAATGTAACATTTTGTAAAGAGAGCATTTGCTTGAACAGCGTATAGTATTTATTCACTATTACACCAATTGACCAAGCATTGAAGAAAGTCTCCGCTCAAAATCACGATACGAGCGATGGGGAGGGTTATGCTCGGTGTTTGAAATGAGGAGATATGATTTATTTAATTTATTTATTTAACAGTAATCATACTGATTTACAGTTGCCCAAAGCGTCAGTATGCTAGTCAAACATTAAAAATGGTCGAACAAACAATAAAATATAGAAATATAGAATATAGAAATGATATGCCCTGCGAATAGCCCCAGTAAGCTCAAGTGGCAATGGGCTGAGCACATAGCGCAAAGAACTGATGGATGTGGGGGCAGAAAATGTCTAGATTTGAAAAGAGCAGCGTATGAAGTCCACCGACAAGATCCGAACCGACAAGAAGAGAACCGGTCGCTGTGTAAAGTCGTCGGGATATGTTCAGCTGTGGACGTCCTATGGCTGTTAATGACGATGTTTGTATATGACTCACCCTGTCATACCGCGCCTTGTCCTGCTCCGAGAGCGCCTCGTACTTGGACTTGGTCTCGGGGTCGGCGGCGGCCCACAGCCGGCCGAGTTCCTTGGCGATGTCGCCCATGGTGAACATCGGGTTGTTGGCCTTCACCTTCGGACGCTCGTCGTTGCAGAACCAGAAGAACGCCGATCTGTTGAGGGTTGATTGGTTATGAGATTGTGAATAGATAAAGACTGAAGTTAGCTGCTGTGGCAAAAGTTGCGCAAGACCTCGATGGAAGGTCAATCACCCATCAATAATTTATTGTGTAGTAAATAGGTATGAAAAAGGTACATTTAGCAGATCTTAAGCTTAAAATAATTAAAGCACCGCCGCCTTACCACTTTAAAAGCCAAAATCGTTTATCTTTGTTTAAGTGATGCCCGTTTTAGTGTCGAGGGTGCAAGCAATTTTCGTTTGAAAGTGGCAAGGCGGTGGTGTCCGCAAGTTTAGGTGGAATCACAAAAAATCATACATTTTTCTGAAGCATTCAAAAGACGCTTTTACTGTCGATAGGCCCGACCAAACAAAAAAGTTCAACAGCTTTTGTAACTGATACATCTTTATATATTTATGTATTTACACTCGATTGCACTGTGGCAATCTCTTTCAGTCAACCACTCTGAAATGCAGACAGATATCATGTACAGCACTAGGACGTCTATACATTTTCTATAAAAATTGAAAACTTTAATCAAAATAGCATTTTTTGGGCGTTTAAACTACTATAGCTCGGTAATCGTGACATGCAAAAGTGAGGTAAAAGCTAAATAATATAAAATCATCCGAGACCGGTAACTCACAAGGATCGCTTGGGCGCGTTCGGATCCTTCACTTGCCGCTTGCGCCCGCGCACCTTGACGTCCTTGGGCGGCACGTAGCTCTGCATCTCGCGGTCATACCGCATCTTGTCTTGGTCAGCCATCTCGTGGAAACGCTCCTTCTCTTTCTCCGACATCGTCTGGGGAGAGATGGAAGATGTTATTATTGACATGGTTGTGTTGGATCTTACATATAACAGCAGATATACCGGCGCGCGGCATATTTCGATCTCCATTGACATTTTGGCCTCACGACTCAGTTTCTAAAGCGCCGTGTATAGAGCCTGCTGCTATCTGAGCCAAGACCATTCTCCATCATAACATCACACTGCTACTATTTATCGCGCTTCCAGTTGCTATGTAACTTACTTACGCATCAGTAAGGCAATAGGCACAGCACATAGCGCGGAGAACTGATGGATAGACGAACTTTGTAAAGATTGCAGGATTACACTGGATGCTGACCGCTTGCAATCGGTCGCTGTGGAAAACTATACAGGAAGCAATTGACGTCTTGATGCCTATGATGGTTAGTAATTAAAACTTACAAACAGGTAGCTGGCAACCGGGCGGTGTGCAAATCTATGGCGCAGACATAATTATCACACTCCTACCATTTATCGCGCTTCTAGCTGATACACATCTACCTGCGCAACGGTAAGCTCAAGTGGCAGGGGGCGGGGCAAAGTAACTGGATGCTGACCGTTCGCAGCCGGTTATAATGGTAGCTACAAAATCACTAATCAAAACTCACATTCCACCTCTCAGCGCACTTCTTGGAGAAGGCAGCGAAGACAACGTTCACATCGGGGTGCTTCTTCTTGTGCTCCTCGCGGCAGGTCTGCACGAAGAACGCATACGCGGTCATGCGCCCGCGCGGCTTGTTGTACGGCCTCACTCGCGGCATTCTTGTCTTTGTCACCGGCGCTTGGGTTAACGCTTGCTGCTGCGCTTGCTGTTGCAGTTCCTGGTGGCAGAATGACAAAAATGATGAATAAATAATATAAATAAATCTGAGATCTGCAGCAGCTACAAGTTGCGGACTGGCAAGAGGCGGCGCAAGACCGGATTAGACACACTGTGGGTCGCTGCGCCAAAGGAGTAAGTAATATAATAAATAAATAAATATGCGCCAGACAACACACCAATTGTCTGGTTTTGTGGTAAGGAATTTTCTTCCTTGTGTTACGACAACGATTATGACGGGGCGTTTCCCATAAATACTTAAATACATATACGATATAACATCCATGACTTAGTTACCTACAAATGTCCGTGCTCATCACACAAACATTTGCCCCTTGCGGGATTCGAACCCGCGACGGCCGGCGTAATAGTCAGGAGCGCTAACCAATACACCAAACGCGTCAGCATACAATAGTAGAATAGAATAGGATAAAATATTAGGTGAAAGCGCAAACAAATCAAACAAAGCGCGACCAATGGCGCAACGTAGGACGCCTACAGACAAGATCGACAGACGACCTTATAAAGATCGCAGGATCACACTGGATGCAGACCGCTTACAACTGTGGTCGCTGTGGAAAACCGTGGGGGAGGCCTATGTTCAATAGTGGACGTCCTTTGGCTGATAATGATGATGATGATGATCAGGTTAAAGACACAATGATGATGAGATTGAAATCTACAAATATCAGTGTTCAATCAATCAATAACTTTATCAATAACTAGCTTTTGCCCGCGACTTCGTCCGCGTGGAATAGTGACTTCTTTCTCCCGTTTTTTACACATTTACCACTATATCTTTGCTCCTATTGGTCGTAGCGTGATGTTATATAGCCTATAGCCTTTCTCGATAACTGGACTATCCAACACAAAAAGAATTATTCAATTCTAACCAGTAGTTTCGGAGATTAGCGCGTTCAAACAAACAAACAAACAAACAAACTCTTCAGCTTTATAATATTAGTATAGATGTTCCATCAACTGAATAGATAAATAATTTAGTTCCATCAACTGCTGAGTTTGTCAATGTGTGACATAAGGTGTGACATGACCAATAGAATCATCATCTAACTAATGTGACAGTTAACAATTTTAGTTGTTGCCATAGTCAGGTAACATAAAAATCAACATCATAGGTCTTATTTCTCTCACATGTAAAAATGAAATGAAATGTATGTGTATAAGAATTGTATTACTTCGTACATAAGGTCTAATTTTCTGTAGGAAATTCTTTGCTGTAAGTAAACAAACAATGTCCAAGTGTATTCTTCTGTCTTTGCCGCAGATATAGTAAAAAAAATAGTTATATGTATTACCTGCAAAGTGGCCGACTGGCGTTGAAGAGCAGCCTGTATTTGCTGCTGTTGGACCGCTTGCATATGATCTTGCAGCGTCTGATGTTGTTGCTGCAACGTCTGAGCGACTTGCTGCTGTAACACCGCTTGAGCTTGCACTATCGCTTGAGCTTGCGCTTGGCTGACTTGAAGGGTTTGCTGTAAGCTCTGCTGCAAGGCTTGCTGCTGTTGTTGTTGTTGTTGCTGCTGTTGCTGCTGCTGCTGCTGCTGTTGTTGTTGTTGTTGTTGTTGTTGCTGCTGCTGCTGTTGTTGTTGTTGTTGTTGTTGTTGATGCTGCTGCTGTTGTTGCTGTTGGTGCTGCTGCAGCATCTGTCAGAAATAATGAAGTGTCAATTTAATCTTTACAGTTGAACCTATGTTAAATGGGAACATAATAAAAGTGGATTTAAAAAAACTGAACCAAAGATTATACCTCCCCTTCCACATGTTAACATTGCCTGTGATACCTTGACCTGTCAAGTGTCAAGTAAGTCAAAAAAAACAGACAAAATAAAATATGGTCCAATGAACTCTAGAAAACAGCTGGGCCAAAATGGCTAACAAATGACCGGATCCTGGCAATTTTGTATTGACCGGACTGCAGACTGCAACCAGTGTGACAAATCCTTGAGGGGAACACTTGTTAAAAGATTTTTTAAACTTTCTATTTACAATCAGCCAGATAGCTTTTAAATTTGATGACCCGTTTTCTTGTTAAATGTTAGAGATATTTTAAATTAAATATTTTTCTTGTTAAAGATATTTTTAATTAAATATTTTTGCACTAAAAATAAAGGATTTTTATAATGGGAATCCGAACTGACCTGCTGCAGTGTCTGCTGGCTCTGAAGCTGCTGCTGCTGCAAAGTCTGCTGTAACGTCTGCGTATGTTGTTGACGCTGCTGCTGGAGCTGCTGTTGAAGCTGGTTCTGCTGCTGTATGGCTTGACTCTGCTCCTGGTTCTGCTGCTGTTGTTGTTGTTGTTGTTGCTGCTGTTGTTGTTGGAGAACCTGGTGGTTCTGCTGGATGCCGTTAGACTGCTGGCTCCCCTGATCGGGGTCCGGGCTCGACTGGTTCTGCTGCTGTAAATAAATATAAATTAAAAAAAAGGAATTGAAGCTATAGCGATAACCTAGTTTGGTCCAATCCAATTTTTTATATACCTTCCAATAATGTAAGGTACTATGAATATTTTTCGTTTTTTTACCTGGTATAAAAATAAAAAAAAACCTTAGGTATGAAGGTACTAGTCCTAGTAGTGTGAGTAAAAAAATACCTCTCCAAAAAAAATAGTAAATCCGAAAATTATTGGGTAATTATATTTTTACAAAAAAACTGCTTATATTTTTTTTTAATAAGGCTTAATATTTACGTTAATGTACCCCTAAATTTTGGTTGGTATTGATGTCTTGGGCCGTCTTGGTCTTGCCGCACCACAGCAGTGGTTACACCACACCTAAGTTAAGCATCGACTCAACCCAACTGCTCGATCGAAAAGTTTCAAACTAAACACTTCTTTAGAATTTAGGCAGATTTACGCGAGCGAGTCTAGGTACATTACCATCACCCTTGAGTAAGTAATCACTACGTACTACGTACCAATCACTTATACGTACCTACCATCTCTCGATGAAAACAAACAAAAACAAATGAATGAGAATTGTCAACTCGTCAGCTGGAAATGTAAAATGATGGCCGATCGTCTCGTCAATCGTATCGTTTCGTCAACCCTTGATTGATTTGAAAAAAAAAAGCAATAAAAAGCATCTTATTTGACCGGTTCCGGAAGTGAATGAATGATGTGCTGACAGACTACAAAACAGGATAATGTTGAATTCAGGTAATGCACAATTGCACAATTTGCACAACAACTACAACAAGGTAAAGTAGTCGGTGTTGTTGAGGTGACATAAGTAATATTTTGTCCCATGGATATTAAAAATAATTCTTTTTAGTATCATTGTTTTCTCTCTATTAAAGTATTTTGTTTTATTTCAAGTTTTGGTGTTAAAAACTTTTTTAAGTAAGTTGTTACTTAAAAAGCTTTTAAAACAGGTATCCTGGACCAGGATTCCTGTTATTAATGGTTTGGGTGTCACTGCAATTCTAATTTAATGTATATATATTTTTTTTATCGATCCTCCTTGCATTAATTTTTACAAGCTTGTTTTATCCATTTTTTTAATATATTTTTAACACAGTGTAAAATGTTTCGTACCGTTGGCGAAGATGCCTGTTGGGACTCGACAGAGCCTGAGGCATACCACCATGGCTGCTGAGGTGATTGTTCCCTATTATTTGTATTTGTCATTAATCGATAATCATAGCTCGCTGTCGAATTATCTCCTCCATTGTTGGAAAATCCACTTGTCATTTTGTAAGTGTACAATTGATGGGTGGCTGCAGCAGTGCTCCTAGCGATTTCTTCATTTAGTTGTTGTTGGTGCTGGAGTTCACCTGCGCCACTCGACCACCACGAGGCTTCGTCGCGCGCACCCCAAGCGCCCCCCGTCGCGCCTCTGTCCCCCATGTTACAATCGCCGCTTTCGGCTAACCAGTTTCTTTATGATGACCCACCGGCTAGAATTTTACGTTATTCTTTGTTTCTACCTTTCGAAAATCATTTCCTTTTAGCAATACGTTATGAGTACAATGATCGTATTTAGCTCCTTCCTTGTTTTCACTCAAATCACATACACTGTTAACAGATTTCAGATTTTATCACAAAGAGTTTATATGTTCACTTATTACACATCGTTTTGATATAAAGTTTATTTCATAGAAAATGAATTTTCACACGATATATGTACTGTTTCATCCAAAAGCTACCGGCTGTAAGTTTAACTCCACGCGCGTACGTTTTGTCTTCGTTTGTACTTAAGTCAATAAAGTTGGCAACGTCGCATAGTGAGACGCTAAACAAGTGCACACAAGCGCCCTCAACGCGCAGCGGCCATTACGGAAACGATCGAAAATATACGAAGAGACACCGAATATGCACGAAACGGCAACAAGTTCGTCCACCAACCGGTCAATAAGACGATTAGCGCAGCTCGAGCCATTTGCCTTCATACTGAAATTCTTTTGTTTATACGATTCGATTAATAAGTACTTACATATACATGCCAGGGAGAGTATTGATTATTTAAAGACGTTTATGAACTTGGGTATTGATTCAATTGTGTATTTTTAATAAGATTATTTTTTAACATAATAATCAATAATTCATGTACCTACAAACCCACAATATTTAATAAGAGAAGTATATTTAATGGAAGGGTTATTGATGGTTACTACAACAACAACAGCAACAACAAAAAAATGATTTACTGTTCCTTTATTAGGACATTTAAATCTTACTGGCTTTTTCGGTTTTGCTTTTCGTGTTCATAATACATTTATGCCAAAAAAAAAGGCAGTCAGAATATTCTCAATTTTGCGGAACTGATCAATGCACTATCTTTTCAGTTCAATACTTATTTAATACCTCATACAATTTTAATTGTTATTGCCAGTTTTACAACTGAAATAAATTATTACGACAACGAGACTTGACTAACAAAAATGAAATTGCTTCGGCTGAGATTTTCAATTGTCAATAATTTAATAAACTAATTTCCATGAATTGTCAATAATTTAATGTAACGATTCATAGATAAATATAAGGTCGTTTAACCAAAATGTACATTGAAAGTGCGTCATTTTATTTTCAGATATTTGCCATTATACAATTTTTACTACATTATGCTCCTGCACCCACTTATAATCTTTCTGCATGACCTAAAGGTATGACTGGGAGAGAATGCTTTTAGCATTAAGTCCACCTTTTGTACACTGTTACTTGTGCAATAAAGTTCTTAAATAAATAAATAAATAATAAATTATATCTACCTAAATGAAATACAAGAAAACATAAAATATGATTTTGTATCATGTTCATTTAAGTAAATAATAACTTTCTTAAATAAATAGTTTGTCACGTAGTGGTTTGTTACCTGTATTTGTATTTGTTTTTGTCCTGTATTTATATTTGTTTTTTTTTTCATTTTTTTTTTCATTTTTCATGCAGTGTTTTTTATACAATTAAATTGTCAACTAACTGTAGAACTTACAGGCCAATTTCAATAAAAAAATAATATTGTGAACACACATTGTGAACATGCATGCAACTAAAAATACGGCTAAAATCATAGTTTTTCTGATTACAGATAGGTATCGTATGTTCGTTCATACCTATCTTTATTGCATATTACATACAAAAATCGCAAATTGGCGGTAAAACTACTAACACAAATTTGTACATGGCATTTTTTTATTCTCTAACGAATTTAATTTAGCAATTTTCTTTGAGTTGTATTGATTCAAACCATAACATTTAGTATAAATACCTAAACATTTACTGACAGTGTTTAATGCGTCGTAGTGGTTATCTCTTTTTAGGTTATGTCAATATACGTCATACGTTATGTTTGTTTTAAAAAGTCACTAATAAAATGCATTTAAAAGTAATTAAAGATATTTAGTAAATACCTATGAACAGTCACCTACACATCTTTTGATGACTGTAATATGTCACTTTACTCCGGCCCTCGGCAGCCATTTGCTTACAAAATTAGAATGTAGAACTATAAATATCACACGGATGAAAGTCAAAATGTATATGAATACAAGAAAAGAATTTGCACCATTAATTTTTGGATGAATACCCAAAGAATCTAGTTAAAATTGTGAATATATAGTAAACTTACCAACTGTGTTTATTTCATCTGGCACACGATTTCAGCGCTTATTACGTAGGGAACTTCGTGTTCATCCATCGAAATGAAGACGAAAGCAAGCAATGTCAATGAGAAAATAATTTCATTGGTTCAATTTGAAAACCGCGCCATATTGTGACCAATCCACAATCTAGCGTCGGCTTTATTTTTTGTTTATATCACAACCTATCTACGTTGCATAATGCAACTATGCACACATTCACAGACTGTTTTTTTTTTACGAACAAGCACTGTAACGATGTTAGTTCATTGTGCTCTTTAACTATTTCACATAAAGTTGAAATTCTTTTAACTGAATGATGAGTGAATGGTTATTGGAATGAATGATTGAGGATATTCTGCCATAAACCTACTCTACAGCTCTACTATTTCTCGTCAAATTCAATGGCGATCGGTCGGATTTGGTGCGATAGTGTAGCTTAATCTAGTGTATTCCAGTGATGGGATTTTATTATTTCTGTTGATGAATACCAGTGTGATAACCGAGAAATCAAAAAGTTGTTACTGTAAAGACTTAATATTTTAATAAATTACTTATTTACCAAACAAAGCTAGAGGTTTAGAGAATGAACACTGGTGCACAAGTGCAGTGATTAAGGAATTGTTGTCTCAAAATACAATCTGCTTTTTAAAAGCAGGTTTGCCGGTGAACTGTCTTCATCGTAGTTTGATAAAACCCTGTTAAAAACCTTAGAAATGTTCTGTGTTGTTAAAAATCATAACCTCAACAGTGCGTCTTTGTGAATACGTCGAATTTCGTCGCTCCGTGCGAAGTCTGGCACAGAAGTTTGATTTATTTGTTATATATGATTCAACGCGAGTATCAAATGAACAACGGGTTTAGTACAGGAGAAGAAGACTCTAGAGGTAATTCTGACCAAATATGTTGCCTTGTGGATGACAGTGAACGTTGCAGGCGACCCGCGGGCAATGCCGCGTATAGCAAACGTATACAGAAGACTGTGATGCAACGGAAGCTCAAACTTAACATAGACCCTCAGGTAAATATATATTTTTAGTACCCAGTTAAAAATGTTTGCTCGCAAAGGTAGAATTTGTCATGTTTAACTTGTAATTTATTTTTAGGCAAGGCATACATACATTTGTGACTACCACAAAAACATGATTCAGTGTGCAAGAACAAAACAAAGAAGACCAAAGGATTCAGAAGATGACAGTAATGAGGCAGAGATGGACAGCCCAGAAGTAGATTGGTTCCAGCTGCAAGTGTCTACCCTGAGGAGGTACAAAAAGCACTACAAAGTCCCAACAAGGCCAGGCCTAAATAAAGCACTTTTAGCTGATGTAAGTACCCTTATTTGTTTAGCTTTACAATAGGAACTAAATTACTGTTTTGATGTAAATGATTATTTAGTCTTTATCTACTGCTACCCCTTACTTCTGGAACAATCAGTTGATGTTAACAAAAATATTTATATCTTTTCTTACAGGCTATCCAAAAACATTTCAAGACTTTGCCTGTAAATGAAAAAGAGATTATGACATATTTTATCTACATGGTAAAAACAAATGGCAACAAGTTGGATCAGAAAAATGGAATGAACTCTGACTCAGTGTAGTTAAATGTATAATATGTATGTAATTTATGGAAATATTTAGATTAAATTTTAGATATAGGTTTTAGACTTCTCTAATTTCATTTCTTGATAGTAGGTATATCCTATTCTGTATATGAGATGAACTGATGTGGGAATCTTAATTTGGAGTATATTACTTCAGTCCAAATTGTAATCTTTTTTAATTGTTTAGTCAGAACTTAAAATAGACTTTAATAGAATTTCTTTTTAATGAATTTCAATGCTTATGTCAGTCCTTATAGCTCCATGTTATTTATTTTATCACAGACCTAGATTGTTAAATTGACTTACTGTAGCTTAACTGTGTCAAATTGTTGAGGAAATGCAATTGCTAATATATTTAAGAGAGATTATAGTAAGAGAACAATTTATGAAATGATAATTAATTACATTTTATTTAAGTAATGAAGTTTGTTATAAAAGAACAATTATTTATTTTTAATCCTCTTCTGAATCTGATGATATTTCAATCCATTTAGATGCACCCTTTTTGGATACAATTTCTGCAGTTTGTGGTAGTGATTGAACAACTGAAAAAAACAAATAATATGATTTAAAGGTACTTGATTTAGGCTAAAAAATTACATATTAATAATATTGCAGTTAATACAATTATTTTTTCATACATAATATAATTCATAGAAATTCACCACTGAGCAAAAATTTAAGTTTGAATTTGATTTTCATTATACCAGCCTGCAGATAGCATAAAAAACACTTTAATTACCATCATATTTACTAGGTTCTGGGTTCATTTCAATGTCCTCATCATCATCAAATGTTTCCTGTTTGGGACTAGGATCATTATAGCGGTTATAGTTCTTCAGGCGGATGCTAAGGTCTTTATGACTTAAAGATAGCAAGTGGTCCTCAGTTATGATGTAGGAAAAGTTTATTTTCACTCGTTTTTGTCTGTAAATATATTTTTTTTTTTTTTTATATTGCTAAATGGTCAAACATAGTAAGTAATTATAAGTACAATTATTTACTATGGTGACTAAAGCCTACTTGCACATGTCAGGATGGATAGCTTGGTTCTGGATTAATTATCATTCTGTCTCACTCAGTTTCTTAAATGTTTATAGAAAATGGATAGAATGGAAGTTGATACAAGATGAAAGCAGGCACGAGAAAATACTGGAGAATACTCCACCAACTTAAAGATAGAAAATGGAAAAAGTATAAGCTATTTTTTTTCTTATGGAAAACCATTCATTGCCCCTTTCTCTTACTTAAGGATAGATACCTAGTTTGATTCGATATAATGGAGCTGTATTCAGTGTAATAAACATGTTGTCAAACACTATCATAAATAGCTAAGTTAGGGATGGTAGGTAGAAGATAGTCAAACCAAACCATATCCATGATAGTCATTGACCACATTAACTACATAATATGCTATCTAATATAAAGCATACCTCAAAGTGTCATCACTAACAATGTTCTGTTTTACCAAATCTACCACTGTTTTGCTTCTATCAGCTGCACTTAATATTGCTTTATGTACAACTTTTGAGTTATACAATGCAGCTCCAGTCAAATTTAGGAGACATAGTTCCTTGTACTGGTTCATTCCTACAACAAGTAATCCACCTGCTGTGTTTATGCCCTCTTCAGTACTACTAGTGCACACAGATTCTTCAGTGAAACTGGGATCTGATAGAAGAATGCTGAAACCAAAGCAGAAAAAATTTTAAGGAAGTTAATAAAAATAACTTTCTTCTCCAAAAAGTACTGGTAAGATTTTAATTTCTGTTTGTGTTGCCAGATAGTGTAGGTACTTACTCATTGCCAAATATTGCAAATGTCACACACACTGGATAGTGATACAATACTGTAGGTATTGGGTCCTTTTCAGCGATTGTGTGTATAGTGATGCTGTCACCACTCCGAGTCACATCTGGTCGTTTGAAATGAGCCAGTGAGGTCAGCGTTGCAATACTTGCACATTCTATCAAGTTGCCTGCATGGTTCAAAATCTTGATGTCAACTCTGAGAGACCATACCTGAAATAGTCAAAACAAAAATTTTATTACTGACTAACTAATGAAGGGTTACAAATATTTTGGAACTGATAATGAAATACTGATGTTTTGGAGTTATTAGAGTAGGTAAGTATGTAAATATTTATCACCTTTTCTTCAACTACAATACACAAGGATTCTAGGTCAATGCACTTTGAATCCTTGTAACATTTTTCGAGTAACCTGTTGAGGTAAACTGCGAGGTCAGTCTGTCTGTTTGCCTCAAACTGAGGTGCAGCCATTGGACTGATCTCAACATTGATGTACAGTATACCTTCGTTTGGTCGAATTTGTTTAGGCTGTGTCACTTCACATGATACTTGTGCTAGCACTCTGAAAGAAAAAATAATATAATGTAATAAACGGATGCTATTAAAAAAAGAAGAAGAATAGTGTAATAAACATGATAAAATTTATGGCCATAAATGATGTCTTGGTTTTGGCCCCAGCGATGTAGCTGAGTAATCATATTGGGCTATAAGATTTACTTCATTTTTACTAACTACAAACTTACTTTGTTTCACCCAAAGACACGATACAACTACCGTAATCTGAACCAAATGATATATCTAAGTGTCTACTTTCATTGTAGTTCCTCCCATCAAGGCGCTAAAAATGAACAAAGATATATTTTATTAGTAAAAATTTGATGTTGAGTCAGAAAACTAGCGTAAAAAGTGTATACTTACATGGCCTTCAGACACTATTTTCTGTATAAAATTCTTTTCACAGTTGGATAAAAATACTTCTCTCATCGTGTCTAATATATTTATAATAAGTGTGTAAAAATAATTAGTATTGTAATGTTATCTTTAATTTCTTGGTTTGGTTTGGTTATAATTTGTATCAACACAATGGGGTACCTACATGCTTCTTTGACAGTTCAGTTCATTGACATTCACTAATAATAGTGGGGAGGGGAATAGATAGATATAAAAATGTTATTATTCATTTATCGATAATAAGAATCGATTCTTAGCAAGCTCGTATATGAAAGTATTTTAATTTAAATGGTGCAGTGTGCAGCTACACTCAACTTAAGAAGACAATAACGTCCATTAAATTACACCCTGCGTGATCGGATACATTCAGTATGTTGTTGTGAACTTGTGACCGATCATTATAAATTAATCAAAAATGTCAACTCACTCAGTCAGTCACTGTTTCGACTTGGGAGTGTTTTTTTGTTCAGAAAGAAATGCAAGGTCATTTTCGTGGGCACTGAAATGAAAACTAATGAAAAGCTTTACTAAAAATATCGTCTAAATTATTTCTACTAAGTCAGCATAAGCATAGTTGAATTTCCTAATGCACTGTTTTATTCTAGGCAGATATTTTATCAGATATTCTAATCTAACCAGTTAAATACATACATAATTATATCTGTGTACATATTCTTAGGTACATTGATACAATATGTATGTATTTCGACCAAACGCCTAGAAATAATAGTAGTAATAATAGAAAAAAATATAATATTCAATATTACCATAAAACATCAATCCCATTAACAATCGATTTCTATTTACAATCGATTAAAGGAAAATGGGTACTTCACTAACCATAGCACTTGACATTGACAGTTTGTTTTTTAATAAGACAGTGCGGTGACAGACATCAAAGATACTATTTTTTACAGTCTACGCAGCTACGTATTTAGGTAGATTATTTTCCACTTTAGTCGATTGGCCGTTTCATGTTTGTATGTAATGGGTTCAGCCCAAAGTATAAAACTTATATTCCTTTCAAAGGAAAAATAATAATATGGACCAAAGCCGTAAAATGGATTACAGAACGGTTTTGGCGGGAAAATGTTACTGTCGAATTATTGAAACTTGAATTTCGAATATGAAACCGTTTGTAGGTATGCGTTGATGCAATTGGCGTCAAATGATCAAATCATAAAGCAAGAAAGTTCGTGGTGTCAGTTCCATACCCTAGTAATAGTATTGAAATGCTAATCACGAGACTTCGTGCTTCGGAAGACACGTCAAACTATTGGTTCTGGTTAATATTAGTCGTTATCGTTAAACCTAGTTAAGGCCGGCTTGATAACATCTGACAGCAAGGCGGGTCGTTTGCTTTGCCTCGCATCAATCTACAAATGCATGAACTGCTATTAGTAGCATATGGAACTGACATCACGTCACGAACAAATTTTGTGCTTTCATCAACTCGTAAGTAGCACAAATCATAATTCGAAATTCAAATTTTCAAAGAAAATGTCACAAACGTCATCTTTTCGTATTTGCGACACATTTTTTGCTTGGCATAGCTTCTCTATACGTGTAGTATTGGTGTAGTAGTAACAACCCACTGTACAAAACAAATGTGATGCGAGGTCTTTGGCCAGCAGCCCAAACATCCCATGCTTACAGGCTAAACTTTATTTTAGTACCTACCAACTAAACAAAAGAAGTCTACCCATTTATTTATTTAAACTTTATTGCACTCTAAATTGTACAATTGGCGGACTTAATGCCTTAGGGCATTCTCTACCAGTTCACCGCTTGGGAATGCAGAAAATTTTTGAGCGTTTGCAATAACTGAGCGGGTAATATAAAATAAATTATAAAATGCACTAAGGCGACATAAACATACATACTAATATTACACAAATAATTAATAGGATATATAAATATATATAGGCAAAATAAACATACATAAAATACAATAATAAGTAGTGGTCCCCAAGTACCTAAGTATCTGCCTAAGTAATCCATTACAAGGATTACATTATAATGTTTACTCAGTAAGTAATTTTTAGAAGGCTGCGTTAAGTATGTTTGGTTATTTATGTTACGTTGTCAATTTTCTACCAACCCTATGTTTGACCACAAACCATTATAAGAAATCATAGGTAACTAGGTAAAGTAGTGTTACGATGGATAATTATGGACATTCCTTGCTAATATGTAATAGATTTCTAATATACAAGAGGGAGATTTCATCATTCGGAATTTAGGCGATAGACTTAGAAGGTAATAATATAATACCACAGATATTATATTAATACATTATCGAAGTTTTCATACGGATCCTTATCATTTTTTTAAATGTAATATTGCCTATATTTATTTATTAGGTACATAACGAAGGACTTCAAATTATTACAGTAGTTCCGGAGCCTGAAAGAAAAAAAAACAAACGAAAGACGAAGATTTAGTAGTTTAAGTTGTAGGCACCTATTATACTAAACTTTTACTTTAACTAATAGACAGTACCTACTCATATTCACCAGCTGGCAAAGAATTGTTCAAAACATAAACTAAACTACAAAACTGCTCATCATACGAGACGTTGGTGAATGCATAGTCGTACGTAATGTCCACAGCGACCTAACGTGCAATAAATAAACGTAGCGTGTATTGACAAGGTACCTACCACCGATGACCCATTACTATCGTGTCACTTGCTCATCCTCACTTCGTGTCGACATGTCAACCCGGTGCCATCGCGGGCCTGTTTTTATTTCTCGCCATTTTAGCCTCCACATAGAACCTAGAGCCAATATACGGAGAATTTTCCGAACATCGCGCTACATTTACTTTGTTATGCCACGATTGCTGAACTAGTAATTGGGGATTTTTAAAATGCCATGGCCAGCGGTATAGAATTGATCATATCGTCAATATGCAACGCCACGTTTTGCCAACCAGTGTACGACAACCCTTTATTAGGTAGCTTTGGCATTAAATAATTCTCATGTATTTTAGATTAGTTTATTCGTGTTAGTATTATGTGCAAACTACTACTTATACTTTTAGAGACACAGACATCGCATTTGGATCAGTATAAGGATTTGATTGAGGAAATCAATGGGAAACATCTTAAAATCGGGACCTTTAACGTAAGTCAATTATGTATTTAGAATATTATTTTTGACAATACATAGCCCATATTTCATTTCTGCCTAGCCCTGATATGACTGTTAGAGATGTTGGATATTTTCTGTCTATCTTTATACAAATTTAGACTGTGCTGTAAAACTTAAATAAATAAAGAAGTAAGTATTTATTAATCTGCCTACTTATTTAAGACTAGCGGTTCCCCTTAGTTTAACCGGCGTAAATTACGGATCTCAAAAAACACAACGATGAATTATAGCCCATGTGTTAATTCGGGGTAATAGCTATGTAATTCTATACCAAATTTTATTAAAATCGGTAAATCTGTTTAGACGTGAAGAAGTAACAAACATACACACGCACAAACTTTCGTCTTTATAATATTAGTGTGATTACGGAAAGCTTTAAAGCGAAATACGATGTCGTGTTTTAGAACCGTCCTCTCAGTTGGGTGGAAACAGGCGATAATGGCACTCTCATCGGTCGCGGAGTCTCGTTCATTCTCGTTGAGATTCTGCAGAAGAGGTTCAACTTCACGTACGAGGTCGTGGTGCCGGAGAAAAACTTCGAAATGGGCGGCACTAAGCCCGAGGACTCGTTGATTGGTCTGGTCAATCATAGCGTGAGTACCTACGTGCTGCTTACTTACTATTTTTTGCCAGAGGGTAACTTAACTAACTCTAAATGTAACGTGTTTTTTACTAAGGTACATCAGACATATATGTTATCAGATAGTTACATACATGCAGAATGTTTGTATACAATCAAAGACAGGTCCACGTCAGCGTAAAAACGGAAACATCCATACTTTTTAAGAATTCAAAGAAAAGAAATGACTTTGTTACCAAGACTCTACCTACATTCTAGAGTCATATTGCTAGATTAATTAAATAGAGACTAGCTAGATTTTTCCGACTTATCTGACAAATCAAGTAAGTAGTTTTGAATTAAATAGAAGGAAGGCTAAACTTCGGTTTAGATAAGTTTTTTTTATAAGATAGCCGGAAAGCCAGAAGTCCATTAAGCTTGAATACACACACAACCGAATGCAAATTGCAATGGGAAGAGCCAAAGTTAATCGTTTACACAACTAAAGCCTACCACGATAACTTCCTACATGATCTAAACGTTTGACTGACAGATAATGATTTTAGCATTAAGTCCACCTGTGTACACCATGATTTGTCTAATAATACAATACATTTACACAATTGTTAATTGGCCGTTGGGGCAGAAAAGTTCTAGATTGGAGACCCTTCTACCAAAGGCGCAGCGTAGGACGTCCACCGACAAGATGGACAGACGACCTTGTAAAGATCGCAGGATCACACTGGATGCAGACCGCTTGTGATCGCTCGATGTGAAAAACTGTGGGGAAGGCCTATGTTCAGCAGTGGACGTCCGTTGACTGATAATGATGATCATGATGATGATTTACACAATTTAAATAAATTACGTTTTCCAGTTAGTGGACGTGGCGGCAGCGTTCATACCGAAATTGACGAGGTTTTATGAAAAGGTTAGGTTCTCTTATGACCTCGATGAAGGAGTATGGGTGATGATGCTAAGAAGACCAAAGGAATCAGCTGCCGGTTCAGGACTTCTGGCTCCGTTTAACAGCGCTGTTTGGTTAGTATTTTATAGTGCTTTGATTGAAATTGCCATATTCAATAATTTCTCTAAAGTAAAGAAAAGCTGCGGCTCTAACTTTTGCTTCAACTAACAGAATATAAATACAAATAATTTCTTGGATTAGAAACTCTTGCTTGCACACAACACAGTTTTGAAAAAAAACTATACGGAATATAACAATATTAAAACTATAATAATATTAACTGCACTTGTAAAAAGCGATTGTGTAAGACAAGGAATCGAACCCATCGATCATCATCATCATCGATTGTCATCTTACGCTATGCGGGCGCACGCCTATACCACTCGGCTGCTTTGCCACAGTTAGATACTTTTTACAAGCGCAATTTATATTATTAAGTTTTTTTAGTAACAAAACACTATAATAACAAAAATATAATTATACGGAATATTTTTAAGGCTAATCACTCACATTAAAGTCCGATAATGTCCGTATATTACATACGTTCGGTTGAGGTCTTTCACGCCTAACAACTTTTCAACAAAAATCGCTTGCTCACATTAAAGGTGGAGTTAGACCAAACGAACAAAGAACTAGAGCTAGAACAAGAACATTATTTCTTGTTCTTCATGGAAGCTCGATTTCAGCATTTTACCCGTACACCAAAATATCGAAGAAGCGTTCTCAGAATATTCTATAGAACGCAATAGAACAACGAAAGAATGCTCTGAGTAGAAGAATTTAATGAAGTGGGGATAGAATGAGCATTCGCTCGTCTGATTTTAATGGGCCTTAAAACAAAAACGGGCGTCACGTCAACGGAGGATAGCAGTAACCTATTCTCGCTCTTGTAGTGGTTAGGCGCGGAAGACTTCGACCGTAACTATTTTTGTGGTGTCAGATTTAAAGATTACGTAACTTAAAAATTAATAAATAACAATTACCTCATAGGTACTTGATCCTCGTAGCAGTCTTGTCGTACGGCCCCTGCATCACCCTCCTCACGAAACTGCGGTCCAAGTTGGTACCAGATGGAGAGAAGTTCATTCCCATGTCGCCAAGCTTCTGGTTTGTGTACGGCGCTTTTATCAAGCAAGGGACCACATTAGCCCCTGAAGCAAGTTAGTACCTATTAACTCGTCAAGTATGTGTAAACGAGACACAATATAAATTCCATTGTTATGCGACTCCCGGGTGTCGTTTGATACCAGACTGATTACAAGTCAGTCTCTAAACAGCCGCTGGTTACCGCTATAATTGAATTCTATTGTATTGAATGGCAAATCTACTGGTTAAAGATTTAAATTCACTTGTGTCCTTGCGTATCATTCAAAAACACGCACCATGTCTATTGCCGCCAATAACGTGTAGTGCAATTGGATCTTCCGAGCACAATTTCGTTGGACAGCATAGATGTTGATGTGGGTAGTTTTCTGTAAGTTGTCTGTAGTAATTCTGACCAAATATGTTGCCTTGTGGATGACAGTGAACGTTGCAGGCGACCCGCGGGCAATGCCGCGTATAGCAAACGTATACAGAAGACTGTGATGCAACGGAAGCTCAAACTTAACATAGACCCTCAGGTAAATATATATTTTTAGTACCCAGTTAAAAATGTTTGCTCGCAAAGGTAGAATTTGTCATGTTTAACTTGTAATTTATTTTTAGGCAAGGCATACATACATTTGTGACTACCACAAAAACATGATTCAGTGTGCAAGAACAAAACAAAGAAGACCAAAGGATTCAGAAGATGACAGTAATGAGGCAGAGATGGACAGCCCAGAAGTAGATTGGTTCCAGCTGCAAGTGTCTACCCTGAGGAGGTACAAAAAGCACTACAAAGTCCCAACAAGGCCAGGCCTAAATAAAGCACTTTTAGCTGATGTAAGTACCCTTATTTGTTTAGCTTTACAATAGGAACTAAATTACTGTTTTGATGTAAATGATTATTTAGTCTTTATCTACTGCTACCCCTTACTTCTGGAACAATCAGTTGATGTTAACAAAAATATTTATATCTTTTCTTACAGGCTATCCAAAAACATTTCAAGACTTTGCCTGTAAATGAAAAAGAGATTATGACATATTTTATCTACATGGTAAAAACAAATGGCAACAAGTTGGATCAGAAAAATGGAATGAACTCTGACTCAGTGTAGTTAAATGTATAATATGTATGTAATTTATGGAAATATTTAGATTAAATTTTAGATATAGGTTTTAGACTTCTCTAATTTCATTTCTTGATAGTAGGTATATCCTATTCTGTATATGAGATGAACTGATGTGGGAATCTTAATTTGGAGTATATTACTTCAGTCCAAATTGTAATCTTTTTTAATTGTTTAGTCAGAACTTAAAATAGACTTTAATAGAATTTCTTTTTAATGAATTTCAATGCTTATGTCAGTCCTTATAGCTCCATGTTATTTATTTTATCACAGACCTAGATTGTTAAATTGACTTACTGTAGCTTAACTGTGTCAAATTGTTGAGGAAATGCAATTGCTAATATATTTAAGAGAGATTATAGTAAGAGAACAATTTATGAAATGATAATTAATTACATTTTATTTAAGTAATGAAGTTTGTTATAAAAGAACAATTATTTATTTTTAATCCTCTTCTGAATCTGATGATATTTCAATCCATTTAGATGCACCCTTTTTGGATACAATTTCTGCAGTTTGTGGTAGTGATTGAACAACTGAAAAAAACAAATAATATGATTTAAAGGTACTTGATTTAGGCTAAAAAATTACATATTAATAATATTGCAGTTAATACAATTATTTTTTCATACATAATATAATTCATAGAAATTCACCACTGAGCAAAAATTTAAGTTTGAATTTGATTTTCATTATACCAGCCTGCAGATAGCATAAAAAACACTTTAATTACCATCATATTTACTAGGTTCTGGGTTCATTTCAATGTCCTCATCATCATCAAATGTTTCCTGTTTGGGACTAGGATCATTATAGCGGTTATAGTTCTTCAGGCGGATGCTAAGGTCTTTATGACTTAAAGATAGCAAGTGGTCCTCAGTTATGATGTAGGAAAAGTTTATTTTCACTCGTTTTTGTCTGTAAATATATATTTTTTTTTTTTTATATTGCTAAATGGTCAAACATAGTAAGTAATTATAAGTACAATTATTTACTATGGTGACTAAAGCCTACTTGCACATGTCAGGATGGATAGCTTGGTTCTGGATTAATTATCATTCTGTCTCACTCAGTTTCTTAAATGTTTATAGAAAATGGATAGAATGGAAGTTGATACAAGATGAAAGCAGGCACGAGAAAATACTGGAGAATACTCCACCAACTTAAAGATAGAAAATGGAAAAAGTATAAGCTATTTTTTTTCTTATGGAAAACCATTCATTGCCCCTTTCTCTTACTTAAGGATAGATACCTAGTTTGATTCGATATAATGGAGCTGTATTCAGTGTAATAAACATGTTGTCAAACACTATCATAAATAGCTAAGTTAGGGATGGTAGGTAGAAGATAGTCAAACCAAACCATATCCATGATAGTCATTGACCACATTAACTACATAATATGCTATCTAATATAAAGCATACCTCAAAGTGTCATCACTAACAATGTTCTGTTTTACCAAATCTACCACTGTTTTGCTTCTATCAGCTGCACTTAATATTGCTTTATGTACAACTTTTGAGTTATACAATGCAGCTCCAGTCAAATTTAGGAGACATAGTTCCTTGTACTGGTTCATTCCTACAACAAGTAATCCACCTGCTGTGTTTATGCCCTCTTCAGTACTACTAGTGCACACAGATTCTTCAGTGAAACTGGGATCTGATAGAAGAATGCTGAAACCAAAGCAGAAAAAATTTTAAGGAAGTTAATAAAAATAACTTTCTTCTCCAAAAAGTACTGGTAAGATTTTAATTTCTGTTTGTGTTGCCAGATAGTGTAGGTACTTACTCATTGCCAAATATTGCAAATGTCACACACACTGGATAGTGATACAATACTGTAGGTATTGGGTCCTTTTCAGCGATTGTGTGTATAGTGATGCTGTCACCACTCCGAGTCACATCTGGTCGTTTGAAATGAGCCAGTGAGGTCAGCGTTGCAATACTTGCACATTCTATCAAGTTGCCTGCATGGTTCAAAATCTTGATGTCAACTCTGAGAGACCATACCTGAAATAGTCAAAACAAAAATTTTATTACTGACTAACTAATGAAGGGTTACAAATATTTTGGAACTGATAATGAAATACTGATGTTTTGGAGTTATTAGAGTAGGTAAGTATGTAAATATTTATCACCTTTTCTTCAACTACAATACACAAGGATTCTAGGTCAATGCACTTTGAATCCTTGTAACATTTTTCGAGTAACCTGTTGAGGTAAACTGCGAGGTCAGTCTGTCTGTTTGCCTCAAACTGAGGTGCAGCCATTGGACTGATCTCAACATTGATGTACAGTATACCTTCGTTTGGTCGAATTTGTTTAGGCTGTGTCACTTCACATGATACTTGTGCTAGCACTCTGAAAGAAAAAATAATATAATGTAATAAACGGATGCTATTAAAAAAAGAAGAAGAATAGTGTAATAAACATGATAAAATTTATGGCCATAAATGATGTCTTGGTTTTGGCCCCAGCGATGTAGCTGAGTAATCATATTGGGCTATAAGATTTACTTCATTTTTACTAACTACAAACTTACTTTGTTTCACCCAAAGACACGATACAACTACCGTAATCTGAACCAAATGATATATCTAAGTGTCTACTTTCATTGTAGTTCCTCCCATCAAGGCGCTAAAAATGAACAAAGATATATTTTATTAGTAAAAATTTGATGTTGAGTCAGAAAACTAGCGTAAAAAGTGTATACTTACATGGCCTTCAGACACTATTTTCTGTATAAAATTCTTTTCACAGTTGGATAAAAATACTTCTCTCATCGTGTCTAATATATTTATAATAAGTGTGTAAAAATAATTAGTATTGTAATGTTATCTTTAATTTCTTGGTTTGGTTTGGTTAGAATTTGTATCAACACAATGGGGTACCTACATGCTTCTTTGACAGTTCAGTTCATTGACATTCACTAATAATAGTGGGGAGGGGAATAGATAGATATAAAAATGTTATTATTCATTTATCGATAATAAGAATCGATTCTTAGCAAGCTCGTATATGAAAGTATTTTAATTTAAATGGTGCAGTGTGCAGCTACACTCAACTTAAGAAGACAATAACGTCCATTAAATTACACCCTGCGTGATCGGATACATTCAGTATGTTGTTGTGAACTTGTGACCGATCATTATAAATTAATCAAAAATGTCAACTCACTCAGTCAGTCACTGTTTCGACTTGGGAGTGTTTTTTTGTTCAGAAAGAAATGCAAGGTCATTTTCGTGGGCACTGAAATGAAAACTAATGAAAAGCTTTACTAAAAATATCGTCTAAATTATTTCTACTAAGTCAGCATAAGCATAGTTGAATTTCCTAATGCACTGTTTTATTCTAGGCAGATATTTTATCAGATATTCTAATCTAACCAGTTAAATACATACATAATTATATCTGTGTACATATTCTTAGGTACATTGATACAATATGTATGTATTTCGACCAAACGCCTAGAAATAATAGTAGTAATAATAGAAAAAAATATAATATTCAATATTACCATAAAACATCAATCCCATTAACAATCGATTTCTATTTACAATCGATTAAAGGAAAATGGGTACTTCACTAACCATAGCACTTGACATTGACAGTTTGTTTTTTAATAAGACAGTGCGGTGACAGACATCAAAGATACTATTTTTTACAGTCTACGCAGCTACGTATTTAGGTAGATTATTTTCCACTTTAGTCGATTGGCCGTTTCATGTTTGTATGTAATGGGTTCAGCCCAAAGTATAAAACTTATATTCCTTTCAAAGGAAAAATAATAATATGGACCAAAGCCGTAAAATGGATTACAGAACGGTTTTGGCGGGAAAATGTTACTGTCGAATTATTGAAACTTGAATTTCGAATATGAAACCGTTTGTAGGTATGCGTTGATGCAATTGGCGTCAAATGATCAAATCATAAAGCAAGAAAGTTCGTGGTGTCAGTTCCATACCCTAGTAATAGTATTGAAATGCTAATCACGAGACTTCGTGCTTCGGAAGACACGTCAAACTATTGGTTCTGGTTAATATTAGTCGTTATCGTTAAACCTAGTTAAGGCCGGCTTGATAACATCTGACAGCAAGGCGGGTCGTTTGCTTTGCCTCGCATCAATCTACAAATGCATGAACTGCTATTAGTAGCATATGGAACTGACATCACGTCACGAACAAATTTTGTGCTTTCATCAACTCGTAAGTAGCACAAATCATAATTCGAAATTCAAATTTTCAAAGAAAATGTCACAAACGTCATCTTTTCGTATTTGCGACACATTTTTTGCTTGGCATAGCTTCTCTATACGTGTAGTATTGGTGTAGTAGTAACAACCCACTGTACAAAACAAATGTGATGCGAGGTCTTTGGCCAGCAGCCCAAACATCCCATGCTTACAGGCTAAACTTTATTTTAGTACCTACCAACTAAACAAAAGAAGTCTACCCATTTATTTATTTAAACTTTATTGCACTCTAAATTGTACAATTGGCGGACTTAATGCCTTAGGGCATTCTCTACCAGTTCACCGCTTGGGAATGCAGAAAATTTTTGAGCGTTTGCAATAACTGAGCGGGTAATATAAAATAAATTATAAAATGCAATAAGGCGACATAAACATACATACTAATATTACACAAATAATTAATAGGATATATAAATATATATAGGCAAAATAAACATACATAAAATACAATAATAAGTAGTGGTCCCCAAGTACCTAAGTATCTGCCTAAGTAATCCATTACAAGGATTACATTATAATGTTTACTCAGTAAGTAATTTTTAGAAGGCTGCGTTAAGTATGTTTGGTTATTTATGTTACGTTGTCAATTTTCTACCAACCCTATGTTTGACCACAAACCATTATAAGAAATCATAGGTAACTAGGTAAAGTAGTGTTACGATGGATAATTATGGACATTCCTTGCTAATATGTAATAGATTTCTAATATACAAGAGGGAGATTTCATCATTCGGAATTTAGGCGATAGACTTAGAAGGTAATAATATAATACCACAGATATTATATTAATACATTATCGAAGTTTTCATACGGATCCTTATCATTTTTTTAAATGTAATATTGCCTATATTTATTTATTAGGTACATAACGAAGGACTTCAAATTATTACAGTAGTTCCGGAGCCTGAAAGAAAAAAAAACAAACGAAAGACGAAGATTTAGTAGTTTAAGTTGTAGGCACCTATTATACTAAACTTTTACTTTAACTAATAGACAGTACCTACTCATATTCACCAGCTGGCAAAGAATTGTTCAAAACATAAACTAAACTACAAAACTGCTCATCATACGAGACGTTGGTGAATGCATAGTCGTACGTAATGTCCACAGCGACCTAACGTGCAATAAATAAACGTAGCGTGTATTGACAAGGTACCTACCACCGATGACCCATTACTATCGTGTCACTTGCTCATCCTCACTTCGTGTCGACATGTCAACCCGGTGCCATCGCGGGCCTGTTTTTATTTCTCGCCATTTTAGCCTCCACATAGAACCTAGAGCCAATATACGGAGAATTTTCCGAACATCGCGCTACATTTACTTTGTTATGCCACGATTGCTGAACTAGTAATTGGGGATTTTTAAAATGCCATGGCCAGCGGTATAGAATTGATCATATCGTCAATATGCAACGCCACGTTTTGCCAACCAGTGTACGACAACCCTTTATTAGGTAGCTTTGGCATTAAATAATTCTCATGTATTTTAGATTAGTTTATTCGTGTTAGTATTATGTGCAAACTACTACTTATACTTTTAGAGACACAGACATCGCATTTGGATCAGTATAAGGATTTGATTGAGGAAATCAATGGGAAACATCTTAAAATCGGGACCTTTAACGTAAGTCAATTATGTATTTAGAATATTATTTTTGACAATACATAGCCCATATTTCATTTCTGCCTAGCCCTGATATGACTGTTAGAGATGTTGGATATTTTCTGTCTATCTTTATACAAATTTAGACTGTGCTGTAAAACTTAAATAAATAAAGAAGTAAGTATTTATTAATCTGCCTACTTATTTAAGACTAGCGGTTCCCCTTAGTTTAACCGGCGTAAATTACGGATCTCAAAAAACACAACGATGAATTATAGCCCATGTGTTAATTCGGGGTAATAGCTATGTAATTCTATACCAAATTTTATTAAAATCGGTAAATCTGTTTAGACGTGAAGAAGTAACAAACATACACACGCACAAACTTTCGTCTTTATAATATTAGTGTGATTACGGAAAGCTTTAAAGCGAAATACGATGTCGTGTTTTAGAACCGTCCTCTCAGTTGGGTGGAAACAGGCGATAATGGCACTCTCATCGGTCGCGGAGTCTCGTTCATTCTCGTTGAGATTCTGCAGAAGAGGTTCAACTTCACGTACGAGGTCGTGGTGCCGGAGAAAAACTTCGAAATGGGCGGCACTAAGCCCGAGGACTCGTTGATTGGTCTGGTCAATCATAGCGTGAGTACCTACGTGCTGCTTACTTACTATTTTTTGCCAGAGGGTAACTTAACTAACTCTAAATGTAACGTGTTTTTTACTAAGGTACATCAGACATATATGTTATCAGATAGTTACATACATGCAGAATGTTTGTATACAATCAAAGACAGGTCCACGTCAGCGTAAAAACGGAAACATCCATACTTTTTAAGAATTCAAAGAAAAGAAATGACTTTGTTACCAAGACTCTACCTACATTCTAGAGTCATATTGCTAGATTAATTAAATAGAGACTAGCTAGATTTTTCCGACTTATCTGACAAATCAAGTAAGTAGTTTTGAATTAAATAGAAGGAAGGCTAAACTTCGGTTTAGATAAGTTTTTTTTATAAGATAGCCGGAAAGCCAGAAGTCCATTAAGCTTGAATACACACACAACCGAATGCAAATTGCAATGGGAAGAGCCAAAGTTAATCGTTTACACAACTAAAGCCTACCACGATAACTTCCTACATGATCTAAACGTTTGACTGACAGATAATGATTTTAGCATTAAGTCCACCTGTGTACACCATGATTTGTCTAATAATACAATACATTTACACAATTGTTAATTGGCCGTTGGGGCAGAAAAGTTCTAGATTGGAGACCCTTCTACCAAAGGCGCAGCGTAGGACGTCCACCGACAAGATGGACAGACGACCTTGTAAAGATCGCAGGATCACACTGGATGCAGACCGCTTGTGATCGCTCGATGTGAAAAACTGTGGGGAAGGCCTATGTTCAGCAGTGGACGTCCGTTGACTGATAATGATGATCATGATGATGATTTACACAATTTAAATAAATTACGTTTTCCAGTTAGTGGACGTGGCGGCAGCGTTCATACCGAAATTGACGAGGTTTTATGAAAAGGTTAGGTTCTCTTATGACCTCGATGAAGGAGTATGGGTGATGATGCTAAGAAGACCAAAGGAATCAGCTGCCGGTTCAGGACTTCTGGCTCCGTTTAACAGCGCTGTTTGGTTAGTATTTTATAGTGCTTTGATTGAAATTGCCATATTCAATAATTTCTCTAAAGTAAAGAAAAGCTGCGGCTCTAACTTTTGCTTCAACTAACAGAATATAAATACAAATAATTTCTTGGATTAGAAACTCTTGCTTGCACACAACACAGTTTTGAAAAAAAACTATACGGAATATAACAATATTAAAACTATAATAATATTAACTGCACTTGTAAAAAGCGATTGTGTAAGACAAGGAATCGAACCCATCGATCATCATCATCATCGATTGTCATCTTACGCTATGCGGGCGCACGCCTATACCACTCGGCTGCTTTGCCACAGTTAGATACTTTTTACAAGCGCAATTTATATTATTAAGTTTTTTTAGTAACAAAACACTATAATAACAAAAATATAATTATACGGAATATTTTTAAGGCTAATCACTCACATTAAAGTCCGATAATGTCCGTATATTACATACGTTCGGTTGAGGTCTTTCACGCCTAACAACTTTTCAACAAAAATCGCTTGCTCACATTAAAGGTGGAGTTAGACCAAACGAACAAAGAACTAGAGCTAGAACAAGAACATTATTTCTTGTTCTTCATGGAAGCTCGATTTCAGCATTTTACCCGTACACCAAAATATCGAAGAAGCGTTCTCAGAATATTCTATAGAACGCAATAGAACAACGAAAGAATGCTCTGAGTAGAAGAATTTAATGAAGTGGGGATAGAATGAGCATTCGCTCGTCTGATTTTAATGGGCCTTAAAACAAAAACGGGCGTCACGTCAACGGAGGATAGCAGTAACCTATTCTCGCTCTTGTAGTGGTTAGGCGCGGAAGACTTCGACCGTAACTATTTTTGTGGTGTCAGATTTAAAGATTACGTAACTTAAAAATTAATAAATAACAATTACCTCATAGGTACTTGATCCTCGTAGCAGTCTTGTCGTACGGCCCCTGCATCACCCTCCTCACGAAACTGCGGTCCAAGTTGGTACCAGATGGAGAGAAGTTCATTCCCATGTCGCCAAGCTTCTGGTTTGTGTACGGCGCTTTTATCAAGCAAGGGACCACATTAGCCCCTGAAGCAAGTTAGTACCTATTAACTCGTCAAGTATGTGTAAACGAGACACAATATAAATTCCATTGTTATGCGACTCCCGGGTGTCGTTTGATACCAGACTGATTACAAGTCAGTCTCTAAACAGCCGCTGGTTACCGCTATAATTGAATTCTATTGTATTGAATGGCAAATCTACTGGTTAAAGATTTAAATTCACTTGTGTCCTTGCGTATCATTCAAAAACACGCACCATGTCTATTGCCGCCAATAACGTGTAGTGCAATTGGATCTTCCGAGCACAATTTCGTTGGACAGCATAGATGTTGATGTGGGTAGTTTAAATTTAGTTTTATACATGGAGGTACAGAGGTACACAGTGTCATCAAATAACCAGTGTATCCTTGTTCTATAGCATCTTGAGAACGAGATTGCTACCAGAATTTTGATATATAAAATGTAGAATTTGCATAATTTATCATTATTTTTCTTTTCGAATAATCAAATCATTGTTCCCTGTAGATCTTTTGTGAAGGTGAACTTTTAATGTGTAGCATAAATACAGGTAGTACCTAGGTTTTGGCGTATTGTATTAATGGCGTAAAGGCATAAAGTTTAGACTCCCTAAAAGTCCATGTAATTATATACCTTAATCCAAAAGCTGTGAAATGGTGTTGTATTATTAGTGCCATGTTTACAGTTAATACCCGGCACATAGATCGTATCGTTAATGGTTTATGTCATCCATCACGTCCTACCACACCCTTTCACGTGATTGTCATGGTCCGTCCGTGCAATTAAAACCAAAAAAATCAACGTCAGGTTTTGATAAACGACGCTGTTATTAGATGATGAACCTATGGCCTTGAAAGAAAGGACAAGGAAAATCGTTTTTAACTACAAATTAAACATAACTATCTGGTTGCCATGTCTCTAAGTCTAGAGTCTAGCCATGAAAATCAACACCTAGGTAGACCTGTAATGTAAATTTTTGACTGATGTGACTGACCCAGAATGATAGACGGTTAAATTTTCATCAGACTGACAGTCAGTGTAGGTAACACGATCATCACGATCATTCTGACTAGACTGAAGGAGCAGATTGACGCCAGACTGATGGTAACCGCTGTCTAAAAATACATCTACCGTCCTTAGGTAGGTATGTATGTGTTTTTTTATCCTGGAGGCCAACTTTAAGAGCTATTCTGAACCAATTTATTCAAGGAAAGACTTACACTGGTGAGACATTTCAATAACTCTATTGCTCGGTAACACACACCATCTTGACCTATATATAGGGGTGTAGTAGAGGTTTTGGTCTGTCTGTCGGTCAGCGCTGCTTTGCTGGGCGCGAAAGTCTGATTAGACAAGTCTGTACAACTCTCTGCTAGTGGATCTTGACTTACATAGGTACCATAACTTTAACCGTAACTCATGTTTTTTTTCGTATGGAATTTAATGTTTTTTTGACGTTCGTTATACGGACGAGTAAAGAAGTAAGTTTTTTATTCGTCCGTGGTTCGTTATTATAACTAACATAACATGATAGATGTAAAAAATGAAAAGTTAGCCTGTAAGCATCCAACTGCTGGGCAAAGGCCTTACCTCGTATGAGGTAGTATCTAGAGCGATACTAAACCGCGCATGATCAGTGCGGATTGGCGGAAGGGTGTTTGTAAGGCAATTATGATGGATGTATAAATAGATAATTGATTGCAAAGAAACTTAGAGATAAAACAATGTTGCAGACACAACCCGCGTGCTGTTCACAACGTGGTGGATCTTCATAATCCTGCTCTCGGCGTTCTACACGGCGAACCTGACCGCCTTCCTCACATTATCCAAGTTTACTCTTGACATCGAGAGTCCTGAGGATCTGCTGAAGAAGAACTACAGATGGGTGTCGGCGGAGGGCGGCGCTGTGCAGTATGTAGTTTCCAGTGTAAGTTTCAACCGTTATGTTTATAAGATTCATAAGCTATCACTAAATGAATACAATGGGGCGGCTTGCCTCATGTCGCTTTTAGTAATTCGGTACCATGTCAAAGTAAACAATTTGTTCAATCCTCATAAGCTTTTTTAAAGCTATAGGGACACTGCCATCCGGGGATTAATCGTTATTATATTTAAAGTAAAGCTAATTACGATTGAGTTTATTGCAACGAGAAAGTTTAAGTCTTGTATCAAGCAGTTTCATTTCAGCACACCCCAAAAGTATAAACTTTTGTACAAAACTTGGTTATGCAATACACATTATTATAAATAATTGAATCCAAAAGCTAAGTAGATAATATTTCCATCTAACGCACTTTTCTGCAAATCTTTATTCCTAGAGGTACAAACTTTAACAATTACAATGACGATATACTTTCCAACAGCCAAACGAAGACCTCTACTACCTTAGCCGAATGATTTCCACCGGTCGCGCGGAATTCCGTTCCATGAGCAGTCTTTACGACTCCCTGCCTCTAGTCGGCGGTGGAGCAGTTCTGGTGGAAGAACGCATAGGAATCGACGAGCTGATGTACGGGAACTACTTGCAAAAGGCCAGGGAGGGTGTGGCTGAGTCAGACAGGTGCACTTATGTGGTTGCGCCCAATCTGTTTATGAGTAAGCTGAGGGGGTTTGCGTATCCTAAGGATAGTCAGCTGGCGTCGCTTTTTGATACTGTGTGAGTATTTTTGTTTGTTTTTAAGTACTTAAAGTCCCGCTTTTAAATAAACAGCACAGAATATATAATAGTACTACATTAAACAGTAGAAGTCTCGACACAGTCTTAACTGCCGAACACCAGATGGCGTTCGGAAAACGCTGCAACAAAATTCGTGTTGTCGTGATTATATTGATTGAGAAGAATGTTTAAATAAAATTATTTATATAAAGATATAAGTACAATCAATATAAACACGTAAACACGAATGTTGTCTCAGCGTTTTCCGAGCGCTGACCGGAGTTGACAGGCAAAGCCGTGTATTATACGTGGCCGTGTCGAGACTACCACTACAGGAGTAGTACACCACAGGTAGTCTAGCACAAAAAATCTAGATCTTAGACTTAGATCTGCTAAGCTAATTTGATCAATGTTTCAGTCTTAACATTTTTGTTAGCTTAAAAAAGTACCCCTAAAAGGCTTTTAGGCTGATGAGCCTGTAGGTCTAGGTGGTCGCTTATTGAGCCTCATATGTGTGCGATAGGCTCACGTTCCATTCTCTACAACTTATTTGTAACAGTTTCCGCTTCCACCTCCATTACTTAGCTGTAAATTAAATCTTGAAATTTTCGTTCCCACCTCAACTGCAATATTATTTCAGCCTAACATACGTACTCCAAGCTGGCATCGTAGACTACTTACAGCACAAGGATCTACCCAGTACGAAGATATGTCCTCTCGATCTCCAATCCAAAGACCGGCAGCTTCTAAACAGTGACCTCTTGATGACGTACATGATTATGGTCACCGGTTTGTGTGCTGCTATCGCCATTTTTATTGGAGAGGTGATGTTACCTGCTTTAGAATTTTACTTTTGTTTTTTTTTGAGTTTTGTCACTATTTAAACACCCTCACGGATGTGTTATGAACATCATTTTGACATTATTTTGTTAACGTGATCGCCTTCTATTTGTCCTTATTGCTGGCGTCCTTTCGATCAGTGAAGCTTCATTATAGTATAAATTGCACATGTAAAAAGCAACTGCATCAGAAAAGGAATCGAACCTGCTTTAAATTAAGACAGAATAAAAAAATATGCTTGATTTATCTTTATGATGTGAGCGTCGCTCGTTGTTGCTTTGCCATGCCAGTCTACATTAATTCATCGTTTTATTTGTTCCTTCGAGCTATCCTTGAATCCAAGTGACACATGTATAAAAGATGGACTAAATGCTAAATGCATTTGCTCCCGGTAGTCATACCTTTAGGTCATGTTGTAGAAAAATTATAATTTATTATTCGGTTTTTAATTTTTTAGTTGTCAAAAATACATTTGTTTTCCGTTTTGTTCCAGACATCAATTTTCTCTGTTCCAATGCCAATGCCACTTGCTGGATTGCCACTTATTGGCAGCTTCAGTCTTGAATAACTTATCAAATTCACTCCTCATTTTTTTATATTATGCAGATCATCGTCAAACGCTACTGCTGCAAAGACTCCAAGCCCAGAAAGAGTAAACGCAAGAAAACCAAGTTCGAGAAGGATCCTCGAGTTTTCAACTATGACGACAGCAGGCCACCGCCATACGAATCCATTTTCGGACAAAGCCCTAAGATTAAGGTAATTTTCCAATATATTTGTATTTAAATTAGAAAGCCAGATATTTAGCCACGCTTGCATCTGATTTTAAGTGACAATGCGGCCTAAGAGGGACCATTTCTGTCTAGTAACAGCCTATTCACTCTCTTCTTGAAAACGTCCAAATGGTAGTTGCCAGGGAACACTTCTGCCGGTAGCGAATTCCACTCCCAAGCGGTACGTAAAATGTGAAGGTTCGATTTGGATTTACAAATTATTCCATTTATGCATTGACTACTTTGCCTTCAGTCTTTTTAACTTACATCTTGCTCCTAGAACCTACCACTTCTTTACCTTTTCCAATAAATATTTAGTTTCTTTCGACTGACTTACGAATTTGTATAAGCTTCCTTTTCTGCACCGGCCGCATTTATTTTCTTATTAGTCCTAACGTCTATTTCAAACGGTTTATGATGCAATGCTTGTACATCGCTTTTCGTGTATAAGCCAATGCAAGAACGGCAAAGTCTACCACATGTCAATAGACTTTCGTTAACCCACATTATTTTTTGTATCCAGATTAACGATTCTACGAAGACGAAGATAATCAACGGTCGCGAGTACTTGGTAGTGGACGCAGCGAACGGTGACACGAGACTTATACCTTTGAGGACCCCATCAGCATTCCTATACCATCTCGATCGATAAGTTGTAACGCAGTTTGAACACATGAGAAAAACTAATTTAACTATTTTTAGGATAGTTAGTAAAAAGTAGTCTGTCAGTCTAAAGAAAGTGGCCTGAAATAATTACATTAATAATAATAGGACTCAAAGTCAAGTTTCAGTTTAATAAAGGTTTCCGCCTACTTCAACTTTGCATACCATGACAGTGCTAGAAACGTGTCAGGCTAATAAAATAATTTTTATTGAGAACTATGACACTGATCCGACTTAACCGTCCCGTCACCGACCAACATCGTAGCTTGTCATGCACGGAGGCAAAATACGCTCTCGCTCCATATAACGGTGAGACAGGACGCTTTAGATCCGTTCAGTGGGCAAAGTGGAGTGTATCGTGTTGCTTTTCACGCTCCCAGGACGGTCATGGTATGGTGCGGGGTGCGGTACCTTTTATATAATATGTCATATGCATAAGGTTAACAATCAACGCAATGAATGTAGTCAGCAGTTCATAAAAAAATACACCTACCTACCAAGTTTCAGCTGTGTAATACTAATAGTTTCAGAATAAAATTGCTGTGACATACGGACGGACAGACAGACAGACAGACTTGACGAAACTAAAAGGGTTCCGTTTTTGCCATTCATGGAAACATAAAAAGCAGAAGCTTGTACTTAACTTATTACAAATTTAACTATTAATAATAATACGTTTAGGTTTAATCTTCTGAAAAGGTTTTAGCTTTTTGAACTAATGTTTAAATCATAGGATTAGGATGGTTATGACAAAATAACTTTAGTCATGATGTTTAACATTAAGAGTATGAAATACATAGATATTTTGATGTCATATTTATTCACAGTGCACATGGGAGCAGAATATATTTTAATAAATGGTATTGGATACATTAGTAGTTTCATTAAAAGGCGTTATTTCAATACATATTTTTATTATTTGTGAAAAATACATTCCCACAATTCCTCTAACATTCAATCATGATCTTTAACGTCCGATTTCGAAAACAATAAACTTATTCGTTTTATAAATAAAATAAAAACTATTAAGGCCTGTTAAACAGCATTTGTTTTGTAAATAAATTATACTCGTACATGTATTAAATAAATGGGAGTATAAAAGAATAGATAAAATGCGATGAAACAGGCCGCATTTCGTAGGACCTGCCTATACGGTTCGTACTATATATCCAATTTGTACATATACAATTAATAGGTACATTCATTTTCATTGAGCAGTAATGCCCTAACACTTTAGTCGTTAATACGAACTTCCACCGTAACAACACTGCGTAATACATTTTAATTTTGTTGATAATTCATTTACAAAATTATAGTTACAATTATATAATAATTGCAATATGTACGAGAGAAAGAAATAAAGCACATAAACCGAAAAATTTTACAAATATACCGTAATGTTTTTCACTAATTATCAAAAATAATAAAAACTGCTCATCAATTTTAATCAGTTCCGTTTGTATGCATGTTTTACTAGACTTTTATATTACCTAGAATTCGCTTTAAATACTCATTAACACGTTCCGGGACAGTGAACGCCTGCAGGCGTGAAAACAATAAAACATCTATTGTGTCTGGAATAGTGTCCCGAAACGTGTTAACTTGAAAGAGATATAATCTAAACTGTGTTAATAGTCGTAAGCTTGTTATGAAAATTGTCTAATTCAGCGATGCCACTTTCTAGCAGTCTAGCTAGATCACTGAAGATTTTATAAGTATGGAAAATGAAGAAACTTTTTTTATCAGTCGAGGAAAGTTAAAGATTCATAAGTCTGAATCACAGGCACACTGACTGATAAATTAATAAACGAAAGTATCTTTTTGTACAATCATTCCTAGTCGTAAGTTAGTTTTTTTTTAATTTTCCATTTCACAGCGATCCAGCTTTCAATGCCACAACATAATCATTCCAACAATATTCTTGATAAGTTTGCTATATAGTGTCAATCCCGCTAAAACGTGTAAACTGTGATAACGATATTATGATAGGATACAGTGCAAACCCTAACGCCCGCTATGATAAGATTGCCTATCTATATTATTCGCTATTGCAACTTTTTACCCGCATTCTCTAATGGTTGGCACATACTATGACAAATGTGGAACATATACGGCCTTACCACAAATAAATAATTAGAATAAACTATAGCCGCTGAGAGAATCCTATTTTGACGTATACAATTTTCACACAAAATTTATGAAAGGAATGTCAAGCTCCCAGACTTAGAAAATTTTCATAGTATTTTCTATCAAAATTGAAAACGACAAAATAACATTTCTAAGCGGCTAAACTTAAGGTTTGGATTGGACCAATGTTTTAATACGATGCGGCTAAATCGTAATGAACACCGAGTCATGTGACTTGTTTGACATCAAGCGCTTCTCGTCAACTTTCATAATGCGCACGGCAATAGAATGGAACTCTTTGCCCGCATCTGTGTTTCTATCGGTCTATAACCCTGTTATTTTCAAAAAAATAGTGAACAGGCATCTTCTGTGTGAGTGCGCTTTATCTTCGTCCCTTTCTATGCTTTTGTCTAGAGACAAGAGCAAACCCATATCATAATATTAAAAAAAAAATATCGATTTAAAACTAGCAGTCTTATATTAAAACAGTGGTCCAAACCTAGTTTAATCATATTTTTTTGTGGTGAAGGCGATTAAGTTCATAAGGTGTTATAAAACTAAATATTATAAGGAATAGTAACGTGTTACTACAGTACGAAGAGAGAAGAGCAACTATTTGAAGCCATATAGCTATCTGAACCTACAATGATGTTGCTATGTGCATCAGTCAAACATCTGATCATTCTAGGTTTTATTTACATAGGTAAAAACGTCACCGAACAAAAATCAGTCTTGTCACAACCAATTCTAGTCGCTGGTGCACATACAAAACAGTGGATTTGAATTTTTAGTGACAAGGAGTTTTGCAACAATGCAATATTATGATTTTATCATAGCGTGTACAAACCATGACATAGAATACAATATAAAATGCTAGCAATGATACCCTACGCTAAGATTATGATCACAATTTTAAGTATAAGAAATAGTTTTCGCCAGTGTTTAGGTATGGGAAACTATTATTTAACTAACTATTTATTTACATATCATCGGTCCTACAAATGCATATATTAGGAGTTACTCTTTTATTGCTATTTAGCAGAGGTATATACTGTCACTTGCTGATTCTGAACACATTTCGTGGGTGACTAAGGCTATTCGAGTCAACATTATCTGAACATTATTCTTTAGGAAGCGCCTATGATAGATCAATTTTTTTTTAAGAATTTTACAATCAGTTCTACTAATGTTAATTTAGTAAGAGAAATCAAAAACAGCATCTTTCGGTACAGGAATATTATGATTATGTATTGTAATATTAGTAAATATCTTCAGGCGATTTCATACGAGTTTGATAATACTTATTAAACAGTTTTTAACAATTTTAACTAGTATATACAAAAAGCTTCTTGAAAACGTTACAATGTACGTAGTCATTACCAATTCAAGTCTCAGTAATTATCAAAGTATTTAGAGTACCGAATTAACGTCAATAGTATAATTCCGTACTTACAAAATACTAAATGTATCCAAGTACATAATGCTTGAGAACCTCTTAACATAATTATCGGGTGATACGTTGATAAGATTGCATTAGATAATGTTTTATTTAAGTATTCACGTGGCAATAGAATTAATAGGTCAACGACTTTATTTCACTTTCAGAATTCAAAAGTATACTGAAGAACTATGGTGACGAGATTGTACTTTGATGGTTAAAATAAATAGAAAATTTTTAAAAGTCATCGTCGAACTATCGATTTACGAGTTTTATTATTATTTGTGTGTTACATTTATTATGATTTGAACTTCATATATTATATGTGTTAATGGAAAGAAGATGCATTTGATCAAACTAAAAGAATCAGACACAGTACAATAGTTACAAATGGAATAACATAGTCAATATTTATTATTAAATTAATATAAAGTAATTATATTTATTTTAATGATTTAAACTTTGGAATATTTTATTGTAAATTAATTCGGAACAATGTCAAAATCTATACGCAACAAAATGATTTTCATACAACGAACAAACGTGTCTTGTAGACAAAATTAAATTCTCAACGCAAATATAAATAGCAGCAAAGAATTCAACAACTTTGTTTTGGTATTTACCGTCTTATTGCTACGTAATAATTACGAATACCTTAATTACTCTTAACACTAAACAACACATTCAAATTGCAACCGAACTTTGTATTAAGTATTCAATTTTGCACCGTTTGTGTTATTGAGAACTCCAAATCACAGACAATAAAGAGCCCTGTGGTATGCTTAGTGAGAAATATTAAATAACAAACAACATAACTTGCAAGAGCTAGCTTCCGCGTTAATTATTCTAATACATACTTCATTCAATACTAACTCCTTGCAATTTTTATTATCTGTGTATTGCTCACATTCAAAAAGATTGTGTCGATATTTCATAAATAAAGTAACAAATTGGCAAATAGGCCAAATAAAGATGGCTGACGGGTTTTTGTTGCTGGTCTGTGCAACCATAGATTTCTATGTATAGACAACAGCCAGTTTTAAAATTTGGTTTGTCAATGGCATGTTAACTATTATTTGTTTTTCCTATCTTGTTTTTGCCAGTAAATTTTTCTTTGTATATGAAAAGAAACTTTGGAAACGCATAAAATAAAGACATTATTTCATTATGAGGGCTATTATGATAAATTAATTTTACCGTATTTATTTCATAAATTACAAATTACATAAATTACGAATACTATCAGCGTAAATTCTCAACACAATCACATTACGATATTAACTTTCTAGCCTTTCAAGCAAGTCTACATTAATTTTGTATCAGAGTGATTTCATTGTGTTATGTCATTCATTTGGTTATTACAATGAGTTCATAAGTACCTAGATTATCAATTTCTTATGATTGAAGTTTTTACTATTATTTTTGAATTGGAAATCATTCACCATGCTGAGATATGAAAACGTCATCATTCCAGTACTGTTATGTACTTCAACATCGACCTTCTTAAATACAATAATTTTGTGACAAGATAGTAATAAAAATAATGTGTCATTATTTTTGAACTTCATAATAAGTAGCAGACAGCACGTTTAGCTAATTCTGGGCTTAAAACATTATTATTTTGATGTCAGTGTCGATTTTGGAATAAACCAAAGATGCGTTGACATTTTAACTTCGGATTAACTCTGGTCTGCACAAGTTAGCATCATCGTAAAATAAATTTCACAGATTATTTGAACATCGTCCAATTCATCCTCATTTCAATTTTGGTACATGAACATGATCACCTCGGTTCCAAGAGTGTTGTTCATTTGTTTTTAACGAAAGTTTTAATTTTACCGCGAGGTAAGCCGTAGGTGGCGCCATCTATTGAAAACTATCTGAACTAAACATGTCAACAAACCAGGTGTGTGAACAGCGACGTTTGTTAATCATTTACATCATGAAATCACTCTGTCACACCGTACCTATCGCGGCCGCATCACGCTGTACACAGGACGCGTGGCGGCGGCTGTCAGACCGGCAGCTCGCCTTCCACCAGCGGCGAGGGGAGGAGGGAGCTATAATAATAGGTTGGTTGTTAGTTTGTGGATAAGAGAGGTAGCTTGGGTGCTGAGGTTTGTGTTCTTAGAGGTGCTGGCTGGTGTATATGAACGGAAAATTTTTGCACAAGGATTTGAATGGACTGAATGCTTTGCGCTGGCGGAATGTGAAACCTGGCACCAATATAGAACTGCATATTGCTAAAACCTAAGCTTCCCAAGTCCTCTTTAAAATATGTACTAAGTGATAAACCTTTAAGTTTAGAATGCGTTTTATTGGCAATTCGTGCTACTACTGTCACTGACCAAGCCGGACTAACCAATGCAACCGTTTGTGATACTAAAAATTGGTCCTTTGAGCCGCATAGTGTTGTAAATCTACTTGGTTCTTCAGGCCAGACAGCGCTGTAACACTACTTGGTCCTTCGAGCCGGATAGTGTCGTAACACTACCTGGTCCTTCAGGCCAGACAGTGCTGTAACACTACTTGGTCGTTCGAGCCGGATAGTGTCGTATCACTACCTGGTCCTTCAGGCCAGACAGTTCTGTAACACTACTTGGTCCTTCGAGCCGGATAGTGTCGTAACACTACCTGGTCCTTCAGGCCAGACAGTGCTGTAACACTACTTGGTCCTTCGAGCCGGATAGTGTCGTAACACTACCTGGTCCTTCAGGCCAGACAGTGCTGTAACACTACTTGGTCGTTCGAGCCGGATAGTGTCGTATCACTACCTGGTCCTTCAGGCCAGACAGTTCTGTAACACTACTTGGTCCTTCGAGCCGGATAGTGTCGTAACACTACCTGGTCCTTCAGGCCAGACAGTGCTGTAACACTACTTGGTCCTTCGAGCCGGATAGTGTCGTAACACTACCTGGTCCTTCAGGCCAGACAGTGCTGTAACACTACTTGGTCGTTCGAGCCGGATAGTGTCGTATCACTACCTGGTCCTTCAGGCCAGACAGTTCTGTAACACTACTTGGTCCTTCGAGCCGGATAGTGTCGTAACACTACCTGGTCCTTCAGGCCAGACAGTGCTGTAACACTACTTGGTCCTTCGAGCCGGATAGTGTCGTAACACTACCTGATCCTTCAGGCCAGACAGTGCTGTAACACTACTTGGTCCTTCGAGCCGGATAGTGTCGTAACACTACCTGGTCCTTCAGGCCAGACAGTGCTGTAACACTACTTGGTCCTTCGAGCCGGATAGTGTCGTAACACTACCTGGTCCTTAAGGCCAGACAGTGCTGTAACACTACTTGGACCTTCTTGCCGGATAGTGTTGTAGCACTACGTAGTTCGCTAGTTACTCTACTAACCCGCATTCTAAAGCTTCAAGGTTCCAAGAAGCCGACCTGTTTTGTCCGTTGCCGGTCATGGAGTTGCTAGATTCCGCCCTTGATCCCATACTCCTTTGCCTACACAGGTATGGAGTTACTGTAGGTGACGGTGTACTGTGTTCCTGTAAAATAAATATGAATAACCATAAATGACTATACTTATTGAACCTGAACCAATGTTTATAAATTATCAAAATGGTGAAGTATGTACAAACTACGCCGCATATTTATTTTATGAAGCGTCAAAGTAAAACTGAGCAGTTTTTGATGAATCTAGCATGTTTTTATGGACGTCTATATAACCTAGCTATAATTTAGGACCATAAATTAACACGTTCCGGGACACTACTCCAGACACAATAGATGTTTTATTGTTTTCACGCCTGTAGGCGTTCACTGTCCCGGAACGTGTTAACTATTGATCGAGTTCAAAGGATACATACAAAAAACTAATATAACGTTCGAAAAGCGATGATTTCACCCAATTACTTACAATTTAGGAAGTCAGATATAGCGGCTCTTTCTAGACAAGGTAACATAAAATAAAGTTCTATTGTACATGAACGAGGTATGAAAACTTTAGTGCAAATTCAAGGAAACATTATTGTTTCCCTCTAACATGTTATTGTTGTTATTTATTACTCAACGTGTGTTTATTCTAGATCGATACAAAATGATTGGCATGATTCAAATGGCGTAGTAAGATACGGCTAGTACAAATACAAACATTAAACGTTTGTCAATATTTATATGAGTCGACTATGAGTACACTGCATCAAAAATGTACCCAAAGATTACACGAAAATTATCTTTACCTTTTGAGTCAAAGCTTCAGGCCTATTTTCCTCATTACTGGTCAGCAATTTCCATACTGAAGAAGGTCAGGGCAATTTCCGGGTAGTAATGAAAACTGCATGGTAAACCATGATGGTATTGATTAAATAATGGCAAATGTTTTATTGTGACTTTTCCATGTTACTCTTTGAAATGTGTAAGCCTAGTGAGTCCTCATATGTTTATCTATTTTTATTATGAATTAATAATATTGCTAACTTTAATCAGCATTTGTATTCCATAGAAAGTTTATAAATATTGTGTTACTCATGTGTAGTTGAGGTTTAAGTGTACCTATTTGTAGACAGTAAAACACAAACACATAAAACAAAGGCTTGTTAAAAAAGTATAAATTTTACTATTTTTTTAAATGCTAAACATAAAATTTGTAAATTCCGTATTCAAAACATTGGCACAAACTACAAATAATAATAATAAGTCATGATTTAATTATACTATCTAAACTAATAGAAAACTAATACTAACTAATAAAACTTTGATTAAAATAACATGATGTTTGTTTGTATAAAGATAATATCACAATATAAAATGCTGGTTGATTGTCAAGTTTCTATCTTGATCTCTCCTCGGAAGATCTCCACTGGTTTACTGTTCCCATTCTGAGCTCTGATCTCCTTGAAAAAGATTATCGAACCCTTATCGTTTCTAAACTGTAAAACTGCAATTGAAAATAAACAGAAATACGCTAAATGACGCAGCGTAAAGTACTACTAGAGATGCAACATCTACCGATTGCGAATGAGAGTTTATTCAATTTCATTTTAGTGGGGAAATTTTGTAGCGAATGTTGCGTAAGAAATACTTCAAAATAAATCGATAAAATAAAAAGATTACAAAAATGTCTAAGTACATTGGAGATAATGTCAGCTGCGTGAGATTTTCTATGTAAATCAGTGTGCAAAAAAAATTATGACATGTAGTTCTTGCCTACAGTGAGTTTGCTAAATTGCATAACATTTCATTCGAAATGACATCAACCTTGCATTGTCTTCTGCTTTGTATTTCATTGTCAATTATTTTTGCTCGACACCGCCCTAAAAGAAATGTTTTAATGTTATTTGTTACCTAAAATTGCATTTTTTGAAACTTCATGACCCCGTTTAATAAAAGTAAAAAGTAATAAAAGTCGTTTATTTTTGCACATTGACTTATACACGTCCCAATATAAACCCAATAACGCTACATAGTTTGCCTCTGAGTATTTTTGTAAAAAATAAAAACAGCGTTACAATGTAAGCGTTAATTTGGCATTCAATTATAATCAGACATGGGTATAATATTAATTTACAACCAATAAAATTATATTAATGCTGATAAGGGCATCGGGTCGGAAACGAGCGCTTGTAAATGTTGCCTTGACCAGACTGTGTAGCAACTAGCATTAGAAATATGTTTACTATTTTATAGTACGAACAATTCAAAATTATTAATGTCATTTCGAAAGCAAGGGCAGCCTTCGGATATCAGTGACAGAGAAGATACGAGGTTAAATTTCTTCTGTGTCAATATAAAAGAAATCTTAGTGTTTGTAAAAAAAACTAGAGGAATTTCAAACAGTTGCAATCCTTGCAACTGTCTCTTTAGATTACACTTTACCGACTCTGAGATAAGGTCTATTGTCTGATGAAAGAACTACCAATACGTGAAGTTTAAAAAGACACCTTAGTTCAGGACGTCTTGTCAGGGTTGCCAGACCAGATAAACGTCAGGACATTGTCAGGCCAAAAACAAGTCTGAACTAACCTTTATTCATCATCATCATCATAATTATAAGCCAAAGGACGTCCACTGCTGAATATAGGCCTCCCCCACGGCTTTCCACAGCTACCGAACTAGCGGCCTGCATCCAGTTTGATCCTGCGATCCTTATAAGGTCGTCTGTCAATCTTGTCGGTGGACGTTAAATAGCCTGTATTACCAGACCAAAAAATAAACATCTGTCACTGTCATCCGAAGGCTGATAGTTGATGTTGATGATGTTCCTTACCTGCTGGTTGGGCCCGCAGCAGGTCGCGTTGTGGCAGATGTCGTTCGGCGGGCAGTGCAGCGCGCAGGGCGCCTCCGCTGATGCCCCGCTTGTTATCTGAAGACAATGACAATAATAATAATATAATATGCACCAGATGTAGGCGAAAATACAGCAAAACTTAAATGGGAGTGGGCGGGCCATGTGTGTAGAATGCACCCGGATAGATGGGCCCAAATCGTCACGCGATGGATACCACCAGACGGCTACCGACGAAGGGTTAGACCTAGAAAGTGGTGGAGTGACGATCTGTCCAGCTTTACGAGAGATTGGGAGTCGTTGGCCACTGACAGAGACGAATGGTAAGAATTGGGGGAGACCTTTGTCCAGCAGTGGGATGATGTAGGTTAGATAAAAAAAAAACACCAGAACACACACTAGTAATCTTGCTTTCGAATTAGGGAAATTTCATCCTTGTGCTTCGAATACCAGACAACGATTATGACGAGGGCATCTCCCATAAATACTTAAATGCATATAAACATCTATGACTTAGGTACAAATGTTCGTGCTCATCGCATAAACATTTGCCCCTTGCGAGATTCGAACCCGCGTACGCTGGCGTAGTACAAATAAAAACGGAATTTAAACTGACCTCACTCCCACCAAGGGGCAGTTCCACGAACTCCGGCTGTATGGTGGTCGAGTGGATGCCCTCGTTGTGGAAGAACTCCTTCACCTTCTCAGCGATCTTCATGTACTCCGACAGATTTCTACACCTGTAACAAAATAATAATTATTTTATATTGTGAGAGCATTTCATCATCATCATCATTATTCGTCAAAGGACGTCCACTGCTGAACATAGGCCTCCCCCACGGTTTTCCACAACCGATTTCACCGGTCTGCACCCAGTGTGATCCTGCGATCTTCAAGGTCTTCTGTCCATCTTATCTGTGGACGTCCTCTACGTGCCATGGTCGAAGGGTCTCCAATCTAAAGTGTCATTGTGAGAGCAATATCGCAATATTGATGAGGTAACGCAGCCTACGCATTAAAGAAAGCACTTGAGAAATTCAACATACAGCTTGCCAATGTGTCGGTGGCCGAGTGGTATAGGCATGCGCCCGGATAGCGTAAGAAACAGGGTTCGATTCCTCGTCTGACACAACTGTGTCAGACGAGGAATCGAACAACTGCCAATTGAATTGAGCAACTGCTTTTAACAATTGCAATTTATTTAATAGACTGGCAACACCAACGGTAGACATTCTCATTTTAAAGTTACCTTTATTTTGATTTTCAAGACATTTCCATAGATTTTGGATGTATGCGTAAATAGATCAACTGTATAATTTCAAAGACATTTGAAATTCTTTTGTTATTAATTACTAAATTAAAAATTACATTAAATTAAATCAGGTGTTTCATATCAAGGAAATTATTGTAATTGACTTGAATAGAATTTATCTATTTAATACTATAAGATAGAGATAGAGAGAGAATAGATAATATAAAAGATAATATTAATATTTTTCTTAGATTTAATTTTACAAAGTCATAAGTATTTAAGTATTGCTGAAAATAAAGGCTATTGGTTTTCAGAAACACACTTATTATAGATACACATCATAAAATTTTTCAATGCCTAAACAAAATGTTTAATGATAAAATCTCGGCTGCTTACTGGTTGTCATAACAACACACCAATTAAAGACATCGTTACGTATTATCAAAGTAATTAATCAGATTTAATTATATCGATACAACTCATCTCTGTAAGTCAAAGTGGGCTCAATGTAAAAATATATATAAAAATAATATTACGTATAATTAAATCAAGCCAAATCAACTTTCGGTTTTTCTTGAATAATTGTTTATAAAATAATACTGTTTCGATTCAATAATGATATGAATAATATTATTTAATTACCACTTGGTTACTTGATACAGTGCAATGATATTCTCACGTATTAATCACGGTATTTCAAACAAAGGCGCATATATCTCATTTAATGTTATTTCAACAACCGCGCGTAATCATAATTATTTTAGCTGCATACTGCATACTTATACATGCTCTAAGATTCAGTATGGGCCATACACTTATCTTCTTCTTTTTTATTTGAATTTAAATATCATTTTGTTGAGAACAAGGTACACTTTTAATTAGCACTGTTAACCGTTTAAAGATTCCTATACAAAAAATAACTACATTTGAAGGGATAAAACAGAAAAAAAGAAATTTTTAACATATGCGTGTGTGGTGGTGTCTATCCCCCCCCCCCCTTCATTTTTGAAAGTTATTTTTGCTGTCAACAAACTATTGTGGTCTTTTGGCTAAATAGAAGGAAGTGGGACCACTATTTCAGTCCAAGTTGGCACGGAACCGGAAATGCGCGAGTCCAACTCGCACTTGGCCGGTTTTGATAATATTTTCAAGCAGACAACAATACTATCATATATGACGCATCCTCGTAAGCAAAATAAGATACTTATTAACAAAGTAATCGTTTTACTAACTATCCATTACAAAATTATGTTAATCTTATATTGAAAGATATAGACATTCTTTATTGCACAAATAACAGACACAAATAACAAAACAGTCAGACAAACTTTGATTATCAACAATAATAATTGACAAAGATTTTATCGGCTCACAGTCATTACAGATATAAACAATTTATTTTTATTATTACAAGTTGCAAAATACCAACAATCAATTAATTTTATGTTGCTATCAATTCCACCGCATTTACACGAAGGATGTGGTGTTTACTACGGAACCTTAACGTTTAAATATTTACGAACCAGGTATAAATAGTGCTACAATGCTTTGATCACCTAACTAAATCATAGCAATGAGCACTAATCGATTCGAATAGGTATTTGTAAACACAACACGCGTGAGTCCGATATAGCTCCAGTGTAAAAATAAAAAAAAATATGAGTACACGAGTGTACAAGTCAGAATTAGAGAAGTCATAATATGCTCGTTTATCGGTCAAAAATGCGCGAAGCCATGGAGTAAATTGGTTCATTGACATTGCTTCTGGTACAAAGAATCGTTTCAGTTGGAAACTGGCCAAAAATAAATTTATTTGTGAAACCTTACTTTTTATGAAAACTTGCTTTGCGTTGTGTAACAAAGTCTATGTTATTTCTAAAATGTTGTACATTTGTTATATGTATATTTAGGATAGTGGGTTAATTAATTCAATATAATCATAACATACAAGAAATACAAAAAAGTTTACGATAAATATAAAAAAAAATGTGGCCGTGTTAATGTGATGTTTTAACATCAATATTGTAGCTCCATTGAGTCTGGTTCCATGATCATTATAAGACAGTGATGATTTATCAAAACGCTAGTTTACTACTTGATACAAAACAAAACACACATACGCTAAGCAACCACCTCTAACTACCGAAATAATAAATAAAAAGGTTACACAAAAAAACGCGGGCCACTTTCACAAAATGTCATTTGAGCGTACAAAGAATAATTAACTTTAGGAAAATGATCGTAACGACGAAATTTATTTAATAACGGGCAGGACGGTTGAGGCAATGTTGTTTGAGTGTCTTATCGTGGTATCGTAAAAGGCTTCTGTTATCGTTTCGCTATTAGCAATGATAAAACACTTACGGGAGCCAGGCTTTGTGCGAAAACCGAATGCATGAAATTAGATCTACAAATTAGATCGCTTTCTTTTGATGACGAATACAGAGTGTCATTTTATTAAACTGTATTAATTTGCAAGCCGGTGATCAATCCACGAAAAAGTTATTAATCAGTATCATCATCATCATCAGCCAAAGGACGTCCACTGCTGAACATAGACCTCCCCTCCACAGCGACCGATCAAAAGCGGTTTGCGTCCTGTGTGATCCTGCGATATTAAGAATAACGTCGTCTGTTCATGTATCGGTGTACATCCTACGCTGCGAGTTTGGCCAAAGGGTCTCCAATCTAGAACTTTTTCTGCCCCAACGGCCATCAGTTCTTCGCGCTGTGCCCTGTCCATTGCCACTTGAGCTTACAGATTGTCAGGGCTATATCCGTTACCGTAGTTCATCTACGTATCTCCTCATTTCATAATCAGTATCGGTTTGAACATTCCGTTACAATTTATAAAGAAACAGTCAATAGGTACATTTCCAATGGAAATACCGCAAAATGTTATTGGTTACCATTTCATGTTGGTTTATTTGTTTTATTAAACCATAATCGCCCATTTCGAAAATTTACGACTTTTCAATATCAGCCTGTATAAGTCAATTTGATGAAAACTAAATGATCATAATGCCAAAACCAATTTCAGGCATGCAATGCCATCTTATTACAAAAGGTGGTCGACCTTTTGTGAATCTTTTAAATACATGTTATTCAAATTATCCAACTTTGTAAAATTGCAAATGGTTCGTTAGCGACTTCAGTCAAGTGTATCAACGTATTGTTTACATTTTGAGCACATGTATGAGGATATTGTTTTTTATGAAATCAATTCGCTTGTACACTTAAGACAAAACTGGTGCCCCCGTCATAATCGTTGTCTGGTATTCGTAATTTCGTAACACAAGAAAGAAAATTCCTTTCTTCGAAACCAGACAATTAGTGTGTTATCTGGCGATAAGGTGGGACTGGGCCTGTCATGTCAGCCGCATGCCATACGACCTCTGGGCCAAAATCTGCACCGAGTATGGAACCGAGCACCCTTTAAAATTTATCACGCGGTAGACTCAGAAGGCGGTGACGTGACGAGCTAGACTCTTTTTACATAGACTGGAGAACAGCTGCTCTAAATCGTGAAGATTGGAAAAAGTGTAGTGAGGTCTTTGCCCTGTAGTGGGACACCACATGCTATTAATAATAAAATGACCAACATAATAAAGGTAGGCGTCCCGTTGTCTCATCAATATCCCAGTAACCAGTCCAGCGATTTAGTCACCATAGTCCCGGCGTAGTCTCCATCTTATCTGCAATAGTCCTTGCACTTAGCGGGTGCTGTCTTTGGCTGTATCTCCTCAATAGTGCAGGCAGAGATAGTACCCGCCAGGTGTACATATCCCAATACATTAAAGTATCTCAAAAGGGCCTCTTCCTGTTGGATCCATATCCCCAGGTAAGCATTCAAAAGGACCGGCTTCGGCCGTGATATCCCGCAGAAGAGATAAACACTGGTAACGCGGCTGCTAGTGATATCGATAGTTATAATGACACCTACCTAATATGTGCGCTGGCGATAATCCTGTCGCCAGCTAGTTGCCACACGTGGAATTCGTGAACTGCTAGAACTCCATCCACCTTTTCTAATAAACGCCGCTGGATTGCGTCCACCTGAAAAAGGTCATACGTTAAGATTGACTCACTCTGTATATTGGGAAGATATTTTGATGAAAACTTATTACAACCTAATTGTTCTTGAATCATAACATAATAATGTTAGGAAAATTTAACTCGTCAAGTATGTGTGAACGAGACACAATAGAAATTCCATTATTATGCGACTCCCGGCAGTCGTTTGATACCTGACTGATTAAGTGGCCGCAATGACGTTACTATCAGTTTCATTGAATTATTAAGGTTTCGTTGCATCATCTTACGGTGACCGCATCATCTATATTGAACCATAAACACAATCACCAATGTGTTCCTTTGGAGTTCAACAAATATTTCAAGCAGTTTCTAATGAAGTAACAAGGGACAACAAAGGAGCCTTATAGCCTGGTTAACAATGTCCTAATAAGTTTCTGTTAACGTTATCTGCCCATTACTTCAAACGTTGGCGTTGACGTTAAATGACTTTCCATATTTGAATTATTCATTGGTTAGTGCTTATGCGATGGTGACACAGGCTCTTGATCTCAATAAAAATAAATACCGTGTTATTTTTTTTACTCTTACTTAAGTTTCTAGAAAGCCTACCAGTGTTAGCCTATGGCTTTAATCGACTTACACAGAAGTTTTAATCATCAACAGAGTATAGTCACCGACAGATTCTGATCAGTTATTGACTTGGATCTGCGCAGATATTAATGAAGTAATTAATGTTCAGAAATTAACGGTAGCTTGTAGTGTATGGAACTTATTGATATTTTAACTGTTCAGAAGTATTGTGTCACCTTGTCTGCTACAAAATATCTGACGGTGACTGTACAACGAACTCGAAAGGGTTCTAAATTAATTTAAATCCAATATCAATCAAACCTACGTCTAACTTTCCCTACTATCATATGTCGTCCACCTGGACAAATAGACACCCTCGCAACTAATCGGGTCACCGCACACTGGTCAGCTGTGTGGTTTATCAATGAGCAAACTTGCTCAGTGACCGATGTGTATACGGTCCTTTTCATTGTAAGTGTGTGGTTTTAGAATATTTTTAAAACTTTGTCTAGGGAGCGTTTAAATTAACAGTCAGTTTTGTTTTCGAAAAAGGTTTACGTGCTATATTATTTTCTGGATACCCATTGTTTTTAAGTAAATTATGTTATTTTATACAAGCTGTGCAAAATTTTCAAATTTTACACATTTAATTTAATAATTTTGGAAAATTTACTTTTATAAATCTGGTAAATAATGACTCTGCAGAGCGTAATCATTTCTCATATTTTACAACTTAGAAAATCGAATAATGCGTTACATTCGATAATCTTATAAATTATCATTCATGGTCGCGTCGCAACGTTAAATAAATATTCAATTTTCTTTTAATTACACACGCACACATACGAGGGGCGGCTGATAACTCCGCGGCCTAAGGCATTAAATGAAAGAAAAGTATGAGTATTTTGTTTTTATTTCTCAATATAGTCTCCCTCAAGCAGAATACATTTTTCACATCGGGCGTATAACGCTTTTAAACCGCCAAAAAAATAATCGTTTTCCTTGCACTCAAAATGGCTTTCTACAGCCGCCTTCATTTCATTGTCATCGGCAAATCTACGACCTCGTAACTCCTTTTTCAAATTGGAAAAAAGGAAATAGTCGCTGGGAGCCAGGTCTGGACTGTATGGTGGGTGGTCAATTTCCGAGAAGCCTGTGTCCTTCAGGGCCTGCCTCGAAACCCGCGCCGTGTGGACAGGCGCATTGTCTTGCAAAAACCGGTTAAGTGCGTGTCGGACCCGCGCACTGAGGGTTCCGTGCCACCCTTAACTGAATTCAGGGTCCACTTACTTTCACTTAACGAAAACATCACAATATATTGCGACAGCAAAAATAACTTTGTTTTTCATAGTGCTTGTATGAAAGACAAAGTTATATTTGCGGTTGATAAAAATGTGCAATATCTCAAAAACTACTAAATCAATCTCCTTCAAACCAATTTTCGTTGCAAGTTTTTGTTGAGATCTACATCATATATTTTTTTCAAAATTTTCACTTTCTTAGTTCAAAAGTTAGATGGGGGGGGACGCCCATTTTACCACTTTGGAAGCGTCTATATCTCAAACCTTACACTTTTAGAAAAAATGGTTTTAGAAACCTCAACATCATTTTAAAAGACCTATCCATAGACACCCCACACGCATAGGTTTGAGTAAAAAAAAAATTTATGTTTTAGTTTCATGTATGGGAGCCCCCCCTCAAATATTATTTTTTCTTACTTTTTGTATCTGAATCGGAAAGCGGTGAACAAAATACACCTACCTACCAAGTTTCAGCTATGTGATGCTTATAGTTTCAGAATAAAGTGGCTGTGACATACGGACGGACAGACAGACAGACAGACAGACAGACAGACAGACAGACAGACAGAAAGACAGACAGACAGACAGACAGACAGACAGACTTGACGAAACTATAAGGGTTCCGTTTTTTGCCATTCGGCTACGGAACCCTAAAAACAGCACTCTGCGTGCTAATTTCCCACGTCGCTTCTGTACGACTGCCTCTCGTGCCTGAGCCAATAAATTTGCATAGTATTGACCATTCATAGTAGTTCCCTTTGGCAGGTAATCAATTAGCAAAACACCTTCGCTGTCCCAAAAAACAGTCGCCATAAGCTTTGATGCCGACTTTTCAACCTTAAATTTCTTCGGCGGCCTTTCTCCTTTTTTCATCCATTGCATGGACTCCTGTTTGGATTCAGGATCGTATTGGCGAACCCAGGTTTCATCTACGGTTACGATTCGGTCGCAAATTTCGTCTAGATTGTCCCCGACTAGCTCTAAAAAATCCTTACTTGTCTCGAGTCGCCGTTGCTTGTCGAACGGTGAAAGCATTTTTGGTACCCAACGCGCACTGATTTTTCTCATATTCAAATGCTCGTGCATAATTTCTCCAACCCTTTCTTTACTGATCTGCAACTCTTCGGCTATCTGCCATAATTTTATTCTTCGGTCGGCCAGTACAAATTTTTCGACTTTTCGAATATTTTCCTCCGTCACTACCGTCACAGGTCGCCCCGGGCGCGGATCATCTTCACAGCTCTCTCGTCCTTGTTGAAATAAGCGAGCCCATTTTTTGACCATGGTATACGAAGGCGCAGATTCCTGAAGAACTGATGACATGTCTTCGAAAATTTCTTTCGGAGTTTTTCCTTTTTTACGAAGTACTTTATCACGACGCGGTGTTCAATATTATTAAAATTTGTCGAATCGGCTGATATGATGATGTTTGTCCTTCAACAGATATTTTACTAATGACCTCATTATCGAAAGAAGGTTATATTTATACTACCAAGGAGTGTCGCTACTAGTACTAACACAAGTGAGATTATGAGTCAACGCTAAGTACCTCGGGCCGCGGATTTATCAGCCGCCCCTCGTACGCTTACTGTCTAACAAAAGGACAGGTTTCATAAAGTACAATATTATTGCTTGTAAAGTCTAATACGATAACTCTTTTATCGCTCCATACCTAGATGCGTACCTAACAGTTCTAGGAATTCATAAAATGAACAAAGAAATCTTGGCAATATTTATTAGTTCTTACGATTATTCTACCGATGATGGCACGATGTTTTTTTTCAAAAACGGTTTAGTTGTTCTTTTGTAGGCTAAGTAGGCTGTATGTTAGCTAAAAATGTGGTTGAATGACGCAGAAAAAATTTGATTGTGAGGGTCTTTCGGACCGCACAGTGGTTCCAAATAAATAAAAATGGACATTGATGCTACAAGCTTGAAATTTTTTCTGATGGTTTACACTAAGTCAACTAATATGACAAAAAAAATATATCATCCTACCATGACTACATCGTAGTAAAAAAAATAAGTATATATTTTTTTGTATGGAAGAAATCATATTTCTGTTTATTACTCGAAACACTCAAAAGCTGTCAAGATGACGATCATATATGTAAGAAAACAAGTGATTCTGAGTATTTCATGCAATGATACTTTGTACTTATCTCTGCGTACTTTTGAGTTATTAAGGGTTGAAAAAACGTAATTTTGTATATTAAAATTAATGTTTATAAGATTGAATTGAAGATATATAAACTCATTTGATTAGTAGTCACTAAACTAATATGGACTGCAACTATATAAAACAAAAATCACTGAATATTTGGGTCAACGTTTTCTTGAGAAATCTCTGCTTCCTCTGAAAATAATTCACTGTGTAAGATTAATGCGCTGGCCTCTGGAAATAATTGTTTATGGGATCGAACAAATTTGAGTGATGTAAAGATCCGAGCTAATTAGGAAGTTGTGGATTATGTAGTAATGATAGTGTTGAAAATTATAGGCCCATATCCCTTCTCCCAATTATGTCAAAAATACTTGAAAAGCTAATGAACAAGCGTCTGGTCGATTACCTAAACAGCAACAATTTACTCTCATCATGTCAATATGGCTTCAGATCAGGTAGGTCGACCGATGACGCAGTTCATGAATTGACTGATTTTGTCGCTAGGAGATTGGACGCTAAAGATAAAACTATAGGTGTTTTTCTTGATTTGGCCAAAGCCTTTGACACTGTCTCTGTTACGATTCTTCTGGATAGGTTAGAAAGAATAGGTGTTAGGGGTGTGCCTCACCAACTATTTTCTAGTTACTTAAAGAACCGTACACAAGTCGTAAAAATTGGACAAATAACAAGTTCTGAACTTCCTGTTACGTATGGTGTGTTGTAGTGTCCTAGGATAGTAGTGTCCTATGGAGTGTCCTAGGCCCCACGCTATTTCTAGTCTATATAAACCAATTATGTGATACTCAACTAAGAAATGGGAAACTGATAGCGTTTGCCGATGACACTGCCTTGCTGTTCCATGCTAGTAACTGGTATGAAGCATACCAATATGCTCAAGAAGGGCTGAATAAAGTATCCGACTGGCTTTCTAGAAATTCATTAGCGTTAAATGTATCAAAAACTAAATATTTGACTTTTTCTATTGATAGACGAGGGCAGCCAAGTGATCATAAACTGATATCACACTCGAACATATGTTACTCCAAAACGCACTGCTCCTGTCCTCAGTTGATTCATTCTGACACCATTAAGTACTTGGGCGTAATAGTCGATTCTCATCTAAACTTTTATGCGCATCTTGATCTGGTGACGAGTAGAGTCAGAAAATTAATTTATGTCTTTAAGACACTGAGACATCTAGCTGACCTAAAAATTCTTAGAATGGTCTATCAATCCCTGTGCCAATCCATTTTGTGCTATTGCATCTCAGCCTGGGGTGGAGCTTCTAAAACCCATCTACTAAAACTGGAAAGAGCCCAACGAGCTATCCTGAAGATTGCTGCATTTCTCCCCCTCTTGTATCCCACTACTGAGGTATACAACTTCTGGAAGGTTTTAACAGTACGTCAGTTGTTTATTGTCTCGGTAGTGCTCCGCAAGCACTCGCTGATCACATACGACCCTCTATTAGCGATCAACAGACGTAGGAGGGGTAGGGTTTGCTATAATCTGTCTTTTAACACAGCTTTTGCCCACAGATTCTTCTGCTTCTTAGGAAGCTACCTGTACAATAAGCTGAACAATATACTGAGCTTATACCACCTACCAAAGCACTCGTGTAAAACTAAATTAACTCTCTGGCTGTGTAATCTTGATTATGTGAGCACTGAAGATTTCATTGTAGTGATGAAATAACTCATGATAATGCATTGAATTACTTATAAATATATAATTATAAAGATAAATGCACAAACACGCGCACACGTACGCTCGCACCCATACCCACAAACACGCACACACGCAAAACACACACACACACACACACACACACACACACACACACACACACACACACACACACACACACACACACACACACACATTTACTAGATAAGTTAGAATGTTACACAGTATATATTTTATTTTTTCCATCATTTGTCTACATAATTAATTGTACAACTGTCCGAGGAGGTGAGAGGCTGGTGACCTGTAACACAGGTATTTTATACCTAGCATAGGCACCAGTCTCACACAAACATTTCTTTTATGTATCTCATTTGTTGTCCAACTGTAAATGTATGTTTGTGATGAGAAAATAAAGATATTATTTATTTATTTATTTATTTTATGTCCAAATTACTTTCAACTCTGCCGATTTTTCTTGTGTGGGCCCGTCTAACGTTTCGGAAATCTATAGTTCGTGCTTCGGATGCTTCTTCGGAAAGCATGCCTATAGGTATAAATGAAAAACTTTCACAAATATCTTCGCCAGCTTATGTACACTAGAAGGCATGTAATACCATGGGTATAGGTTAGTATACAGTATTGCTGTTTCTTTGCAATATTCCCTAAAAAGGCTAGTATTAATATTTTGCCCAGATGAAACCACTTGAAGAATAACTGCAAATATTTTGATTAAATCAGGGTGAATACCTGTTATTTCAGCAGACAGTTCAAAATTTTTGAAAAACCTACGTGCTGTATTACCATCGTTAGTGGTGCCAAATCCAGAAACAGAGATTTCTCAAGAAAACGTTGACCCAAATATTTAGTGATTTTTGTTTTTTATAGTTGCAGTCCATATTAGTTTAGTGACTACTAATCAAATGAGTTTATATATCTTCGATTCAATCTTGTAGACATTAATTTTAAAATACGAAATTACGTTTTTTCAACCCTTAATAACTCAAAAGTACGCAGAGATAAGTACAAAGTATCATTGCATGAAATACTCAGAATCACTTGTTTTCTCACATATATGATCGTCATCTTGACAGCTTTCAAGTGTTTCGAGAAATAAACAGAAATATGATTTCTTCCATACAAAAAAATATATACTTATTTTTTTTACTACGATGTAGTCATGGTAGGATGATATATATTTTTTTCATCTCTCCTGTTCGGAAAATAGCACTTTCCTGTGTAGATAGCCGGGTGGAAAATAGCTTATCCATCCCTAGGGTGGAAAGTAATTTAGTTTTAATTGGCATGGTATAGAGTCAAGGCATGCAGTCAAAGCTTGGATCAAAGATAATTGAGTCACATCATATTATAAAAATAATAAACATTTTTACTTAGCTATACATTGAAAAACATGTTTATTATGATCGTTGATATAAAAAATATTCAATTGATTCAATCTATTTTAAATATACATTTACTAATCTGTGATTAAGATATTCGGCTTCCCGCCATAATACCAAGGTGACACTTTTTTTTACATTGTCAGTGTCATTTTTCTTTTTGAACTCTATGCCTACTTTTTTAAATTTTGACAATTATTATCTGTGGGGAAAATTCGATCGATATTTTTTACAAGGATTTTAATTATTTCGTATCGTCTGCTTTTTCGTACTGTTTTCATGTATTCGTGTCGTTATTCTTTCTAATCATGTTAGATGTTTGGAGAACTGTAAATTAACTGTCTTTTTGTGCAAAAACTTGAGTTTTCCTTTCTCGCAGTTGTAGATGTCATGGTCAGGTATTATGTAGTAATACCTGACCATGACATCTACAACCACTATTGTAAATTTAATGTTTTTCCTCACAGTCGAAATGAAAAATAGTATGTTTAACTCGGGTGAAAGCACCATTTCACTCTCGAATTATTGGCGCTCTCACTTCGTTCGAGCGCCAGAAACATCTCGAGTGAAATGGGTCGCTTTCTCCCCTTGTATAACAATCTACTATTGTCATATTAGTTGACTTAGTGTAAACCATCAGAAAAAATTTCAAGCTTCTAGCATCAATGTCCATTTTTTATTTATTTGGAACCACTGTGGACCGTTAGGATTCCCATTCATTTAAATATGGGTAATGTCCTATATTTATAAAAATAGCTATAAGGAAAACTGTTCGTTGACGACAGGCATGAAACCTTTTTTTACTATTGTTTATGGTTTTGTTTATTCTTACTTTTACTTTATATTTTGATACTATCTTTTGTTTTTCACTTGACAATAAATATTCTCTTCGTTCCGTAACTTGTGTTTTGTGATTCTAATACTGTTAATCAATTATTCATAAAGCTCGACTTTTCAAATCACATCCAACAACAAAAGCTTTTCGTAAACGCGATTGATATGTCAATTAGCCGGGGTTCTTTCAAGAAAATGCATGTTCATGGCTTTTCCAGACGGAAACTAAACCTAAACCACTCGGACTAAGGTTGATTTATTAATACAACAAAGGGTAGTCTCACCTGTATATGTGTAGGTACAGTCTGCAGCAGAATAAGCGACGACTCCCTCAGCAAAGGCCACACGGACGCCAGAATTAGTATCACGAGGACTATGCTCAGAGCTGGGTCGAGGTAGTATTTGTACTTCCAATCGGTAAGCCAAACGACCAACGCTGACGCGACCACGATCAGTGAACCTGGGAGAGTAAGAATTTAATTAATAAAGACCATATTATCTAATACATATCGCAGCGTAGGATCGTCAAGATGGACAGACGACCTTGTAAAGATCGCAGGATCACACTGGATGCAGGCCGATTGTGATCGGTCGATATGGAAAACAGTGGAGTAGGCTTATGTTCAGCAGTGGACGTCCTTTGGCTGATAATAATGATGATGATGATGATGAATAAACATGGATAGTTTTGTATAAAGATGAAAATCTATTATTAATTATTATAAAGCTGAAGAGTTTATTTGATTCTAAGGTAATTTTTCAGCCACAAAAAAAATCTAACTCTAAAGGCATTTTTAAAACGTAAAGGTTTAAATGCTCATTAAGTGCTTTAGCCATAAATATTGTGGACGTAAAGGAACGTTTTACAGACCATGTTTTTGTTTTCATAGACGAGGCTCACTCACGTTTTCTTTCAGCGGGGAACACGTAAGATATTTGAATAGACCGTAAGTGCTCCATGAATAGAGCTTTAGCTAAATGAAAACCTTTATGCCTGATGAAAATAGTCGCTAGAGAGTTAAAGGGCTTTTAAACTGAGCTATTTTTAGACTGAATGATAATAATAAAAAGAGCAGTTTTTTAAAATAATATTTTTCATTAATTAAAGATACAGCGTATTCTTACTTCTTACAGATTCTAAATATGTTCTTAATTTAATTTTGTTTTTAGTATTTGTGTTGTGGCTCTAGCGACAACAGAAATACATATTTTTGTGAAATCTTGTTGAAGAACCGCTATAGCTAGCTAGACAGTTGTATCTAGCTAGCTATAGCGGTTCCTGAGATACAATCTGGTGTCAGAAAGACGGACGGACAGAGTCTTAGTAGTAGGGTCCCATTTTTAGGGTTCCGTAGCCGAATGGCTAAAAACGGAACCCTTAAAGTTTCGTCAAGTCTGTCTGTCTGTCTGTCCGTCCGTATGTCACAGCCACTTTATTCTGAAACTATTAGCATTACACAGTTGAAACTTGGTAAGTAGATGTATCCTGTTAACCGCTTTACGATTCTCATATAAAAATTAAAAAATAATAATATTTAATGGGGGGCTCCCATACATGAAACTAAAACCTAAAAAAATAAATTTTGTCAAAGCCATGCGTGTGGGGTATCTATGGATAGGTCTTTTAAAATAACATCGAGGTTTCTTAAACCATTTTCTCTAAAAGTCTAACATTTTAGAGACAGACGCTTCCAAAGTGGTAAAATGAGCGTCCCCCCATCTAACTTTTGAACTACGAAAGTCAAAATTTTGAAAAAAAATACGTAATATAGATCTCAACAAATACTTTCAACGAAAATTGGTTTGAACGAGATCGAACCAGTAGTTTTTGAGATATAGCACATTTTTAACAACCGCAAACATAACTTTGTTCTTCATACAAACACTATGAAAAACAAAGTTGTATTTGCTGTCAACAAAAATTTTGTATTTTGGCTAAGTGGAAGTAAGTGGATCCCTAATTCAGTTAAAGTTTCACGGAACCCTCAGTGCGCGAGTCTGACTCGCACTTGGCCGGTTTTTACCTTTTGGGTACGAAAAGAAACAAATTGTGAAGAAACAAAACCCTAAAGAAACAAATTGTAGCCTAGCTTTATTTGTTTGGGTTGTTTCAAGTCTCAATTATCCGATAAAACGACTTATCGAAATAATGAATCGTTTATCCGATCATCAAAACTGTCGCACTACATCGCACTTGACCTGCATTTCTATCAATAACTCAACAACCGCTTTGATTTTGTAATATCGGTCGTAACGTAATTGTTGGCACTCCTGTTATTAATATTAACCTATTGATATTTGATAGTGTCTACGATACAAGATCACCTAATGATAAGATGTAAAACTGGTGCAAGGTTAGGCTTCGCATGTTTTTCCGTTTACCAAATAATGTCAATGACAGAGAGTAGGCGCCGGCCGGCTTTTAAAACTTACTTGCGCAGTTCAGACTTAGGCTTGATTCGAGGTTAATAAGTCAATGGATCTTACTGTTTCTGTCAAATCCAAAGATAGCAATAATTATTTAACCTAGAGTTACTTAACCAGGGGCGGATAATTGGACCTGAGTGGCAAAACGACGCACCTATTTAAATATTTTGAATAAACGTTATCGTAAACTTCACTCGCTGAATAGCGCTATGGAAAATAAAGTAAATATTGAATGTTATTAGTATTAGAGTGTGTATTTACAATGTAAATACAATCCATTCGTAAATATATGCAAATTAAAGGCATGAAGATACACAAAATATATTGTTTTTAAGTAGACAGAGATAGTTAAAATATTGGCCTCTGTAATAATTTGTTACAGTAGAATATTATTAGATATATTTAAGAATAAAAGCACGAATTTGTATTGTTAAAACTCAGAATATATAGAATTTTATCTTTCATTCATTGATTGTACCTACCTATTAAAAAAACAGAAAGACGCGTTGGCAACTAATGTAGCGATACAGTCAAGTCGCGACATCTTATCAATGTTACAATGTAAGAACATCACGATATCTCTATTATTGACAAAGGTGTGACGGAAAAATCATACAGTAAACACCACTTTCGCCGAGCAATTTTATCAGCTTGACAGATGTTAGTTTTCAATGATGGAGGGTCGTCGTCGGAAGGTCTGATCAAAGAAAGAGTACCTCTCAATAATGGCATGTCTCACGCAAGATCGACCTAGGCTTTAGTGTGAATGACAGGGACGGAAGGCTAGGAAAGTCTAACTAACTAAGGCCTCCACTTCACTCTGTTAGATCGTAATGAATTATTGAAAAATGCGTGGAAATATGTGACAAACAATGTCAAGGGAATTGGCGAGGAATGTGACAAATCGATTCGCGAGTGTGTCGGCCAGGTGTACCGAGTCGGAGTGGGCCTCGACAACACGAGGTCGCCTTTTTGTACCAAAGTCGTTAAACATCATTAATCACGAGTTCTAATTTCTGTAAAACATGTACGAAGTCTCTGGCGCCTAACCACTTTCAAACGAACATCACTTGCACAGACGACACAAAAACTGGCATTAATTCAAACAATACAATACGCGAGGTGCAAGCGATTTTAGCTCTAAAGGTGGTTAGGCGGCGGTGAACTCGATAGTAACTATACTCTGATTTTTAATTAGATAGACCAAAATGACATTTGGTGGGTGGCCACTTTTTCGTTATTTAAAAATAGTGTTGGTCCTTAATAATCGAAAGTTTCAATTTCATTCAATTGTTGTATAATCGATTTTGAAATATTCATATAAAATCTGTTTATAAAAATCAGGAATCCTTCAAAAAACATAATTATTTCAATGAATTAAATTATAAAAAGTATTGAAAAGTCAAAATAGGAAAGACCATACATGAATATTGCTATTGCAAGTGAAACCTAGATCTTTCTACTCCTTACAAAAACTGTTTATGTATTACGTTTATTTTTAGCTTTATGTAACGTTTAACATGTATAATTTATCCTAATTAGTAAAATCACATTAATGATAATTCATATAACAAGTTCAATTAATCGCATACAATTGAATTGTTACAACACTATGGGTACTACGCTAGCAACATTAAAAAGTAAAAAGTTCGATTGAAGCTGTCATTCTGGTCTATCTTATTAAAAATCTGAGTATACAGTCAGAGTCAAAGACATTACATTACATAGTTTTTTACTCTATTCTTGCCTCTATAACTTACTTGTTGCACCGTCCGTATTTTTTCTGTTCAGACCTATGGTTGACTGGTAGATAATGCTTTTGGCATTAAGTCCGCCAAATGTACAATATTTTGTTTTGTGCATGACGTTTGAATAAATATGTAGTTGCATATCAATCAAATTCAAGCCCCTATACGTTATGCACGTGTAGTCGTATCAAATGATAGTAGAAGTAAAATAAATATATGAGTATTATAGTTTGAAACGCTGGTAAGATTAGAGATAAATGTATAAAGTGCAGTTTATATTTAAATTACGCTTGCACCGGTACATTCAGCGTCAAAGATGATTTATGTAACGGTTCCGCGATGATAAATTTTGACGCTAATTGTACATAACAAAAACAACTAATCTGGAATCTACTACCTACTCGAACACTCTGAGCTATTATTTTTTAGCAACATCGAATAACTTCAAGCCGCATAGTTTATTTTTCTATTCCGTTTTAATAATGTATGCTAGTTTTCGAGCAGCATAAATATTCGTTGTTTTTTAATACAAGGTCAAATGAAGAAATCAGTGTCAATATCTCTTATGAGTACCCAATGATTCATGAGTATGACGTAATGGAATACGGAAAAGGTGTTTTCCTGCAAATCGTCATGCCGTCATGTATTGAGAAGGATACTTGTACCGGTAAAGAATGTTTCTAATGTCTTTGATTTTCTTGATAATTCGTCGCGGTCACTGGAAACTGCAATTTCCGCATTGAAAGTAAGGAGTCAATGTCGAGGCAACATTGAAGTAATTTTGCCGTCATCCATTAGATGAAACATCGCACGTCTAAAAAATAAATTGCATTTTTTCCAAGCACTTCAGGAGCTATACTTTACTCTCTAGGCATTCAATTAATTATTTTTATTAACGTAGTTAGTTATTTTTCCTAATCACATATAGTACAATAATACTAAGATGACCAAGAATAAATGCGCAAAGAGTTGCACATCACGTCCTAATACCATGTTTATGACACCAGCTACCAAATATAAAGGAACTAGGAGTTTCCCAATTGATAGATTGGAGACCCTTCGACCAAAAGCGCAGCGTAGGACGCCCACCGACAAGATGGACAGACGACCTTGTTAAGATCGCAGCATCACACTGGATGTCTGCATCACAAGTACTCACACACAACCGGTCACTGTGGAAAACCGTGCGGGAGGCCTATGTTCAGCAGTGGACGTCCTTTGGCTGATAATGATGATGATGATAAACAGTTTCCCGCGGCTTCAACCGCGTAAATTTAACAAAATATCAATAGCCTATGAGCGATTTCTATGTGTTAGATAATAATTATTGTAGTTTCATCAAAATCCATTCATTCAGTTTTAGCGTTAATGAGTAACAAAAATCCATACACCCTCACAAACTTTCGCATTTATAATATTAGTAGATTACGCTTTCACATAAGAGCATCGTTTTAGTATCTTAAAAAGTAACAAGAACTCACCCAAAGCATCAGACAGCACATGCAAGAAGACCCCCTTCATATTCATATGCCCCGGATCATTATTAGTTCTTCTAGGAGTCTGTTTGTTATTGTTCGGCACTTTCTGGTTCTTCGGCGGCACCATCTCGTCAGTTTCCTCGGTATCAGTCGCGTTGTGGCCCAAAGCCATGTCGGCGTTGCTGTTGACTATCTCAGTTAGGTGCCGCACGTTTGATGGTGGCGGGACCACGCCGTGGGAATGTCCATGGCTGCTGCCGTGCTCTAAAATGAAGGTTCTGATCAGATTTGATAGAAGACTGGTGATATAAGAGTTGTGAGGTTTCAGCTTCGGTAGGAGAGTGTTGAGAGTTGGGTCTCCGGGATCTGTCAGGACCCAGAAGCACTTTGAAGCAGTATAAACAAAACGTACATCAATTTATCGTTTACAATTAGGGATCAGGGTTGTATTTCATTATGACTTTACACGAAGAGACGAGAAAATCGGCAAGACGTAAAGCGAAATCAAACGCGAAGAAAGAACGCGCTGGAAGACTGTTGTGGTTGCCCTCTGTCCCATCTAGGGGAAAAAGGACCTTATGTCATGATGACCAAATGCTGTATTTGACGGAGCCGTAACCTGCCAAAGAGTTTTGTACTAATTTTTAATAAACGGAGAGCTGTAGGTGTGTCTGACTATGCTACTTCTTCGAACGTCTGGTAGTTTTGCCGTCATGAAGCGTTCAGTGACGTTACAGATACGTGACTCTATTTATCCAAAATCTACTTAGGTTAACGTCAAATTATACGATTTTAGTCAACGTTCTCTAGTTACAACTGCCATTCGTTACACGAGTAGATAGCGGTTCATAGAGTATAGGAATGCGATTGTCCTCAATTGCTCGTTCGATACGTTGGCGTTGTTTACTCCTGCAAGGGTTCGCTGACGCATATAAGTTATGTTTACGTTTCAGCCAGGAAGACACACGGCGAAGGACGTGACAACGCATTGGATGGCTGGAAATGTTATATTTGGATAAAGGCTGACAGTAATACCGACAATGCTCCGCTGCTACTCATAACAAACGTGTGCTATAAAGTAATTATGTTTTGTTTTAAAAGATAATGTTTGTTTACCCAATTATTGTCATTAGCTACTTTTTATACAAATTAACTGGCGTATTGTTATAGTATTTGAATAGTGGTGTAGTATGGAATAAGTTTGCAGTAACAATTGGTTTCAGTTGTATCAAAACAATAAAATGTTTATGCCTTCTTGTCACTTAGGGGTGAGAACAATAGCTTTTGTCCTTTTGGTACTTGCGTGTATCAAGGAAACTGGGTGTTTATAATTAGAATGTTAAAATTTGGATTGAATGTAGTACAGTCACCAACACATAACGTTTGGGTTGAACGTACAGTCACCAACACATGAGACTATTTTTTTTCTGTTGAAAAATTAATCCTACTTTAGACGATACCACAGTGTACAGCTTGACGTGCTTTGTCGGTTATTTTCATGTACATAAAGAAAGGCAGTTTGAAACGGGCATGCTGCCCAGTTATTTTTTTATTTCATCCCAAAGAATAAAGAACAATTTAACGATCTCAAATTCGCAATAGCTGGTATAAAAATTATACAAATATCTACATCACTAAATTAGTGTTTTACTGGTCCCACCATTTAGCTATATGCATAAGTCAAGTGGAACCAAGTTTCAAGATATTCAACAGTATGTTCAAATACTGTAACTAATCTACATAATTCAAGTGCCTTTAAAAATACTATTTACAGGCACATAATCCACAAGATTTATGGCCATATTATAATAAGAATTATTGTTTTAAACATTTTATGAGGGCATAAAAATAAAAGAACTTCCAGCTAACTCGAAGAACAAAGAATCTTGACTTACTTTTATTGGTAACTAATATTACAATAGAAATGTTATGTTATGATTCAATACTAAGAATTCTACTGACTCAGTGTTTTAAACAATTACTATAACTCACCATGGAACAGGAAGAGTCCAACAATGTTCAGAATCAGTCCAAGTGTACCGACAGCAACCAATAGCTTCTCGTCATGGATAGTTTCAATCTCAATGAATCTCTTCACAGCCTCCACTGTGATACTAAAGCACAAGGCTACAAGGAACACTGCATTTACTAAGGCCCCTAATACTTCCGCTCGGGCCCACCCAAATGTATTCTTTGACCATTTCTTTGGTGACATCTGTGGACAAAATAAGGAATTAAGCATGATTTTTGTTAAATTATTTTTCTATAACAGCTTTTACATATTTATAGAGACTATCCTAACTATGATATTAATGTCTTATTAAAGGGTATAAGTTACGAGTATAATTGTGGGATATAAATTATAATTGAATTAATAAATCTATGAGGATAATTCCTCTCAAATATCCTAGTAATTATCTATGGGAATTCCATACATGTATGAGTCATATGATCATAAGGATATACAAAAAAGGTTTCTGCAGGAGCCTTTTGTTTTTAGATTTTAGCTAAAATACTATAATAAAATATATTTGTTATATACTCAACAGTAACAGTGAACGTTGTTTACAATCCAATTTGATATTAGTTAAAAGTTTTTCATTCGGCATCCATGCTATTCAACATTTTATCAATGCAGTAAATTATTTCCAAGCAAAGCATTGTAATCACAGGTGCATTGCAGGTCACTAGCAAAACAAAAATAAATAAATCACAAGTACAATAAATTACAAAACACTTACTTTAACAGATAAAAATGCGATGACCAGCGCTGCGACATCACTTAACATATGAAAAGAGTCTGCTACGAGGGCCATAGAGTTCGTGACATAGCCCACAATCAGCTCCACAATGAAAAAACCACTTGTAAGCCATAACATCGACAGTAATCGGCACTTTTTCCCTGAGAACCGCCCCATTGTTTCTGTAAAAAGAATAACTTTCACATGAAAAATGAATATGAATGACTGCACTTTTGCAATCATAAGCACAGACAATTTAGGCTTTTACAAAAGAAAGTCATGTTAGTTAAGTAAACCACTTATAACTCCAGAATGGGTGAACAGATTTTCACGATTTTGACTTTGATGGATTTACCAGAATAGGAGGGGAACAAAGTTTTTTGAGACTTCTAATTGAGCATAAACAAAAAATTACAGCGTAAAGACACTGGTGATTTTTTAATAAAAATAACAATAGATGTTATCAATGATCAATACAGCTAGGCTAGGATAATTAGAACAGTAGCCATTCTCATTTAAATATTTAAGTATGCAAGTAGTCACTTAATAATAGACATTTATCCTAATAGGAAGTCAACATTGATATTCTGTTGACAGTAAATAGATATTGACTCTGAATCAGTTAATGAACTCAATGATTTTAAGAATTATCAAAATAGTATTACAGCTAAGTAGACACATAAATGGGAATTTTGACTTTGTTTGTTGCATTTTCCTTGCAATTAAAGCTATGCAAAGGTATAACTTAATGAATAAACATTAAGCATGGGGAAGAGCATGTTTTTAGAAAATATAACCATTGTATACTCACACAAGTTTACTGTCCCAATTACTATAGTAGTTTGATCAGCAACCAAGTTCCATCGGGATATACGTTCGTCACAAAATATGCACACTCATATCACAATAGGTAAATGCCCCCATACAATATCGATTCAACACTAATGAATGAGGTACAAACACAAAACTCCTGGCTAAAGTAAACAACAGAATAGCACAGAAACGATACTCAAAAACAAATGTTTCACTTGGCTCGCAGAATTTCTATTAATCCGGATCAACAGCAAGAAAAATCTCGTGTGAAAGCCGTGGAATGATGAATAACGAAAATGCTCGAAACACAATGAATTTAGACTGGTACAACCGCACAGCTATAACTATCATGCGTAGCGTCCTTTGTACAATATAAATCACTTTGAACTAATGAAAAGTCGTGTCGAAATTTAGGTAGGGTCAAAATCTTTGAATTACAAATTTATCACCAAATCAACCAACCATCTCTGTTCCAGCCATACTCTTACTAATCTGTGGTTCCAGCCAGCCAGACAAAGTCAGTCAGCAGTCAGTCAAGTCAGTCCAAGTGATGCGTCTTAATTTTAATTTATCGATATATCGATCATTAATACAGTGCGTTGTTATTACTACTTATTTATCACGGTTTTTAAGAAAACCACCAAAGAAATGGACAGCTCTTTAGGTAATGGTTGCACCATATCAGTCAGAATGACGGTGATCGTGAGTGAAAGATGACCTACCTACCAACTCGTACTGTCAGACTGAAAATTGACCATTCTAGTGTCAGTTTCCAGCCAGATTGATGGACTGTTGTGACTGGATGTGATGTTGTGACTGATGCCAGCCAGAATAAACGTAACCTTTGCCTAATAAAGGGGTCCCATTTTGCCCTTTGAGTAAGGTTTCTAGCTGAAACGATTAGCGTAGCTATCCAACGCGGCAACGCAGCCAGCATTATAGCCTCCTTGCCACAAGGAAATGGTTTCGTTTTTAATAGGGTAGTCTTATTTTTTTTATGTTGCATGTCTTAGTTAATTTTTTTCTTGTTTGTTATTAATAAAGTTTTCTGTACGGAACCTTGAAAATAGGTTGTTATTAAAGCTCAGATAGTCGGATGCATTTTTACTTCAATTATTTTTTTGGCTTAAATTTAAAAAAAGCGGATTTTCATAAAAATAAGTAACAAATTAAAAAAAATACAAAAACAGGAAGTTTGTCATCCTTTTCATTCATTTTAACCCAAAACTGAAATGTACAAAATAGCATTATCTGAGTGGCTAAACATGAATTGCTGGTGTAGTGACTATATTATTTGAATAGGTAAAATAACTACTGTTGTTACAATTAATTAATCAAGTAGTGTTTTGACAATTAATTACATACACATAAGCAGGGTTTCCTTTATAATACCAATGATAATAAATAAATATTAAATTTATCGATACTGAGCATCACTCAATGTTTAGCAAAATGTCACCTAGTGTCTCTGTCAAGTGTCAAGTAAGTGACAGATTGTTTGCCAAACCTTGCTAGTAGGAGCGCTGCTATCGGTACAGTGCGACGTGCTGGAATGGAACCAATGGAACATGGATTTTCTTGGCCGACGGCAAAAATGTGAACTAACGTCTGTCATCCGGTGTTATCACTTGTCCTAATCCAGCTAAAATGTGCAAATAAACTGTCTGAAGTCTGTACATAAAAAACCATGGTCTGTGAGAGGTACTGTGTAAAAAAATTACATCATGTATCTGACTGAGGGCTTAAAAACGAAATCCGTCAATAAGCTCATCGTTTTGCGGATCAGACATAAGCATTTTTAGTATGCAATCCTTACTACCAAATGCTTCAGTGCTTCGGATCCGCAAAACGATAGTCGTATTGACGGATTTCGTTTTTCGTAGTAGGCCTCCTGTGCCTGTGGTTGGATTTTGCCATAGTGACACAGCTCACACAGGCACACAGCCCTTTATATGCTAAATGAGGCTAAATGTGATGTGCGATTGACGTGACGCATGATAGCCATATAAAAAAAAACTTATTTTTTATGGGTTCTTCACAGATAAATAATATATCTACATGCGCTTGTGTAGGCGACTGGCCTGGGACTAGCGATGTGCCGTTCCCGGCAACATTGGGAATATTGGGAATTTAGGAGGACACATTGCCGGGAGTGGAACTGTAAGGGAACATTGCTTAAAAAAACCGACTATAGATTGTTAAATACATTTAGAATGCTTATTTTGGTTATTCAAACCGGATGGTTTGTTGCAACATACAGAAAACTACTTTATTCCGAAAATTCCCAATATTGCCGGCAAAATTCCCAAAACTTTCGGGCAATGTTCCCAATATTTCTGGAAATTTTGGGAATATTAACGACTTAAATATTTCTTCGATAAAAAGGTATGTGACTGGGGTGATATTCAGATAAGTGCAAAGTGTTTATTGTGTACTGGGGAACTCTTAATCTTGCCTAAGGTATTTCGCAGCTTTTTCCATGGATTTCTTGACCATAATCAATGCTGGAAAAATTAACAAATTTTCGATCAAATATTTTGTGTTTGATCGAAAATTTGTTAGTTTTTATGTATATATTGTATGAGTCATAATCAACTTAAGTCATAGGTACTTAATTTGATTATGACTCATACAATATATACATAAAAACTAACAAATTTTCGATCAAACACAAAATATTTGATCGAAAATTTGTTATTATTCGGCATGTGACGATGCACAGCATCCTGTGAGATGCGTCTACTTCCGCCTAGCCTAATTTCCGTATCCTGCTGGATAAATAATTATTGTTTTAATTTGACTTACATCCGTGTCCGCCATTTTTAGTCACCTGGGGTCGAGTTATCTCGAAGTTTCCGCATAGCGTCGTTTGCTTTCGATCTAGCAACATCCTAAGCAGAAACTCTGCTCAAATCGAGAATTACATTCATACTTAGCGTATTATATTTGAAAAAGTTTTCCCTTAAAAAATCTAAATAATCTTAACGTTTTTATAAAAAGTCTATATTGTTATAATGACCAAGTTTTAAAAGTGTGCTAGTGTTTTAACGTGACGGTGACCTGCAAGACGAAGCGATCATCGGCATACGCTGCACGCGCACGAATAACACTGGAAAATGGATCGGCCGGCGGTTTTTCCCAGCCCTGGCTTTGCCTTAATTAAAGGTAAAACGAACACATAATAAGGTACGTGGTATTTTATCAAGCGTGAATACCCCTTTTTGACCACATTATGAATTTGAAATAAACTAAACAAACATTATCTTAGCTAAAACCGTGGATAAACACGCGGCGGCGTACGCTCATGTTAGTCTCCGAGGCCCGAATTTCGATATTCGGTCAAACCCATCTTGTGAATCATATTTACTGTATGTATTGCCTCGACTCCTAGGTACCGCAGTACCTTAAATCACAGATTTTTATAGCACGGGTAACTAATTACTCTGTTTTAGATGGAACATGCAATATTTCCATTTTATTTTTCATATACCCACGTATATTTACGTACTTCTTTCTAACTAGAACGTAATAACAGCGGCTTCTTCTGAACAACCGCTGAATCCTTAATCAGCCTGACCATACTTATATTGCTCAATCTAGCATGTTTTCAGTTCAAAACAACTAAAAACAATGCGTTAACAATTCTTGCAACAATTTGCCACAATTTTCGAATTTTGAAAAAGCAATTTCAATTCTGTTATATCCAACTTTTAAAGGATATCCTAAATACATCTACCCAATTCATAATATTCATAATGAAGGTTCATTACAGTACAGTGCACATTTGTCTCAAATTGTTAACTTTTATATCTTTATCTATGCAGTGTAGCCTCGCCTCTGTCGAGCATTCATATGCAGTTGTCTATCGCACACTTGACTAAAGCGGCAATTTAAAAAACGATTTGAAGCTTGTAATCTAGGCACTCCACCAGTGTCTTTTATTAATAGTCGCGATATGACTAAGACCTAAGACTATAACACCTTCATTTAAGGTAGCATTCTTAAAAACAGCAGCTTGGGGGACCGTATCCCAGTAAAACCACACTGCAAGCTTTTGGCAGTTGCGTGCATTAAATACCACCAAGTGCCGATTACTTCTTATAAAATAAAAATAAAACAAATAAATAAAATAAAATATGTTTATTTCGAGCCAGAGTCCATATTATATTAGTGGCAACAATGCAATGTAAGCTAAAAAAAAAATCATTTGAATTAATAATTTGATTAGTTAATAGAAATAGAAATTATTATAATACTTTTTACATAACATAACACAAGACAGCTCGAACAATCCATGGTCGAAGTCGATAAATGACACGGCCTTTATTGATTGTCATTACTACGGATCGCAAGAAATCAACAATTATTGAGAGGCCCTCGAGTGGCCCTCGAAGCCTGACTTATTCTATCACTACTCAACTTATTTTATTATTATTATTATTATTATCTCAGTGCAGTTTTGGAGGCTGCTTCCGAACGTATCGGACGCAGTGGCACCTTAGCATCAGGCTGCGTAAGCCAACCTAACACTTATAACAGTACAGGGATGCATCTGCCATTCACCTCCACGCCGATGCTTGTCTGTCACACCAACATCGTGCAATATTCAACTATCCTGTCTACATTCAGTGCCGGTGCTTGCCTCACCCACTCAACGCAATAATCAATGGTCTTGCTCACATTAACATCACCTCCACGCCACGCCAGATGCTTGTCTCACCAACATCGTACAGTATTCATCAGTCCTGCTTGTATTCCGTGCCGGTGCTTGTCTCGCCAACTCCGCACAATATTCAGTGGTCTTTGTCGCATTTATTTGTAGACATATCTAAGAATATCGAACTAATCCGCTAGGGACGCGACAGGCGTTCACTTTTTTGCCGGTACTTGCCTAGCAACTCCGCGCAATAGTTGAAAGTTCACCACACATTCTTCCGAACAATTTCATGCCGGTGATTGCCTCACCAATCCCGTATATCATTCAATAGCCCAGCACGTTTTCCTTTGATTGCTTAAATCAACTGACCAGTCGAATTACAGTGCAGTAACACGGTCTGCCGTTTACATCTGTGCCGGTGCATGTCTCATCCACACCGTGCTATATTCAACAGCTCTAGTCTACCTCAGAATGCATTCACAAGCAAGTCAATTTCTGATATAATATCAAAAACCGAGCAGACGCTAATGAGCTGAACGCTTATCCCTGATATTGTGTCATATGGCGTTAAGTCCACCTTTTGTACAAACTTTGGTTGTGCAATATTTTCGGACTGACTGAAATTGTCTATCGCCCTCAGCCTACCTTTGCCATTTGCCCTTACCGTACCATGAATTTTCATACTAACTGAGCCCTTCAAAAGGCCCTCATAACTACTAATCGAAGCCTCGTTATGACCCGGAGCCGTAGATTCTTAATTCGGAAAAGATTCCCGAATACCTAGTTCAGAAAAGGTACTACTGTTTACTCTAAATACCAACTAAGAAAACGAAAGTAAAAATCATAGCATATTATTCGATACTATTGGGCTGGCAATTAGGTATACAGAAAGTAAATGTCATATAGTCGAAATGAGTACTCAAGGGACGTGCAACAAAATAACTTGAGAAGTGCGCAACCTCGAAATGCACGGGCATTACGATTGCTGTGTGTCATCAAAAGCCATAAACAAATACGAATGATTCAGATGAAATACATAACTTACCATTAAATTGAAAATTCTCCTTAAGTACACGAGAAAAGTATGAGCCTACCCCACAGCAAAAGCTCACTCTCTGAACTGCTAACAGCACACAAACCCTCGCACAATGGCCCAGTTAAACAGAATATTTACCCGAACTCGATATCTTGTTAAGGCGACAATGAAGCTGCTATCTAATGTCCCCCTGATTGAAATCAAAAGCGCACAAGCGTACGCACAATACACCAGTGCACTCTGTCTCTTCACTTCATAATCCAGTAAGACGACAACAAGACGTGACCAGAGGTATTTTTACAATGATATCAATCATTAACTCCAACCTCTGCGCTAGAACTATGGGTCATGTAAGGTTTAGTTAGAACACATCTTACGTTAATACTTTAAATTTCAAAAAGGGGGGGGGGTGTAATTACAGCCACACCTGCGGTCAATAACTACACCTACAAACACTTTACTTTGTATTTCGGGACTACCACCTCCTGCAACGTGGTGAGGCATCTTTTCTCGCTCCCTCCATACAAACACAGTACACACGGCCACAGGTCAGATCCGATTGGCCAGAACTCTACTGCATGACAAGGCCCATTTGAAAGCCAAAGTTATGTAACCCATATAACTAAGTCCTGTAAAAAAGGTATACACCCAAACCCCTCATGAATGAGAAAAAATTTTTTAAAGTGTATCTTAAAACTTGACTAGAACTTGGTGGCAAACTTACTTTCCTCCATGTTTCGAAATTTACATTTATAAAGTCATTCATATTAACCCTCTATTGGCAAAAGGAAGACTTCAAATCTAAGCTTTAGGCATGTTTTAAACCATCTGCTTAAATAACAAATCTTTACCTAATCAGCATGGCCCGGCCGACATTTTTCACTAATGCTTTACCTAATTGAAACATTTGATTCCTTATTATCATACTTCAAGCTGGCATTTTTAAATTTAGCCTCAAAAGCTGGCAGGCTTACACATAACCTAAATATTCAATCAAATCGGATCAGTCTGATTTCAAAACCTCATGCTCAATATATCATTGTAATGAAACAAGTTTGCCTTCATAATACATTCATACAGATCAGACTGTTTGTTAAGCCTACCAATACGTAGGTAACAAAATTAATCCATCTTGCCCTTCCAGGTACTTTCCGTTCCCAACAAGGTTTCGGTCCCTCAAAATGCATATAATTTTCGAACCTGTACCACAATGAGACATCATTCATCATTAATATCTTAAAATAGTTATTTGTCTAGGCCATTAATCCAAGTTAATCATCACTTAACTTAGACATATTCCAAAACTAAAACATATCAATAAAAATATTTGATAGCGAAAGTTATCGCTCTTGCAACTTCATGTACTAGACAATTAAATGAAAGATGTCGTTATACGTTGAATATGTTTTCAGTTAAATAACATTTACTATTGATTATTATTGATAAAGAAATAATTTAAATTATGTTAATAGTAGTCTGCCTAATCAACCTTTACGCATTAATACTTGGCAATAATAATGTGCTTACTACTGCACCCATTAATCACATCGTTTAGCGTTTTACAGATATCTTCAAAAGCTGCAATCATCAGTCTACCATACTCTTTATCACATAGCGTCGTTCAATAGTCACCAGGAGCTAATAAACACATCTCTCACAGGATGCTGTGCATCGTCACATGCCGAATAATAGTCCAAGTTTTACATAACAATAAAACTTGTATTATTAGCAGAGACGATGCACAGCATCCCATTAAGGCCTCCTGGCGAGACCTCTATGAGGAAACTTCGAGATAACTCGACCCCAGGTGACTAAAAATGGCGGACACGGATGTAAGTCAAATTAAAACAATAATTATTTATCCAGCAGGATACGGAAATTAGGCTAGGCGGAAGTAGACGCATCTCACAGGATGCTGTGCATCGTCTCTGCTAATAATACAAGTTTTATTGTTATGTAAAACTTGGACTATTAATGTTTGAAATTAAGTCATAGGTACTTAATTTGATTATGACTCATACAATCAGCACAAGTTCAACCATGGAAGTAGTATTTGGTCATTTAAACTTCGTAATTCAATCATGACTTTGACAGAGACGAGAATTATGAACTGTTCTTTTGGCGTGTCGTCGACAGTAGAGTTGTAAGTCCAATGTAGCCTACTAAAGTATGCGGTAGCATACCGGTAGACTTCGGAATCCTACCGTATGATGCGGTAGCTTTCGTAGATTTCATTTTGATTGTATTACGAGTTAATTCTTGTAAGAAATAAATGTTCTTTAAACTGAATTTGAAACAAATCATGGTATTTTTACTAAAACAGTGATTATTATTTATTTTTAGTTAAATAAGTTTCATTTTAAAACATAAAATAAAAAATAATGATTTTTGATACAAATAGTCACCGCAAAATTTCGCAAAATTACTAGTAAATTTCGCCTAGTCAATAGCTTTTTTTTAGAGCCGTACATCGAAAGTGAGGTTAAATCATTACTGAAATCGCTAAACAACACCAATGCTACTGGCTATGATGGAATGTGCACAAAAGTTATAAAAGAATGTGCAGATGAGCTAGTAAAGCCACTTACATATTTAATTAATTTGTCTTTTGTAACAGGGTCCTTTCCTGATTTATTAAAAATTTCTATTGTAAAGCCTCTTCATAAAAAAGGAGATAAATCGTTGCTTGAAAACTACCGTCCCATAACTCTAATTCCAGTGTTATCAAAAGTATTTGAGAAAGCTATGAAAGGGAGACTGCTTAGTTACATCCTGAAATTTGACATCCTTAAGGCGGAGCAATTTGGATTTCAAGCAAATAAGTCCACAACTCTCGCCATGTTTCATTTGATGCGTGAAATAAATAATAACATTAATGCAGGAATCCCGACCACAACTGTTTTCTTAGATATGACTCGTGCTTTTGATTTTGTTTCTCATGACTTGCTGCTTCTCAAATTGGAAAATATGGGAGTGAGGGGATTAGCACATGATTGGTTAGAGTCTTACTTGACGAACAGAAAACAGGCCGTGGAAATAACAAGCATAGATCAAAAACTTAATGTGCATCATAACAGATCACAGTTTCTGTCAAATACATGTGGCGTCCCTCAAGGAAGTGTTCTTGGTCCACTTTTATTTTTGCTATATATAAATGACCTCCCTGAAATAACTGACCACAAATGTACATTGTTCGCGGATGATGTTTCGGTAGTAATCCCGTTTAGGAAAGATTTTAAAGGTTATGAATCTGACATAAATAAAACCATTGACAAAATTATAACATGGCTAAATGATAATAATTTGACAGTAAATCTTAATAAAACTAATTATATACAATTTGGTACCAATCGACATACTAAAGTAAAACTTGACATTAATTATAATGGAATAAATATTCAAGAAGCTGATGAAACAAAATTTTTGGGTATTATAATAGATGATAACTGTGATTGGAGGCTGCAAATTGAAGCATTAAGAGAAAAAATAAACCGATACGTTTACGTTTTAAGAAGACTACGGCAGACGTCTACCTTGCAGACTTCCCTTTCTGCATATCACGGTTACATAGGCTCGATTCTGAAGTATGGACTTTTGGTTTGGGGAAACTCTATGGATTTGGATTTACTATTTAAATCTCAAAAAAGGTGCATGAGGGCGATCTGTGGTATGTCCCCTCGTCAGTCTTGTAAAACGTTATTTAAGGACTTACATATATTGCCCTTACCGTGTCTGTACATTTTTGAGGTTGGAATGTTTGTTAAAAAGAATATGAATTTATTTAAAAAGAGAAGTGATATTCACAACAGAAAACTGAGAGACACAAGTAAATTAGTCTATAATTGTTTGCCAAAGCTGCAGCATTATCACAATCAATGTGATGCTATGTGTGTCAAGATTTACAATGCCATTCCGAATGAAATTAAAGAACTACCAACTGTGCGCTTTAAAAGAAAGTTTGTAAAATGGCTTAGTGATAAGAACTTTTATAAAGTTAGTGACATTTTTAATCAATAGTATATAATGACGAAATTGACATAAATAAGATAGGGGTTCACAATTAATATTAACATTTGCATGCCATATAAAAAGGTAAAACGTGAGTGCTATATTTCTAATGTTATCAACACCATCTGCATATTACCATGTTTTTAGCAAATAAACAATTTCATTTCATTTCATTTCATTTCATTTCATTTCATTTCATTTCAAAAAAGTTATACAGGAAGTAAAACAGGATTTTCTTTCAACTTAAAACCATTACGAGACTTGGTATGTCACATTTGGTACTTTTCAAAATGTGCTCTAGTTTCTTTCACAAGCTGCGGATGAAGCTGGTATGCATAGAATACTACTAGCAATTGGACGCAAAAGGACACGGTCGTAAATTGCCCCAGAGTCGTTTAATGTTTGATTAAAGAAAAGCATTAAGAGACTTGACTATATCATTTTGCAAAAAATATATTGAATTTTTAATACAATATTGTTAATTTACTTTGCTTTTATCTAGCGGCATATAAATCTACAAAAAAATAGGTCAACTATTGAATACAATTTCCTGTCCCCAACAATTGTTGTTTGGCAGAAAATAGCGGTTTCGAGCACTTATAAGCAAACTGACGACCGCTTAACGAAATGGCATATTGTGTCATACTGTGTCATGTGGCAGTTAGTTAAATAAGTAAGCGCTCGCAATCGCTATTTTAAGAAGGAAGATGACGTTTGCCTCCCATGGGTACTAACCTTTAAACCTACCAACCTCTTCCTAAAACTTGAAAAAAAAAACTGAGACAAGGAACTTCTTTTCGTTGGCTATTGTTTGCGTCATCGTAATTTTCACGCGTCACGCACCCTAGCGGGGCAGTTTTCTATGTTTGAGTTTTGGTGGCCTAGATTGCGGGTTTTCGACACAGATGGCGCTATGATCTAGAAAGACCTGTGCAAGAGATTGACCCCACACAATTTATTTCGTTTTATGTGAAAACCCCGCTATTTACGGCTTATATTACTTTATATTATTTTAAAAGGCGAATAAACGAACCCATAAAATTAGTTTTGGTCGTGACGCATGGATTTTTACTTTTGGGGCAAGCAATGTATGGCGGGTCGACCGTTTCCTTTGTTTTGTGAAAAACCGTGCTTTAACCATGATTTATTTAACTGCCTCGGTGGCGCAGCGGTGAGAGGGTCGCATTTTAAAGCGACGGCTGCGCCGGAGGTCCCTGGTTCAATTCCCGGGTCGGGCCAAAAATATGTACCGGAGTTTTTCTGTTCAGAAATTCTCAGGGTAGCCCGGAGTTTGGAAGTTGGCGGTGTTTCACCCCCGTGCCTCGGAAAGCACGTAAAGCCGTTGGTCCTGCGCCTGATCTCTCTCCGGTCGTGTCAGATTGCTGTCCCATCGGGCTATGAGAGTGATAGGAATAGAGAGTGCACCTGTGTTTGCGCAAACACTTGTGCACTATAATATGTCCCGCGCAGTCGGTTAGTCGTTGTGACTAGCCACCGTAGTCGAAATCGGCTAGGGGGACTATTATTATATTATTATTATGATATCTTGGAAATTCCATAATAAATGTTATCTACGAAAGCTGCGTCGTAGTATGCCGTAGCATTCCGTATCCTACCGGTAGGATTCCGTGCGTATTGGTAGGCTAAGGTTGACTTCCAACACTAGTAGTACCCTACCGGGTGAATTTGAAATCAGTCGACAAAATTTAAGAGGATGTTCCATCAATAGTATTGATAAAGAAATAAAAATATTAGTGTGAACGGAGCAGTACATTATAACAAAACAATATGCTATTATACATTTTGACCAACACGTTTTGTACGCAACTGTACAGACGGAAAGTCGCGAGTTGCGGCCGAGAGACGAAGCATACCTACAGTTTTACGCCCCGTAGGTATTCGTATTCGTATTACGCGGGCTTTTTTACAACGTGTATTATGAATAAAATTTACAAAAGGAAAATAAAAACATCTATGAAAATTAACTTACCAGAGCTACGTGTATGGATTCGCACGAAAAGAAAGCCGTATCTGTCGATAAAGGTGCTGTGGGTAAACTGGCCCTCTACCCCTAGCCTTTTGGTCAAAATCGAGTAAGTTCTGCGTAGCACTGAATATTCGTTCCTCGTATGGGAGTTGAGTGGCTGGATGCATCTGACGAAACGTTTGACATTTGTCTGTGAGTACATACTAACCATAAAAAAGCTCGCGGTTAGAGTACGACATAATGACGAATCATGCACTATCACTTCACTGCAATCCAACGAAGGTCACTGCGATCGCAACAAACTTATCGCAAATTCGCCTAATTAGGTCACGGTCGCGCGGCAACTGAACGGATTTTTAGGGTTCCGTAGCCGAATGGCAAAAAACGGAACCCTTATAGTTTCGTCAAGTCTGTCTGTCTGTCTGTCTGTCTGTCTGTCTGTCTGTCTGTCTGTCCGTCCGTATGTCACAGCCACTTTATTCTGAAACTATAAGCATCACATAGTTGAAACTTGGTAGGTAGGTGTATCTTATTCACCGCTTTCCGATTCAGATACAAAAAGTAAGAAAAAATAATATTTAAGGGGGGGCTCCCATACATGAAACTAAAACAAAAAAAATTTTTTTTACTCAAACCTATGCGTGTGGGGTGTCTGTGGATAGGTCTTTGAAAATGATGTTGAGGTTTCTAAAACCATTTTTTCTAAAAGTGTAAGGTTTGAGATATAGACGCTTCCAAAGTGGTAAAATGGGCGTCCCCCCCCCATCTAACTTTTGAACTAAGAAAGTGAAAATTTTGAAAAAAATATATGATGTACATCTCAACAAAAACTTGCAACGAAAATTGGTTTGAAGGAGATCGAACCAGTAGTTTTTGAGATATTGCACATTTTTATCAACCGCAAATATAACTTTGTCTTTCATACAAACACTATGAAAAACAAAGTTATTTTTGCTGTCACAATATATTGTGATGTTTTCGTTAAGTGAAAGTCCACTTACTTTCACTTAACGAACCCTGAATTCAGTTAAGGATGGCACGGAACCCTCAGTGCGCGGGTCCGACACGCACTTAACCGGTTTTTTTTGTTTACGGGGGACGCCCCCGGGGCGCGCGGCGGGATCAAAGACCTAGCGTGTGGGTGGGGCGAATCTTGCGCACCGTACGCTTTATGCGATTGAGATAAAGATTATATTTGCTTAGCACTATCCCGCTTCATAGAGATATTGTTATTATAAACATGCCATTTATTACAATGCGACGCTTGTGAACAAAAGTGCTTAGCACGTATAATGTAATATTTTATGAATGTTACTTTGTAAGCTTGTTTTTGGTTGTTTTTAATTAGTATTATGCTTATTTATGGACTTTAAGTCTGGCTAGTGCAAAAACACTATGACAGGTTCAACACTTACGATTTTTCATTTGATTTCACAAAATGCATAAGTATCCGTAATACAACCTACCCTTAAAGTTTGTTGATTGTTTTCGGGGTCACCCTGTAGTAATTATGGATATTTCAATTATCAATAGTGAAACAAGATATTATAGTTTTTCTAGTAGTAATCTATTTATTTAACACCAGCTCCATAGTGAATTCATAGTAATTTCTTAAAAACTCCATAAAAAATGTTATATACAAAAGCTACCTAGTATTCCGTAGTATACCGTAGCCTGCCGGTAGGCTACCTTGCGTTTTGGTAGGCTACGGTAGACTTACAACGCTAGTCGACAGTCATGGTGTCGATAAGATACCGAAGATAAAATAACAATTCTGACATTCAAGGGATAGTCGCTGATATGTCAACGACGTGACGATGATGTGACAACGACGTGTTGACGGCATACCAACGATGGAATAACAATTGGACATGTCAGTTGGGCAAAACCTGTTGACCAAGCTTAAGATGGAGGAACGCAATGTAGCGTCGACGAAAGCAGAGATTCAATCAACGAACCCAATTCAGCTGGGCAGCATTTGGGAAATCGCGCAGGAGTGTATTCTCGTCTTAATTACTTTAGTGTCTGAAGACGAAAGTCTTCAACCAGTGTTTGTAACCATTGATGAAATATGGATCCGAAGCATGGTCTCTAACTATGGGCCTTATAATGAAGCTCAAAATCACATAGCGGGCGATGGAGAGGAAATGTTTGGTGTTTCTCTACGAAATTGAATCAGAAATATGGAGATACGTAGAATTACTAAGGTAACGAACATAGCCCTGAGATTAAGTAAGCTTAAGTGGCAATGGGCAGGGCACATAGCACCAAGAACTGATGTGATGGCCCGTGAGTCAGAAAAGTTCTAGATTGGAGACCCTTTGAGCATATATATATAGCAATATTCCTTGGGGAATATTGCCGGGAATGGGAATATTCCCTGTCGGCACTTCTCTACCTGAGACGGATGTGTTCATTATACAATTTTCTTTTTCACTCCCACCTTTAGCTGTCACCCTTTAGGACCTGTGAGGGCCCTATCGAATCTGCAATTTCACATAATCTGTGGTAGTTTTCTTGGCAACTTAATCTGTGGGCTACTTAGATTATGTATCCTGTAGATTTGACACATATTTAAAATTGACAAGTTAGAAAGTGATGGCTGTATACAAAAGTACTTAAGAGTGAGAGAGACGCAGATATTGTTTTTTGTCCTTATCACCGTTCATAGGTAATTTCTGCCTGCCACTATTTAAAAATAATGGCAGACATTTGACGTCTATGCGAAAAATACAATAAAATTGCAAATTTAAAATAAATTTTGTGCAAGTGAAGTGTTTTGTGGATTACGGAGTGATTGTTTTACTTACTCAACATGGTAAATTGTTGTGTGCTTGGATGTAAAAGCCGTACTGAGCGTAAATATGAAAACATAACATTTCACACGTAAGTAAGCCTCATTTATATTGTTCCTATATGTTTTACCTGCATCGAAGTGCATTAATCTTAAATCCTATAAAAGAACATACATAATAGTGGAAAAAAGTAGTAAATTATCAATCGAATTGTAAAATATTTTTGTATTATTACTTGACCAAATATAAAAGGTCGTCTATGGCTCAACTCTGTGGGTTATGGCTTTTACGGTAGCCATTTTGTTAGTATTTTAAATTTTGCTGGGTTATCGTTACCTTTAGGGATACCACAATACAAAGGGTAAAAGTTCTCGATTTAAGGGTAATTTACAATCGACTAATTTTTAAAATCGTATATGTATTTTAATTGCTGGAGGAACATTTCATGCGTTGTAGTGATCATTATTATTTGAACTAATTATGATTTGTGTTCATTTATATAGATTTCCAAAAGACGAGACGGTACTAAAGGTTTGAATTGCAGCGACTGGACGGCAAAACTGGCAGTCTACCAAGCACACTCGCATGTGTTCTATCCATTTTAAAACCGAATGCTTTCAGAAAAAGCAACGGATAACTTATTTGGCAAATATTTGAATGTACGCAACAAATTTATGTTGCGTATTTATGTTATTATTTAATAAACTTACATCATTTAACGGCCTATAAAAGTTATTTGTTGACTATTTTATTTAAACTTTATTGCTCTGTAAGTTGTATAATTGGCGGACTTATTCTGTTCTATGACGTTAAAAATCCTATTTCCTTCTTAAACATTTTTTTTGTACACAATTTTTGTTTTATCCCTATGTTAATATTTTTTTGTACAAATAAATAAAGATTTTGACTGTAAAATTAAGTATTTATTGTAATTAAGGTTACTAGTGTATTTATATGGGTGGGGAGTAAATTTTTATGAACATGGCCACCCCAAAATACGTAAGTACTTTATATCTGTCTCATACGGGTGAACGCGGCTGTCAAGTCTATAATATACTTCGTCTAAGGTGGGCTATGATGCGTTTTCTATCTTCGTCTGTCTGTCTCGTCTCTCGTCGATATTGTTTTTCATTTGACTAAAATGAATGGTACCTACTTCTAACGGGAAAGAAGAATAATAATTGATACAACATCCAAAGTATTATGGAGTGAATATTGCTGTGAAATGTAAAGTGCTAGTGGTAATGTAATAGGTACCCCATTTTGCGTTACAAAACAACCTAGGATGTCAAATGCTGACTCTATCTGGACGTAATTTTCAACAATGCCTTTTTTGAAGGCTTTGGGTAAAACCTGTGGATTTGTGGGATATGTTATACAATATGCGTGTGTTACACACTGTACGTTCGAATACATAGGAGATTTTGTTATGGTGAGGTTAATGGATTACCTTTAGTTCTCTTTGATTCGTTTGATTCACATAACTTCTGTTCTGAGGTTTCCTGCATAGTTTCTTGGATTTTTAAGTTTGGTTTCTCTTTCAGTGTTCAGGCCCTTCAATGGAACCAACGTTGGAGTCGAACAACATACTCTTTACGGAACATGTCACTCCAAGACTGCAGAGGTTGCGTCGAGGGGACATTGTAATAGCAAAAAGTCCATCGAACCCTAAGCAGAATATATGTAAACGAATTGTTGGGCTTCCTGGTGACAAAGTCCGGGGACATTTTCCAAAACGGAGTCAGATTGTGCCAAGAGGGTATGTTTGGTTAGAAGGTGACAACTCAAGTAATTCTGCTGACTCAAGGGTTTATGGACCGGTGCCACAAGGTTTGATAAGAAGTAGAGTAGTGTGCCGAGTATGGCCATTAGATAAAATAACATCCTTGACTGAATTATAATAGTTGTACACTTATTATTGTCATGACTGTTGTTAGGATTGTTTTATATAGTCTTCAAAAGACATTTTTGTAATGTAAGTAGGTAAATAAAGATTGTTTATTTTGAATTGTTTAATAAATAATGAGTAATGTATTGTATGCTAGTTTAAATTGATTTCAATAGTTTTCACTGATCGTGCCTCCATCACAAATGATAAGGCTTTTGTGTTGATTCGGATGTTTACATTCATCTCTCGATGATATCTGAAACAAGATACATTAATTTTATCAGTACTTTGATCCTGCGATCTTTACAAGGTCGTCTGATCATCTTGTGAGTGGACGTCCTACGCTGCGTCTTTGGTCAAAGGGTCTTCAATCTAGAACCTTTCAGCCCCAACGGCCATCAGTTCTTTGCGCTATGTGCCCTGCCCTTTGCCACTTGAGCTTATTGATTCTCAGGTGTATGTCCGTAACCTTTGTTATTCTACGTATCTCATTCGATATCGTAGAGAAACACCGAGCAAAACAAAGCCTATTACCTGTTTTGTATCACCATCACAATATTTCCTTGCGGCGTCATCACTGCGAAGTGTTCCAACTGGAACAGAGTCTCTCGCGCGACGAGAATGCGGTGCGATCCTCTCGGTATGAACTTAGAGAAATGGCCCATGGCGTAGTACATTGGTTGTTTCACGAACTCGTCTTGTTCTGGGAACACTATAATGGGGGCGTCTACGAAGTTGTCAGCCCAGTTGGGTCCGCCGCCCGCGTCCAGGCAAAGATTCCAGTCTATCCAACCGACTACATCGTTGTTGAGATCCTGTAGGCAGATAGAAAGAAATATACTAGGTGTCACGACTCCAAAAACGAGTAGGTTGGTGGGAGAGAGTCAGAGTAACTTTCTTTCTTTTTAAAAAATTCCGTTTACAACGTTTGCTTTCGTTACAAATTAAGTCTCGTTGCAGAATAAGGTTGGCTATCATACTTCATCCTAAATGACTTACTTCTATGATACTGGTGATGTATCGTCGCGCTCGGCTCCATGATCCTAGCAATACTTTGTGTCTGTTGACGTCCCAAGGCATTGCCGCTGAAATACAAATTAAGTTTTAAAATTACACTTGGCACGGACGGATCAAAAGTGCCATCATGGTATGCGTAGACTTTAAAAGGCAATTGACTACTGGCCATAGTAGATTTGGCTAACATTGGACAACAACGAATTTACTTACAAAGTTCGTTTGTAGCCCTAAATATTATTAAAGAAGTATGATTGATTATGAAACCTACAACCCTAGTATGTTTAGTGTCAATGTCGTATCCAACATTGTGGGTGGGTACCAAGTTCAGAATTCATTTGTAGGCGATATCTTTCATCTTTAGGACTTCTTTACTGAATATCCAGTCCGCAATAAGTAGGTACTAATTTCCTCTTGGAGCTCTAGATCGGTACCTGCCCGGGCATTACAATAATTGTGCCGGTGACCATTGGGGCCCGTAATGGCGTCGCAGTGTCGAGACTTTCGACAAAATGCGTCTAGAAAACCTTGATACAATACAACTTCGCAGGGCAGCTTTACTGTTCACCATAATATGACCGTCTTTTTAAAAAGAAGTTCGGTTTTGCTAGCCACATCAGAGCGCACCACCAATACACCAAGTTTAGAGTGCAGAAGTCGCTGTTGCCGGACACGGTATGGACGACCATGGTGATGATGATGCCATTAATGTAGGAATAATGGGAAACTCGCAATAGTAGATGTACTTCTTTTATATTTATTTACAGCAGACAACACTATTGATCACTCTCATAGACACCAAGACTCTTCTCACATGACAGTTCTAACATCACCTTCTACATTCCTCTTTTAAATTCAAACGTTCTTCTCCTTTCTCGCTCTCTCTCGTCTGTCATCTCATACGTCTTACTTTCCGTTCTACGTCCATCCATATCCTACATTAATTAGATAAGATATAATTAAGCATTTATCTCGCTGTCTTTAGTGGTAGTTTGATGATGATCTAGTTCTTGAACTGGTAACGATATTATAGGCACGTAGCATTAATAAGATTTTGCACCGAGACCTAAAAGCACAGTCCTTCTGTGCTTCCCTAGTTATATGTAGTTACATAACTTAAACCTTAACGCAAAGCCAGAAGCGTAGCGTGCTTTGGCGGGGCCCTGTATAAAAATTTGTTTTGGGGCCCTCAGGAAGGGTAAAGATTTCTCACAAAAGAAAAAAAACGTTTGCATATATTTGTAACAGTATTTGTAAAAAACGTTTGTATTGTATTACAATGTAATGCACAATTAAATAAAACGCATCAATAAACACTGTTCTCCATGGTTTATCATCGTATCGTATGTACATCGATTGTTGTGGGATTCCTCCGTTGAAGTAAATGACTTAAACGGGGAAATCCCAAGGGCGTTGCCAACTTTTGAACGCACGCTTTACGCGGGAAAAAAAGAAATCGCTTTTTGAACTTTTGTCATTTCTGAAGAAAAAAAATTTGGGTGAAAAGCTTTTAATAATTTTTGCTTACGCACGTTGGAGACCCCCGTGGCGCGGGGGCCCCGTATAATTGATACGGCAGATACGGCGGTAGCTACGCCCCTGCGCAAAGCGAAAGTTAATATTTACCTTCACAAGCTTCAGTAGAGAGCAATATTTTGTCAGGGTAGCGATTCTGTAAGTTTCTAAGGATAGAAGGAGGCACGAAGTTCCCGTAATAATGAATGGCGATTCCATCAATGTAGTCCAAAGCTTTCGGGTCCTCTCTTTCCATCTGTAGAAGTAAGAAATAACTTGGTCTAAACATTAAATTATATAAGTGAAACTCATCACTACGTCCAAGCAAATCTTGCGAAACTTCATGTTTTTAAATAAAATAAAATGATGTCTTTTCGTACCTACATTTATGGCATAAATTGGTGATATTCTTGTCGCTAAAAGCGATCTCCTTTGGACAACTTTTGGGTAATTAAATAACATACATAAATGTAGTAACGGTACATAAATGTGATATATTGTTACACTAGTATTATCACTTACGCCAACCATGTAGAAATGGAGCAGGTAGCGCTGGTCATCAACAGCCAGGATTAAGGTATCGTTGAAGCGAGAGTTTTTGATTGTTGGGCCGAGGTTGTTTGCCACCCATCGAGCCTGTGGAATAACATAACATCATAAAGTCCGTTTTTCTTGTAAGCTCCATGAATGCCTCCACCGCATAATGAGTATGTAGTGCGCCTTGAAGTATAGACATAGAAACTACTTATTTGTTTAAACTGTGGTATAAATTGCATTGATGAGGTGACGCGGCCTACGCGTTAAATAAAGAACTTGCAAAATTTGACGGGCTTGCCAATGTGTCGGTGGCCGAGTGGTATAGGCATGCGCCCGGATAGCGTAAGACACAGGGTTCGATTCCATGTCTAACACAGTTGGTTTTCACGAGTGCAATTTATATTATTAAGTGTGTATTGTAACAAAACACCATAAAAACAAATATGTAACGATAATTATAAACTGTGGTATCTTCGTAGTATTCATCTTGCCTCTTAGGTAACCTCATAGCGATGTGGCCGAAGGCTGTAGTCATAGAGTATGTTGAATAGCTGTAGTCGTAAATACCATTTGTGACGGTAGCCAACCCAAAGAGTTGAAGGGCGCGAACGGAACAATTCCGTTTATCGGTTCATTTGTTGTCGTGATGGCCCAGATCTTAACCTCTGCTTTGTGATACTCTTCTATGAAACTGTGGGCAAATGATTAAATTAAGTAACATTTATTTTATTAAAGCAGTTAATTCAAGAAAGTAAGATAAGCTTTCTAAAACACAACTTATCAACTAGGAGAGGAGATGATTGCTATCGGACTATATTCTTCTCTACGAGTGATCAGAGCTCCCCTATTGTCGATGGAGACGCTCGTTTCCATTTCTCCTGGGGCCCTATTTTTGAATCACTGACGGATATGGCGAGTGATTTTCGTTCGAAGACGAGTTTTTTTCTATGAATTTTAATTCATCTTCGAACGAAAATCACTTGTTATCTTGAAGCGAGTGATTTGAAAAATATGGCCCTGATACGAAACGTCATTTTGCTTTCATTTATTTGTTCCATAGTTTTCTTCTCTTACTTTAACTTTATTAAAAGTTTAATTGAATGAAGTGTAGAAGGGAAACTTCAAAATCTTCTGTCTATCTGTTTATAGTATCTCTATCTTATTATAAACTATATCTTCTTCTATATACATAAAAAGTCGTGTAAGTTACATAACTCTTGAACGAACGGGTAGACCGTTTTGCATCATTTCTACTTTGTTGGATTTGTCTTAGCCCCGAATAGGATAACAAAACAGGACCGGGGCTGCTAGTAAAATATAAAAGTATCCTCTTCTATGTTCCGTTAGTAAATGTTCAATAAAAAAAGAAAAAAATCTCGGCTAAGCAGTTGCCCTCAATCGCACCCGATTTGTGTGGATGAGGTTTTCATGTAATACTGGTAATACTGTAGTAGATACTATACCGGCAGGTATGTAAGGGCTTGGTACAAATTAGTCTACTCCAAAACCACCTACCGCAAATGATAGTCGGCAAAAGCCTGGTAGTACTGCGGCCTTAGTTGGCCGAATCCGGTGATTTTATCGTTTGTCTTCATCCATACTGGTGGCGACCACGTGCTTGCAGTTATCTTCACCTCGTGTCTGGAAGCTCGGAGACATCTCTTTAGCATGGGCAGCTGAAAATTACAATGCATATCCTACTACTATTATAAAGGCGAAAGTTTGTAAGTATGGATGTATGGATGTTTGTTACTCTTTCACGTAAAAACTACTGAATGGATTTGAATGAAACTTTACCACAATATAGCTTATACATCAGAATAACATATAGGCTACAATTTTTGAGGTTTCTAATGTGAGGTCGTAAAAAAACAAATTTTTTGCGCTACTAGACGGGACGAACCTGAAGTCCACGCGAACGAAGTCGCGGGCAAAAGCTAGTGCATACATAATTCATTACTTATAGTCTTGTCTTGCTCCTGACCGCCCGTTGTCAAGAATTGCATTGAAGGAAGAGGGAAGAGAGGAAGACCAAGAATAAGCTATATGCATCAAATAAAGCAAAAATTTAATGTTGCGTCGTATCAAGAGGTCAAGAGAATGGCGGAAGAGCGTAAAGAATGAAAAAAACTCCACCGGCAAGAGCTTGGCTCTTAAATTAGATGATGATGAGTCTTGTCTTGCGTCTTGGTTAGGTAATAGTAAGATTCGGTATAGCTTTATATGATTTCAAACTTTAGCCGGTATAGCTTGGTTGACCGTAGGGTTATGCCATGCCGCTCATTACACTATTATATATTCTGTGTCATTCATTACTAAGGGACAACTATGTAATGAGCGCTATACACTATACATAGATTTTAATTAGGTCGCTCAGATAATGCAATTTTGACGTTTTTAATGTTGACCCAAAATTTATGGAAAGAATTTCAAACTTCCTGACTTAGTCAATTTTCTTATTCATTTTCAGTCAAAATTTAAACGTTCAAAATAAGTAGCGTTTTCTGAGCGGCATAATTATAGTAAGAAGAGTATGTCTAAAGACAGAAAAGAAACGCCTTGTGATAATCCGAGTTAGTGAATAGGCCTTTATGCTATTGCTTACCTTGTAAAACATATCTTCGTGCGCAAGCGAGAAGTTTGAAAGCCGTTCATCGTGCGACGGGTAGTCGTGCAAAGTGTAAGGATGCGTCGAAAAGTCTGCGCCACCGATCGGGGTCCGCATCAAATTGTACTCGATACCCTCGGGTCCGTAGTACGTGCTGTTGAAGAGCATAAACATTAATAAAAATAATAGACCGCCTTCAAAAAACTGACTAAAAAAGCTTCGAATAACGCATTTGTCTTTTATTTTTTTTGACGACCTCCGTGGTGTAGTGGCTAAGCACGCTGGGTTTCAAGGCGTCGCCGCTCCAAGGTCCCGGGTTCGATTCCCGGTCGGGTCAATGTAGAAATCAAAATTTTCTATATTGTCCCGGGTCTGGGTGTTGTGGTACCACCGTTGTGTCTGATTTCCATAACACAAGTGCATTAGCTACTTACTTTGGGATCAGAGCAATGTATGTGATTGGTGTCCAATATACGAACGATTATACGATTATACGAACGATTGAGGAGAAACAAATTCTATTGGAGTCGGTGCATGATGGGCATTCATAGATTGGCGTGTACGTGAGCTATCATGTTCATATCATGCTTCGACTCCAATAGAATTTGTCTTGTTGAATCGCAATAGCCACCACACGCTAGTGTGTCTAAAGTGCACATTCTGCAAAATGCACATTTTGCGAAATGCTCATTTGTCCGCATCAAACAAATTGTACTCGAGACCCTCGGGTCCGTAGTAACTGCGCAGCTGCGTGCTATCGAAGAACAGAAAATAAATATTACCCTCCTTCTGAGTCTTCTGACACAGTCGGGTAAAAAATTACTTGACTTATTTTCCGCTACATATGTACAATATTTACTACACTACTTACTTAACTGCTTAGGATACAGTCCCACTGTACAACAGATTTAAGGAGTCATTGTGTCTTTCTCGGTTCTGACGAAGAGTGTGAACTTCGCAAAATGAACATTTCGCATAATGTGAACTTCGCAAAATGTGCATTTAGCAGAATGTGCATTTCGCAGAATGCGTCACAGATTAGTAAGAGTAAATGCGTTCTTTTCTAGGACATGACATGACATGACTCATAAATATGCTGTGTTACAAAGGTTAGTCAAAAACAAATAAAAAGTTATGGTCATGTATCAGTATTGAAAATAAATTGAGCCCTATAGAGTTCAGTTTTACAATGTAATCATGTAGAAATTACAAATATGAAATAGACTTCGTTTATGAAAATAGCATTCCGCACCGATTTTGTGGGTGACCTTCGTTCTTTATACATACTTGGCGCTGCTTTAATCATACGTATCGAGACCGCACACTATTTATGTACACTTATTAGCATATGTTGTTCTATGTTCTCAATAGATAACGCTGGCGCTCAGTTACCTCGCGCTATGTTCAGATTTTTTTGGAGAACAAAAGCCCCGCGGTAACTTCATCTCGGCACTCTAGTGTCCTTCCACTTCTAACGACTGTCCTCGTTCTATATAGTGGGGGGATTACTTATACGAGTACTCCAATTTTTGAAGCCTTGCCCTGTGCAAGGTGAATAAGAAATATTCACTCACGCTGACTTCTACTAAGAATAAAGAAAGTGTTGTTGTTAGAGTTGATAAAATAATATAGTAGGAGATGAGGATAATCACGAAGGGTAGTTTTGTATACGATTTATTTGTATTTAAAATTTATTTATTTAGGCTGTTCTGATCTTTAACACACAGCACATAAGGCCATAATACCCTAGTAATGCCTAAAGTGTGCATTCTGCAAAATTCACATTTTGTGAAATGCTCATTTGTCCGCATCGCGCATTGTCGCGATTACAATTTGATAGGTACTACTACCTACGTGATATCGAAGAAGAGAAAAAAAAATATTACCCTCTTTCTGACACAGTCGGGTAGAAAAATACTTCATATTTTCCGCCACATATACACTTTTAATAATACAATTATGTAAGCATACCCACGGTACTGTTGCAGATTGATAGGAGGCGTCTGCTGAGTGCTGACGCAGATCGTTAACTTCGTATAATGTGAACATCGCAAAATGTGCATTATGCAAAATGTGCATTACGCAGAATGCGTACTTATTTTTCTAGGGCATTGCTTATTACGCTCTGTAACAAAGGTTAGCCTTAAAATATATAAAAGTTATGGTTACTTATTGTTTCTGAAAATAAAATAATCTCTGTAGTATCTACACAATAAAACATTGACAATGTAATTATGTAAAATTAAATTGATTTAATTTTAAATTGAGTAATTGAATTTAATTATGTTAAATTGAACATAGAACACGTGTAGTGATTACTTACTCGATGTTGACTATTCTATAAATAGAAATCGCGGACCGATTTGGTAAGTGAGAGGTTTGTTCTTCATACATGCTTGGCGCTGCCATAATGTATGCGTGGCGGCGGGTGAGACGAGAACGCCGAGAACGCGCATTATATTAGTATGTATATTGTTCAATGTCCCCACTAGATGACGCTGCCGCTCAGTTATCTCGCGCTATGTTCAGATTTTTTTGGAGAACAAAAGCCCCGCGGTAACTTCATCTCGGCACTCTAGTGTCCTTCCACTTCTAACGACTGTCCTCGTTCTAATCAGTGGGGGGATTACTTATACGAGTACCCCAATTTTTGAAGCCTTGCCTTGTGCAAGGTAAATAATAAATAGCTACGCTTACTTATTTTGATCGTATGATAGTATTATTATAGAGTGATGAAAAATAATATATAGGTCAAGATTACAATATCGACGGTATTTACGATTGAGTTGTATTTTTTAGTAACTGTTTAATTTTAATTGAATACTTATCTCTGTTACACACCTCATTAAGCCATAACCTTGAAAAGTGCGCTTTCTGCGAAATGCACATTTTGCGAAGTTCACATTATGCGAAAAGTGCATTTTTGCGTCAAGTTCTCATTTTATGAAGTTTATATTGCATTGCTGCTCTTTTTAATTTGCTTTGGGCTTCTTCACTGAGTATTTTTGATATATTGGCTGTTAAAATCCTTACTTGATCATTTGTGTCTGCGCTCCATCGGAGAGTTTTCTCCAATTGATGGATGCTGCATCGGTGACAGATCCTCCGAAACCCTCGATCTTTTGGAACTGTGTATTCGTGAACACCCTCAAGTTTACAGTGTTGAAGATAGAAGAGTTTAAGACTGTGGAGGAGAATTAAATTGCTACAATAAGTACTTTCAAGCTGATGCTAGTCCTACGATTACGTTTTCTTAGAATACAAACTGTCTTTCTTTTGCTCGCAGCTCCTATAGTCTTTTTTTAACCCCCGATGCAAAACGAAAGGGGTTATAAGTTAAACGTGTCTGTCTGTGTAGGTACCAATTTGTGTATCCATCTGTGGTATCGTAGCTCCCAAACGTATGAACAGATTTTCGTTTAGTTTTTTTGTGTATTAGATAGTTTTTACCTGCCAACTTTCTTAGCCATGTTTTATGAAAATCTGTTCAGTATCAGCTCTTTTCTTGTTGATGAGGAGATGACAGGGGATGACTAACTGCCTTATATTCGATTGGTTCGAAATATGCTACTGTATCACTTTTAATGTCGGGGAATTTTTAAAATTTAAAATTTTATTGCAATACCAACATTCTTATTTTAAAAAATGTGACTATTTATCTGATTCAATTCAATAAATATTATACAACATCACAATATCTGATTTTGAAAGTAAGTATACTTGTGTTACTAAAACAAGTAGGTGTCACAAGTTTACAACTCTCAGACCAGACACAAAATTAATTCCTAGTGATTTCTAGGTTGACCTGACCAGGGATCGAACCCGGTATGCGTGTAATACAGTAGTAATTATAGAAAGACTTCGAAATTCGCCTTCCCTCGCGCCCAAGTGCCCGCAGGCGAAGTCTCATTGAAGCGGTTTACTTTGTATATTTTTTATTATATAGAGTTCGTACTTACACCTTTCTTCATAATCAAAATCCGTTGCGAAGTCGCTGTTATCACCGTCTGTAGGAGGTAAGGTAGGTGCTGGGGGTGCAACAAAGTCATCTAGTTCCCCGAAAGATTTCTCAAAACGCTGGCCTGCCTGGAAACAGTTTAATAGAAAATCACCTGCTTATTATCTCATAAATATATCGAATAAGATTAACTAGAGGTATATCTGCGGAACTTTATCTTCGAAAAGCCGAAGCACATAGCTATACGATTACTAAAGGGATAGAGATTAAAATAGTGGCTGGAGTAGTTCAGCTAGCTATAGGCAATTTGGCCCATTGATTGGTACAAATTCAAGCCTCGCTGTTTTTTAATCTTTTTCATGGAATTTCGGGAATTTTGTAATTATACCCACTTATAAAAATAATAAAAAATTAAAATTACTTGAAGCTCAATTTTTTTGCCAGTTTCTACGCAAATCAAGAAGAAATGGCATAAATGCTGCTACTTACATGACTACTTGTATACATGACATAAGACCCTGGCTTAGGTTCTTCCCGAGTGATGGTGTCACAGTAGTTTGCATTACAAACACAAACTACGGAGAAATCTTCATCGTAGGTTCTGGCCTGGCATGGTTTGTCCTCTAAAATTATTAGAAAACTATAAACAAATTTAACGTTTCACTAGATTTTGAATGTTTTACATTTAAGTGACGGTACTTACCACATTTGATAGTTGTTGAGACAAGCAAGAATGTTATGACGAACCCAAGCTTAGTCCCCATCTAGAAAAGGTGATAAGTAATACTTTGTGTTTAATAAAGCATATGGGCTGTACTGTCGCATTAGGTAAACCCTGTAATGATAGTATAAGTTTAATAAATAAATACAAATACAAAAATACAAAATTTATTTACACTAAACAAAAATTTTACAGTTCGTTTTGAAACTTATTAAAATTTCCTTAGCGACTTACCTTGAGTGAGGATAGTTTTTAACAATAAATATTGTACACATTCTTGTTCACTGATCGCAACTTATCACATTTAATCGGGCTAATTATCTATCCAGATAATTGTTAATTACCTAATGCGGCTTATCATCTTGTAGTGCTGGTGGTCACTGCATAATTTTGTTTCAGAACTACCAACCCATTTCCTCATAAGAAATTCCCATACCAATAACAATAATAACAACATGGGTAAAATTATTCATACAATGTGTATTTTCGAAACTTGATCAAACGAAATGTGCGGATACTAGACCCAAAATTATCGACAAGAAAAATAAGTTTTCTTGTCAGATATAATATTATTTTTTTAAATTTTTTCGTCTTTTATTTTTATTGAAACGTATAATTTTTTCAAAGTAGTCTCATTTGAAAAGCTAAATTAGCGAAAAATTAAAAAATAATGAAACTCTTCTAAAATTTACACTTAAGAAAGAATCACAAGGAGTATAGGCACATTCAAGTTATTAATAAGGGTCTGAAAATTTTATACATTCATATCTATATTCTATATACAGAAATTCTATACATATTTTGCGAGAAGGAAAATCTACTATAGATGCCGTATTTCAAATGAGTTCTTTGTTTGTGTGGCGAGTCATTATTGCCCTTAAAGTTCCTATTGGCATTGTATCCTCACGACTCGGTTACTAACGCGCTGACTTATAAACAGTAAAGTAATACCTTTTCGTCACAGTCATGCTTGTATGTTATTCGGTCACCAGGCTCAATTACAAGATAAAAAATAGGTAGTTGAGCACGCATGAGAAATAATTTGGATTATTATTTGGATAATTATTACGATAACTAGATAAGGTTTCAAATTGTGTAAATAAATAATAAACACGTGAATTTAAGAAGACAATATAATTAAATTTTCATACAAATCTTTAACGTAATATTATCTTTAAAATACTGTACAATGTCGGCTAGTTTTGTAGCAAATCATTTGCTGAGATAGTAACAAAAAAGTATCTATATCGTGGATTCTTAGTTTACAAGACGAAAGTATGCAAATGATTGTCTCCAACTCCGCCGACTAAATCTTCTATATTTTCATTTTGATATGGCGGATTGTCGATATGAAAAACCTTTTAGATAGAAGCAAGTATCGCTTAAAGTACTAACAACTGAAAAATGCACTAAAGTATAATCTATTTACAGGACACGGCCTTGATATTGCATATTGCATATTGCCGCATTTCAAACAATTCCGTGTATCCCATTCTAGCAAAAGGATTCATTAATACCGAGCTAATCTCGCTTGTGAGTACATAATCATTAATTTAAAAAATCACAACAAAGCAGATCTCTTTTGCTGGTTTTACGAACATTTCCTTAAAAATGATATCTACATGTTGTGTTAGATATCCTTTAGAAAAACAAAAATAAGTAACGGGGCATTTGACCACCACATCTTGCAACGTGTAGAAAACATTTTCAAAAATATCAGGAATCAGCGAAAGGAAAAAATATACATTACTAAATTCTAAATGCTACCATTATTTATTGGTCCATGAAATGTGGAGTAAAGAGTAGTCAAACTGCCCGTTACAAGGGAATTAAGTTCAATAGCTTAAGTACTAGGTACGTGACAACAACCTACAATTTTCTGAACGACCATCGCCATGAAACAAAAAAAAAACTTAAAGCTATTCACTTTACAATTTACCTAATATATAACTCTATGAAATAAATACAAAAATCTCTTATTATTATCTAAGATAATATTTTCCTACCTCATGTCTTGAAACTAAATACTATGTAATGCACATAAACTTAACTGAATTAAAAATAATTGTGCGCACGAGCGCAGACGGGGGGGCCCTTAAAATATTTGACTAAAAGAGAGATCAAATCATTGCCACGTAAACTTATATCGACCGGCAGCTAAAGGGCAGGCTACCCGCCCGTTTGTACTTTGAAATGTAAAGGAGCCACAACGATAGTGTACAAAGTCTGTCCATCTCGAAATTGCCCAAAAAAACAATAAAGATAAACTGATGATTTTGATTGAAATCGCAACTTTGAATTTAAAAATCGATCTAATTTGTTTATGACGAGCAATTTGAAAGTAACAGACTTACATTTAGTTTTAGCTTGGTTGTAAAAGAGACCCTGGCAGTCACAAAGTGATATAAAGACTTGTCCTTTCATGTGAAATTATTTCATGACATTTTGTTCACAAAGAGTTTAATTCCAAGTTCTTGACTTCAACTGAAATACAAATAACGACTGACCACCTCGTTATAAATATTAGAAAATAGCTGCCGAAAAGAAGTGTCCTGACTCTAAATCAAAGGGGGATGGATGGCAACCTCCTAACATAGGTAGGTACTTACAACAACATGTGAACGAACTACTATTCTCTCGTATCATACTTACAATTTAGTACAAACCCCTAAATGTCAGACCATGTGAACACATGAACACTTTAACGTAGGTACATAAGATTATATACATGTGGTACAATTCGCAAATTGTTATTGTGGCAAAGATCGTTAACAGTACAACTATCTGGCAAATCATACACAAGAAAAAATATTTCCTTACCAAGTATTAAAATAAGTATTATAAGAAGCTTGCACAGGCAACGAAAGAATTCAGCTCGTTTGAAGTATTTACACACCGAATGCCAATAAACTGAAGCGATGAAAAACGCACCACAAGGTTTGAATACTGTGGCCATTTAAGACATATCTTATAATTCTACGCTTAATAATCCTACAATGATTCAAGTCCTACACTAAAACTTTAATCTTTTCACTGTTAAATCTTTATATTTAACTACTTCTCTTATTTCAGACCAGTGAAAAGATTAAACTGCTCAAGTAATTTATGTTAATGTAACATAATTATTAGAGGCACTGTGTGTATTCAATTCTATAAGTCCTTATTTTGACATTAATTTACACATCTATACCGAACGTTTTCAGCTTTAAGAATTACCTATGTAAAATATTATTGTTACTCTTATTTGTTTTATTGTATCAAAGAAATCTCGCGTAACCACTTGTTGTGGTGCTTACATTTTATGTACAGAGAACAGATAAGTTGATATAGTGAAGAAAAACAGTTTAAAACTAAAATAGAGAGATATTCAAAATTGAGCTGTACAATAAACATTCAGTTATAAAAATACTTGTAGCGTAATTTTCAGATCACAATTGCTATGTAATGTTCACATTATACATATTTTGTAACCAATCTCGTTTTTTTATCATCAACTAGCGGCCCGCCCGCGACTTCGTACGCGCGTTTTAGTTTAACTCCGTTCCCATAGATCGTAGCGAAAATTTATAAGCCTATACGCATTAAACTATGGCCTTCCCTGATAAATTATCTATTTATCATATTTTATAACCTTACCAATAGTTCCTGTGAGTAGCGCGTTCAAACAAACAAACAAAAACATCCAGTTTTAAAATATATACAAAGAAATGCGTACAGACAATAAATGTTATACTTTATGTACACACAACATGTGGCCCGGTATAATGGTCAAACTTACACAGGGATATTTTTTTATTTATTTTACAACGAAATGGAAATACTTCGTACGCCATATCGTCAATCGTATATTTATTTCAGGTACTACAATGACCAGGCTACTCTCTGCGCTTACACAGCATCATGTCACATACAGGCTGTGAGGGAAGCAAATTCCCTCAAGTCTTCTCTTAAAATTTGAGCTTTCTTTATGGTTATTGGTTATAGCGAATACCTACTCTACTTTCTTGAATTCAAATCGTAAATTGAAAGGGACAATTCTATGTAAAGATCTACGCCACCATCATCATCAACATCCAAAAGCCGTCCACTGCTAAACATAGGTCCCCAACGAAAAGTTTGCAGAAAAGTTACAGATTGGACACCTTTCGACCACAGGAGCAGCGTAGAATGTCCACCGACAATATGAACATACAATCTGCAATCTACACTGGACACAGACCGATTGATACCTACGCTGTTTAAACACAAAAAAATATTATTTACTATTCTAAGCAATAAAATCTCTTCTCGAGAGCAACATCAATAACAAACATGTGTCAAATATTCTGTCTCAGATTATGTCAAATGACTGTCAAAAATGAAATAAAAAATATTTTTATCGTAAGCACTAAAGAGTATTGACATCAAATTCGAAGTAAATCACCCCCATAATAACTTTGCACCCCTTTTTAACCTGCTTAGGAGATGAATTTCAATAAAATACAAAACAAGTCTTCCGTCAATTTTGTAAAAGAATGTGTATGCAAAATTTGAAGTAGATTGGACCAAGGGATCTGGTTGTCCCATACAAACTTTGCACCCCTTTTTGACCCCCTTAGGGGTGGAATTTCTGAAAATCCTTTCTTATCGGATCCCTTCGTCACATAAAGAACATACCCTCCCAGTTTCAGGTCTCTACAATCAGCGGTTTAGGCTGTGCGTTGATCCATCAGTCAGTCAGTCAGTCATTCAGGACAAAGCATTTTATTGGTATAGATAATAGAGCATACTACACGGAATAGGTCAGGTTTTAAGTTCACACCATTTAAAGCAGGATTTAATATGTCGGGGGATAGAATATTAAACAAAACTGTATGAAGAAGATATAAACTTGATATCCTATCCACAGATTATGGTAGAGGCAAGTTTCGCCAAACCAAAATACTCTATCGGAAATATAGCGATTATGATTTGCGTCGATGAATCTAGTCTGGCTGAAGGTTACAATCTAGACAAAACTCCGTAGTACCTACCTACATATCTTTACCACGCATGGTCTGAGTAGAAGTAGACGCAAAGGAATACCATGTAATTCTACTGCCAAACTTGAATACAACCAACAACATAATATTTAAGGAAACATGAAGAATATGAATAAAACATGTAGAATATGAAGTAACGTTGAAGTTCGCATCAAAACAACAGCATTGAATAGAACACCAATAAAAAGCTGACAATGATGTTCATAGAATTGTTTTTAAATCAGAGAAGTATAGTTATGATGAGTCTATAAAAATATATCCATATTTATTGGGGTTTGGCAAGCTCCTGCATTAAACACCGATGAAGTTTAGAAAGAACAAAGAGTATGTTTTTCAAGTAGTTTATCTAATGACTTCAATAATCATGCCCATAGAACGTATTGTGAGAACAATTTATTTATTTTATTTAAAACACTGCATGCACAAACAAAAGGTACATATGGCGGACTTAATGCTGAAAGCATTCTCTACCGGTCAACCACAGTAACCATTTATCACTGTCGTTGTTCCAAAAAAATGAGTGATAGCTAGCATCTCTTGATGACAGAGGAAAAGATTTGTATTGATTAAGGGGTTTAATCTCTCAGGGATACATGATAAGATAAGAGACATCAATTACTAAACATCGATTCAGTAACGGATAAAGAAATAGGGCCTGCTATTATTTGCTGATGTCGCCAGTAACACTTTTAGTGCCGCTGCTTGAAATGAAATAAAGTAATAGCGAAACTACTTGTTGATAGTCCAATGATACTGTTGTGACCTGACAAAGTAGGTACCTAATACCTGTTAGCAATTCCATATAGGTATAGAATCTGATCAAAATGCCAAAAATTAGGTTGAGAGCCAAACGGACACACGAAAGTATTTTTGCAGAAGCTTAAAATAAGACTGGCGCTCCGTCAATACCAATTGAAGATGCTAATTTCTGTATGGTTGTTTTTATACCCAGCTAAACCATAGCTTCAATAACACTCAGATAACTGAATCGTGATCATGAAATCTCACTCGGGCATCTGAATACACTTGGTCACTAAGCTGCTACCGTTTGACATGGCCGCGCCGGCGCGTGCGCACCGCTTCAGTCTTTCACGAGCCGGTAGATGTGGTGCTGCGCACCGTGCTCACTGTTTGACACTTCGAACACAAACGCGGCACACAACAACGTCTCTTGCGTATCTCTATTTGACACCACCTGGGGAAGAAAAAATTCGTTCAGTGTTTTTGTTAATTAAGAATATGTACAGAATCGGAGTAACAAAATCAAGGAACCCGAACCAATCAAACGCTTATACAACCATTCGACTACTCTGATACAGGCAGTGGAGTTCTATAAGGGAGAGAGAGAGAGTAAAGTACTTTAATAATATAAATTGCACAAGTGCAATTTGCGCAAGTGCAAGAATCGACTCTGCTCTCGAGTCGACGACTCGAAGAATCTGCGAGAATCGACGACGCGTTTGGTGTATTGGTTAGTGCTCCTGACTATTATACCGGCCGTCGCGGGTATGAATCCCGCAAGGGGCAAATGTTTGTGTGATGAGCTCGAACAGTTGTACCTAAGTCATGGATGTTATATTTATTTAAGTATTTATGGGATACGCCTCCGTGATAATCGTTGTCTGGTACTTCATAACACAAGGAATATAAATTCCTTACCACGAAACCAGACAATTGGTGTGTTGTCTGGCGCATTTATTTATTGAAGTCATTTAGAGCCAACCGGAGTCATTTATTCTACAAACTTATTGTGAAGAGGTAGACGAGCTTGGACTCATATGACAAATCTTCAAAAAAGTCTTAATAGGTACGGTATAATGGACTCGTGCTCATCACATAACAGCATGAGGTAAGAGCAATCGGTAGACAGACATTTCATCGGTGATTAATAATAATGGTTTCTGCCTACTTCACCAAGCACACCAAGGCCGTGCTAGGAACGTAAAAAAATATTTTCCGTATTGAACACTGTGACACTGTTCCCACTAGACCGTTCCGTCACTGACCAACACTGTCACGTGTCATTACACGGAGTGCGTCAGCACCGGCAAAATACGCTCTCGCTCGCGCTCCATATAACGATGAGACAGAACGCTGTAGATCCATTCAGTGCGCAAAGTAGAGGGTATAGTATTGCTTTTCGTGTCTGATACGCTCCAAACACGGTCATGGTATGGTGCGATGTAGTGGGCTCAGACCTTAAGTGCTATTTATAAATAACTAGCTTTTGCCCGCGACTTCGTCCGCGTGGAATAGTGACTTCTTTCTCCCGTTTTTTACACATTTACCACTATCTTTGCTCCTATTGGTCGTAGCGTGATGTTATATAGCCTAAAGCCTTCCTCGATAACTGGACTATCCAACACAAAAAGAATTATTCAATTCGAACCAGTAGTTTCGGAGATTAGCGCGTTCAAACAAACAAACAAACAAACAAACTCTTCAGCTTTATAATATTAGTATAGATAAAAATAATAATAAATGGGCGCCAGACAACACACCAATTGTCTGTTTTCGTGGTAAGGAATTTACTTCCTTGTGTTACGAAGTACCAGACAACATTATCACGGGGGCGTCTCCCATAAATACTTAAATACATATAACATCCATGACTCAGGTACAAATATTCATGCTCATCCATCACACAAACAATTGCCCCTTGCGGGATTCGAACCCGCGACGGCCGGCGTAATAGTCAGGAGCGCTAACCAATACACCAAACACGACGTCGTTATTTACATTATAGTTGAACAACCTCTCCACCCACCTGTAGTATAGTGAAGTTCTCGAGCACACTATTCATCATGTACTTCTCAGGCAGGTGTTTCAGCTTGTGTATAAAGTTGACCATGTACTCGCACATCGGCGACCGGTGGATGCGGTACACGAAGCGCCCGCTCTCGAAGCGAGCGTACTCCGTCTCGACCTTCTCAACCACTTGTTTGCCGAACGAGCAGACCTTCGTGCTGCACGTTATCGTCATGTTCTCGTTGCTTTCGTATCTGGAATGGCAAATTATATTCATAGTACTTGAAAGGGACAGAAATGGACTGTATTTACTAAATGGTATGATAGGCATAAAAATAGGGATATCGACGTTACTTTAATAAATAATAGCTATAATAAATTCACACACGTAGTATGCCAGTATCGACCGCAAAGCGAAGACGAACGATATTAGATCAATGACAATAAAAAGAAACAAAAAACATATCAAAATGCAATAAAAAAAATGTGGCAAGGTCTTCGCCACAGTACTCATACCATTGAGATAAATAAAATAAAAAAATAAAAAACAGAAATATATATATCAATGACTCATACTAGGTTCTTGGGTCAAAAATTGCAACGCCTTATTTTGCCTTATTTTAACGGTATGCCTAAAGGGTAAAAACGGGACCCTATTACTAAGACTTCACTGTCTGTCCGCTGTCTGTCCCTCTGTCCGTCCGTCTGTCCATCTGTTTGTCCATCCGTCTGTTTGTCTGTCACCAGGGTGTATCTCAAAAACTGCTATAGCTAGGTAGCAATTCAAATTTTACAAATTATATATTGCTGTTGCCACTACAATAAACGCGTTTCTTTTGCCCTTATTTTGCTCGATAACAATTGTTTATCCACTGAATGGCCCCTTCCTGACCAAACCCTTTGTACGCGAGTCCGACTTGCACTTTGCATGAAATACCCAGAAGATCTTATAGCCTAATTAAAAGAAATCAGGCATGTAACTTACACACTAGTGACCCCGTAGAAGGCACCAGGGTCGTCAAGGTTGCTGGTGTTGAGGTCCGCCCAGAATTTCACCAGGAAGAACGCGTTTCTGGGCCCCTTCTCGTAGAGTTCCTTGAGGCCGCCTTTCTTCTCTGGGAATTTGTCGTTTATTTGCTGCACGTCTACGGACTGTGAATTAAAAATATTGTACCATTGAATTTATGGAGCATATTTAGCAATGGCTTTTGCGTCTATTTCAGACGGTTTCTGGTAAAATTATTGAAGGATATCGCTTTTCGTATGCTCAGGCAAAGTCTATCACATGCTCTACAAGAGTAACTGAAGATAAATTGGTAGGTACAGTTTCTTAAATAAAAGGAATGGTAATTATTTGAGTGGTTATAACAGTGTTATTACCTTTATGTGACTTAATAGTATTTGGCTAATGCATTTTTTGTGTTATATACTAGCTGGCTATCGGCAAGACATGTTAACAACATGTCAAATAAACAAAACCTGTTATTTACAAGACTACATGGTTTGAGTAAATAAATGCATCTTTTCTTATCTTATCATAGGCGTGAGAATTTAAGCATTAAAAGAGCATATTCTTCGGTATAGTCTTTTGCTTTAATACATGCCATTTTGCTGAGGATGAAAATTCCTGAGATAAAGTATAGCTAGGGACTTATCGCAAAATATATAAGGCAAAATATTTCTCACTCACCTCTAGTAAAGGATCCGCGTATGTGACTGTGCCACCTATATGGACGAACAAATGCTGTGCGGGCGCTGCGCTTGGGGGGTACTGAAAAGAAAAAAGTGAAAAAATGAGTATTAAAATTATTTGCATCACAAGGAAAGTAATATTAAGGTTACAACATTAATTTTGAAAAGGCATTCATTTGTTTCCTTGCAAGTTGCAAGTCAAAGTTGCCTGGTTTGATAGTTTAACCTGTAGAGTCTACTTCTGTTCTGAAGTATTATACCCGACAACTCTAGTGTTTTTACATTCAGATAATTATATACGAGCAATGTTTCTATCTATATGCAAATTAACAGCTAAGTAAAGTTATATTTTTGAACGCACGATTTCAATCACTTCAAAGTAGCAGAGGTCATCTCGAATCCCATCTATTCAATGGAGCAGATCTTTAAAGTGTATCAGGGCATTGAAAGTTCAAGGTCTGTCGCTAGAGATGTAGCATTCGCCACGGCTCCTATTTCATAGGTCGGATCATTCTCAGCGGGTCATGGTCACGATGAGTCGGCTTGGATAGTTTGACAGCGATAGACCTTTATAGGAAACGTATACCATGAATTGGGTTAAAAAATTGGACCGGGTATTGCAGGCATCTACATTTACTAATGGTTCCATTTGTGAAAAATCTTATACCGGTCACAGCAAAAATGCATAGATTCCATAAGATTTCATATACCTAGCTAACATATTATATCATGGCTCTCAATAGCATCTAAGCCCCGATGTGCTTTACTAGTTTATTTGCCGACCCGTGACACTCCAGTAACTAGAGTGCAAACTGTATCGTACGTAGTACAATAACCGACGATTGTTGCTACAACAATCTTCTGGAGAACTTCAATAAGCCTCCGGTAATTAATATTCCAACTTTTCATCACGTTATAAGCAATCCAATAATCAGTTCCTCACCGTGTCAGGGTCACGAGGGTGCTCCACAAACGCCGAGAACTCCACTAGCCTGAGCTTGTGAGTGGCGATGGCGCGGCCCTCCCACGGCGGCGTTGGCGCTACGTCTGTCCCTCCAGGTACTCCGACACCTCCTACTCCGGGTACTCCTTTGTACCCTGCGCCCGGGAAAGGTTTGACGCTGGAAGAAAATAATGGTCAGTATTAGTATGCGCTTTGAGTTTTGTGATGTGTCAAATAAAAAATTCTTTCAGACACAAGAGGGTGCCGTTATAGACAATGTTTGTGTATTGAGCTTACTTTCACAAGTCATGGATGTATAATATTACGGAATGTAACGGTCAGAGTTGTCATATAAATGGTATTTTCATATGGATTACGCTAATTGGAATAATTGTTCAAAAGGTAAAAAAAATGAATGTATTATACTATTAAAATAACCTTTGATGGTACTATTAGATGCTTCAAATATAAGTTTAGAAAAACATAGACTACTTACTCCTGAGATGTCCCTGCTTGTAGACCTGGTTGCCAAAATTGCTGAAAAGAAAACATAGAATAGTTAGAAACAAATCGGTAGCATTGAATGCCCACTAAAATAAGCTTATCACAACGTTATTTGCCATCGGTTAATTTCTAACACACACTGTTTAAGCGTATCAAGTTGTTACTCGTAGTAATTTGTACAACGTCTAATCACTAATTTCGTTAATGGCTCTTGAAACTCAAATCAGAGAACACATTGATTTTGAGTGAGTTGATTAGGCGGATAATATACTTAAACTCATAATATAGAAGAACTCTTAATTGAGACGGTTTAAAGATATGTCTTGATTTTCATTGGTTGTCAAAGAAGTTTGTGAGTGAAGCAGCACGTCTGTTATCTGAACACAGCATCATGCCTTGTTGATAAGCGACAAACGTACATGGCATGCTTTTGCTAAGGCCACGCTTCGTGTGCTGAGCTGGGTCTAAATTACCATAGTATTACGCAATGGACCTAAATTTGCACCTTGTGGAGACTTTAAAAGTATGTCATTAGCAGAAATGGATAAAGACACAAAACAGAGGCTATGTTTATCAAGTGAATTAACTGTCCTCTTATATTTTCATGGCTATATGACACAGAGGCAGCTATTCGAAGGGATGAAACGTTATCATATGCATCCGATCAAAATACTTTTCGAAGCAGTAGGTAGTAACTCCGATACAGGCTTACTCTGTAACCAATGTCGTTGTTTTTAATTGAACATCTCTGTCGCTCTTGCCATGTTTTTGCGAGTGGAAGGAAAGGCTGTTACAAAAATACAGGCAAACGTAAGGCTTTCAGGCTTTACCCAAAGTTTACAGGTTCTACTCTAGACAGACGGTATTTTCGAATACAGAAATTTACTTCCACACACTACAACGGCCGGTATAATACACTCAGAATTATGTACATCGTCTAACAGAGTCCATCCTCGATCATTCGCTCATCTTTGGACATCAGCTATGCACACAGCGTGGCCCTAGTCAGCAAACGCAGTACCGTGTGGTGGTACGCCGGGTGCGGCAGCCCGGCGACAATCTGAGCGCTTGACAGTGTGCTCATCGACTGCATGGCCTTCTCTTTCATCATCCCACCATCCTAGATGTTCATTTGTTTTAGTTTGAGGTCTACCTTATGCTATGAAACTTGATGGTAAAAGGTTTCTTGTATAGTCAATTGGGTGTTTGAATTTAGAGTTGGACGGCTTTATTTGTTAGGTATAGGTACGACCTTCCTTCATTTTTGCTTAGCCCGCGCACTGACTTGTCGTGCAATAATGTTTAAATAAATAACCCTTCTTGTAACGATACTTATAAATGTTGTGGTTCATTGATAGTACCTGAATAAGGGAATTTTAGCAAACCCCGTATCGAACAGTTCCAAATTTCCAAGAAATCGAACAATTTCATGAAAACTTAACAGAATTTATTTGATAAACCTATTTTGGGCGTGTGAACAATAAGCCCGCACCGAGCTTTACTCATTTTAACCCTAGCCCCGGATAACAGAAAAGGGTCGTATAGAGAATTTCCCACTCAAGCAGGTATGTTACCTGGCTTATTAATTCTCACTAATCTACTTCAGTGCCAACAGTATTAAATTTTGTGGAGCACTATTTACTGGGTCACGTCTAATAAATACATTTAGCGCGAAACAGAATCTAATAAAATACAGTTCGGTGATCGCGTTCAAAAGATTTGGATCTAATAAAATATTGTATCTGGTGATCATGTTGAAACGATAAATGTTACGAGGTCTAACGTTAAAACTAGACTTCTGTACGGGCGAGAGAGATTAATCGGACATTAATAATAAGATATGAAAGTATTTGAAAGAAATAACATTACCTTTCTTGATCATATGAATTTAATATGCTTTTATATTGACATTCATTTTGAAACAAACAAACAAACCGATATTAAAAGGACATGATTAAACTACTAAGACAAATATGTGGTGTACCATCTTTCTCGTAATACTTACATATTAAAAAGTGGTTCAGCTTAATTTATTAGTGGATATAGTGAGACTTACCACTTTGAGTTTGGCCTGTATTTCCCTTAGTTTCCGCCTAGCTAGCACTTGTATGTGAGATGAGACCTGTTTTCTCGTGCGGGTCTTGCCTGTTCTTAGTTTTATATATCTCGCTATTAGCTCGTTCCTTCCTGGAATATAAACGGGAAATTGCGTTAGTATGCTGCAATAATATTGGTAGGAGGAAAAGGAGTATTAATTAATAACCTTATCTTAATTTAGATTTTCGTGGGCGATGAATGGTCATGGGTAGTCAGAGTGGTAAAATTTTCCACTGCTGTACATAAAAAATAACTTAATATTATTTTGTGACAAAGAATAAGTTTTCACTACATACTTTTGATACACATAGGACCTAGGCACTTTACCGCCTTAACTCGTCAAGTATGTGTGAAGGAGACACAATAGAAATTCTATTATTATGCGACTCCCGGGAGTCGTTTGATACCTGACTGATTAAATAGAGATAGGTAAATAATTTTATATAGTAAACCCTTTAGTGACCTTTTAGTAAAATAGGCAAAAAGAAAGAAATAGCTAGAATCGAAACAATTCATCAGAGCAATAAATAACTTGAAAAGGAGCGGAATGTCAGTCAATAAACATAACAGCACTGCCGCAATCGAGTTCACCCCCGAGTGTAAAAAGGGATGAAAATCATGTGGCGATTGACATAACCGGTGAATAGCTCAGATGCCGAATCAGTGCGCGAGTACAATACAATTCGGCGCTCCACCCGCCGATCCGTTATGAAACAATTTTCAAAATATTTTGAATAGCTATTTTCAATGATTGAAACTGCAGCCCAGTCGGAATGCGGGGTGAATTGCCCAGTGCCAGCTGCCGTTGTTAAACAATTTTCATTGCCTAATAGATAGTTGGGAAAATAAACGCTGGATACAAAAGTCCCGATGCGTCGTGTTTTCAGTTTTATTGGAAAGTAAGCTGACTAAAACTGGATGGATGAAATGGATTGCTAATAGATAAATTACCACAGCAAGTCAAGATATCTCTGAAAAATTAATGGTGTTGCTGCTTGTTGCAACTCACGACAGTCATCCTCATCAGTGCTAACGACAATCATCAATATACACGGCGCTGAAAAATTAAACATGTCATCTTAAAAGCTCCTTAGGTATTTCTTAAGGAGAAATACAAGAAACAACAATTTTGTCAACCACGCGAAACAGATACAAAATGTTGCGACTTATTTTAGCTAGCTTACAATGTTGGTCCTATTTAGCTCAGAAATGTGACACATGGAGACAGATAATAAAAACTACCAGTTCCCGCTTCAATAGCCGACAGTGTATTAATTTGTGGACAGAGTCACAGAGTAGAGAAGGACCTGACCAAAGTAAATTGAAATCTCATTGAATTCGGGGAATTCGACGTCGACGGGAGGCGGCTGGTGCGAATTTAATTAACCCTTGCTTGCTTGTTGAGGCGAATGCGTATACTGGGCTTAGTTCTGGCCATGCATCGCACTGAAACTATAGTAGATGTCTTTATATTGTTAATAAAAGAAAAGAGCAGACTACGATTTAGAAAATTCAAATTAAACAGCTGTCAGTCAGTTGCATGGATTGTTTGTTGCTTAGTTGCGTCTTTAAAAAAAATTGTTTCCACTGACAGTGGTTTAGTTTGACTTTTCTAAATTGATGGTCGTTTTTTTCATTTATTAACGGCTGATTTTACAATAGTCAGAAGAAATATTAGTCGAACAAAATACAATAGGGTTATTTTAATAACCTCGCCTTATTGTCAGCACTCGTACGTAACTGTCATTTTTTTAATCTGTCGCTTTATAATTTATCAGTCTGTTATGTTTTATCTGACCATCGAACATTGAATAAAGCCCGTTTTAGTTCGGTGCATGCCCAGAATTGAGCTCGCTGTATGTAACTACTATGTACAGCAGAGTATAGCCGTATGTTGGCCACTGCGAATTTGACTATGACAAAGCGCCGGGCGGGTAACGCTGAAATTTTGCACCAAAGACGAATGGGCAGCGTAAAAGTTTGCAGCGCTTGTAATTTTGCTTTGCTGTGAAATACCACTTGACCTTCCTTTAATACGGATGGCAAATACATTTGACAGCCGCAGTCAAAGAGTAATAAGTATAAAGTATTGCTAAAAGATCATTATCTACATTTTTTTTTCCAAATGTAAACATCAATTCAAGGCACAGAAACTTTGCTGTTCGCAAAATTTTTGATTTCCTTCACGATCAATATAACTTTACTTCACCTAATAATAGCACTTCAGAATCCGAAATAGAAATTATAATTCGCTACCTTAATTCTGATATTAAACTCGAAATTAAAGAGGCGACTGGGAGCTCGCAAAAGAAACTCTTCAAGACTGTTAAGGCAAACATTCTTGAAATTGCTCCGAAATTATGGCACCGTCGTAAACTTTTCACGGCGGGTGTTAAGCTAAAATTAGTGAGTGCGGCCACTCTAACAAATTGATGTTGGGCCGAATTAGTGGAGGATGAGCAGACCGTATGTTATTCAAGCGTTACTTCCATGTGACATCGGCGCGAATCAAGAGTGCTTTCACCCGAAACGTCGCGTGCATTTCTATTTATACCGGTGCAGAGGGATCAACTCAGAACGTTTCTATTCCACGCCGAGTAGAAAAACAAGAGATCATTATTTATTAGTTCGTTAGTTGGTTAATTTGGTCCACTGCCAACGCTCGCTCACCCTTTGGATGAAATTGTGCGTGTACCAGCCGCATATGAATATTAAACAATTTCTTCAGCCACGTTCAAAATACTATTTTCATCTACTTGATCACTCGGACATTGATATCTTGTTCGATCTATCTTCTTTATTAATGTTGTAAACATTTTTATTATATTCTTCAGCTATAAATATAATGGATTTATTACTACTTAGGTAATTTATTCGTCAACTAAGGTATTGGAGATCCATCAGAAATACATTAACGCCGTACCTACTCGCGGATGGTCTCATGATTGTTTTTAGTTAGAATTTAACATAATTTGATGGAGGAAAATCAACGTTAAATTTTAATTAACTTCACAGGTAATCTGCTTTTTGTTCAGGCTGTAGACACGTGTAGACTTTGTAAAAAAAAGAATAAAATTGGTTCTTGCAAGAAAAAAGATTGGCACCGGTCATAAATTTCGATTCAAAGAAGCATACCCCAATAAAAGAAACATTAGAATTTGAGTTGTATCTGGATTCGTAAGAAATTCACGCTGACCCAAACAGGAGCTATGCGATGCGAATCCTGCGAAAGGGTTGCGTCGGGTCTAAGGAGGATTTCTTGGGAGACAATCGGGAGTTATGCCCAGGGCGGGCGGGGCGCTAAACAACGGGTGGCGGCCCGCCCCTTCCTTTATATTTTCTTACTGCGTTCGCCGCCTAGCGGCGCGGCCGGGCCCCTTACACGCTCGCTCGCTCACTAATTGCGCATTCTTCGCATAGTTTAGCCCTCCCGAACCCCACCCGCCCCCCGGACCACGTGAAGCCGTGCGCCGACGAAACTTTCATACTCCCAGGATATTGAGCGGTTTTGAATGTCTTAACTCACGAACGTACCGCAGCAGGAGCACTAACAGTCTCTTTGTTGAACCTGCACCGCGCCTCGCAACTCACTCACATGCAACTATTGCCCGACTCCGAACTACTAATCACACGGCGATTGATTGGAATAGTTCCCGTCGCGGTAATTATAACAATCGCGATCTCTATTAGACGCACAACAAGGTAACATTATAAGTGAACTTCGGTTAGCAAGTTATAGAACTTGTGAAGCGTTTGATCTTCTGCAGCGCGTCGGACTTGCGGTTTGTTTTTGTTTGTCGCAAAATACGAGTTTGTAATGTAAAAATAAGCATACTCTCACCCTCTCTCTGAAGAATAATAAATTCTCAACAGACAGAGTAAATAAATCGTATTTTTTATTTGACATCATCAACAGCAAAGTTTTTCACAGTTTTAACAGCTGAAAGTAAAAGTGATGCTACACATTCAGTTTACTCACAAACATTTCAAGAGAATCTCTTTCACGATTTCTAAACTTCCACGAATCATGAATGAATGTATTCTCTACGAGTGTGCGTTCGACGTTCGTTAAATAAGAATACAATGCTTTTTATCAGTCTGTTTGTCGTCGTATCACATATCGTTGAACACGTGTCAGACAGAATCACAAAACATTATTAGTATACTAACTACAGCAATAAGCACTAGAGCTGCCATTAGTACTGCCAAGTAGTTATTATGGCAGCTCTATGTGTTTATTGTGCTCTCTAAACTGGCCATCCATTTCATCCATTTCTCATCTTCACAAGATACTTGTAAGAGTGAGTAGGAGTGTAGGTAGTGGTAGTCTTTTTCTTTATCATCCGAAAGTGCCATCTTGAAGAGATATCCCTTTAATTCAACAGGATATAAATACAGAAGTCTTAACTTCCCAGAATCATCACACACTGAAAAATACTCTTTCGAATAAAATTGAGAATGGACAGAAAAATACGACCGTTGTGTTCAATAAGACAGTGGAGTAAGGCGAGAGGGATGACGTACGGACAACACCAAGGTAAACACTGCGGTATTTTATGCAGTTGTAATAAGGGCTAGTTTGCAACAAAAGTGGGTAACCTAATGTGCTGGCAGTGCTGGCAACTGTACTAGCCGGATTAAGGGCGAGACACGTCGCTTATGGGACCATTTGTAGCTGTAATCTATACTAATATTATAAAGCTGAAGAGTTTGTTTGTTTGTTTGTTTGTTTGTTTGAACGCGCTAATCTCCAAAACTACTGGTTCGAATTGAATAATTATTTTTGTATTGGATAGTCCAGTTATCGAGGAAGGCTATAGGCTATATAACATCACACTACGACCAATAGGAGCAAAGATATAGTGGTAAATGTGTAAAAAACGGGAGAAAGAAGTCACTAATCTACGCGGACAAAGTCGCGGGCAAAAGCTAGTAAGTATTATAATGTTGCGTAACGGCATAATGTAGGCAATTGACAATCGACAAGATTTAATGGATCAGTAAGTTGAACAAGAACAATTTCAGGGTCAGTTGTTCTAAGTTGTTTCGGATGTCTTTAACCTGATGTTAAAGTCATTCATTTCATACTACGTAAGTACGAGAACCCCTAGCAGCAATAGTCTCACCCGATTCATACTAAATTAGTTACATGTTACTATAACCATAAATACACACATAACGCGAAGAACTGATGGCCCTTGGGACAGAAAAGTTCTAGATTAGAGACCCTTTGACCAAAGACGCAGCGTAGGACGTCCACCGACAAGATGGACAGACGACCTTGTAAGGATCGTAGGATCAAACTGGTTGCAGACCGCTAGTGATCGGTCGCTGTGGAAAGCCGTGGGGGAGGCCTATGTTCAGCAGCGGTCGTCCTTTAGCTGCTATTGATGATGATGATGATGATAACCATAAATTAAGAAGGTACTATAGCACCCATGAAGTACGATTTACAAAAAGTCTCATAATACCACAATGGCAATTCAATCATCCAATAAACTACTACCAAACACCGAGATATAAACTGTTTTCATTCAAAATACATAGATGCACACAAAAATAAATCAAAATATTAGAAGTCCGAAGAAACAAGGGCGAAGGGTGCGTGGACAGAGGGCAGAGGGCGTCGTGTCTCCGTCTACGACTACTAGCCGCTAGATTAAGCCCCGCAGGACACGTCCGCGAGTAATGTGGCCATATATCGTGCACGACGCCCGCAATTATACTGTACCGTCTAAATATAGGGTCTTTTACATTTTATTGGGCAATGTAAGTGTCACGGCAATAAAAGCGAATAATGGAAGCGGACGTCAATGGCGCACCCTCCGATAATACAGAATAGACAGACGCTTTTGAATGTTTTGAAGACATTTGACCACTTGCTACAAAGTCAAGCGGGTATTAATACCACTAGATTAACTCTTATGTTTCCTAATCCAAACACTGATACTGTAAATAAGTCTATAGAAGGGCTTTTATTTCGAAACATTCGTGCTATTTTTAATAACATAGTCTTAGGACTGCTTTCATTAAAAATATCACGTTTAGATGATTTTTTTTCTATGAATAAGTCAAAAGCAAAAACATAAACTCTAAGTTACCCAAAGATAACACCAAAAATTGAAACCCTTCGCCCAAAACAAACCTTACCTTTAATTTCGGCTAGAATCCGGTTAAGATTGAGCAATTAAAACATTGCATTTCTTTCCGTCTATTAAATCACTTAAGGTGGACACATTGCTTGTGGCGAATTTGTTTAGTAATTCCATTTGGCATGGGACTGCCCGTCCTTTAATTAAAAGCGGGCACATTACGCTGGGATAATGTCTGTCCGGCAACAGCCAGGCCCTTACTGGTAATTGCTCCATGTCAATTGTTGGAGCTGTTGTTACAAGACACTACACTGATAGTGGTATCTAAATTTTGCTAGTGTGATCTTTTTAGTTTCAGTATGCTTTTATGATAATAGATTTTATGATGATAATAGAGGGAAGAATAGAAGGAAAAAGGAAGAGAGGAAGACCAAGAATAAGCTATATGCATCAAATAAAGCAAAAGTTGAATGTTGCGTCGTATCAAGAGGTCAAGAGAATGGCGGAAGAGCGAAAAGAATGGAAAAAACTCCACCAACAAGAGCGTGGCTCTTAAATTGGATGATGATGATGCTTTTATGACTAGCGAATTTGACCAAAGTTTGAATTGTTTTATTGTATGGTAGCTCGATATCGAGTGAGCTGAATCGGAGGGCTCTAGGTAGCCAGCAATATTTTAGGTACCAGATTACGTCTTCTAAGGAAATTTAATATGTTATGGACAAATTAGGAGGTTATAAGTTAAATGGTAATTTCTTGTCATAAAGTCATAAAGTAATGGAAGAAGAGTGAATTTAAGGTCTACATTAGATAGTACGAAATTAGTTCACATAGTCAACAATACTATATCAACTGCATTTTAGACAAAGAATCCACTCACACTAAATAACTAAATGGATATACCAAAGCATTTCATCAACCCATATTCTGGCAAGATAAACAAATAAACACTCAGATTTTTACCACCAATATCGCGGTTATAAGCAAATCATATATAACAGAAGTCGAGGATTTCCCAGCTGTTAATTTACTGAAGGCAAAAGGTTTATTTTTGTAGCAATCGTCACGTCTCGCTAACGAGCTTCCTTAACATTGTAACGTGAAAAAATTCGCTTTCTACGAGAGAGGAGCTTTGTTTATATCGAGAGCAGCTCTTTCCAAGATCATAAGACTTAAATCATAATTAAAATAACTTGAGAGTGTTTTATTCTGATTCGGTGGTGAAATTTTAACGCGTTTGAGTGAGTTAAAGCTTTCGAAATAGTCTTTCGAAACTGATTCGCAAAAAAGCTAGCAAAGTAATCTCAGCTCACAATAATCACTAAGTAAGTGACAGAGAGCCGAATGGGACAAACATATTCAGAAAGTCGACCCCAAAAGAACTGGAAAGAGCACGGAGAAAGAAGATCATACATAGTAAGATAATACAATCAAATAGTGGTCGTCATTCGTCATCAACCAATCGCTTCCAGAACATCTTGATACTTTTTATATTTTAGATGCTTTGAAAAACTCGGTGCGGTGCTGCTACACCACCATTGAGGTAAAACGAAATTATTTAGACAGCTACCTTTTTTATTCGCAAATTCGCACGTGTAAGTACACGGACTTTCCACGAAATCGCGAGTCGGTCAGATCGAGATAATAATTGCCAGTCCACGTCTCTCCCTGGAATCCTATTGCGCAAACCGCTTTGTCGGCTCACCATCAATACTATGGCTTTGTCTCGTGCCACGACCATTGTTCGTTTCGGCCTTGATACCGCTTCATAATTCAACCAAATTATCATGTAGGCACTGCTGGTGTAAGCGAGTTTATTTTATCGTGTATGTGATTTTGGGCGAAAGTAATTACAATCCAATGAGAATTGTTGTGAGAATTTAAAGCATAGATCGCACACAACACAGCAGACACAAGAACACAATATCGACCTTATTCGTGAGACATTGGGAAAACCAGAAAAAAGCGTAACAAATTGTGATAGATACAAAGGCATTGACACAACGTTTCGTTAGTGCATATGATTATTGTCCTGCAGTTTATGTAATCACATTGTCTACATTGTAGACCTATGTACTCAAAAGAGCCCGGACTAGCCGTAGGCCTGCAATTCTACATCACTCTAAAAATCACTGTAAGTGGCTTAAAAAGCGTTTTTCTTTTACCTTTCTATTAGGAAGTTTTCTTTAGATTATTACAAGAGGTGAAAGATTTTTTAAGAAACAACGTAGGCTACATCAGCTTAGGTTTTCAAATCGGCCATTTGCAGATAGCAGAGGTCCCCAAAACATTGAATTTTAACCCCTTGACTTACAGTCGATGACCAATGAAAATGTTTCAGGAGTTGCAGTTGTTGAAAATACTCTCATTATCATTGAACTACTATCACTAGCCTATGGAACTGACACCACAAACAAATTTATTGCGCCATAATTTGACGCCACTTGGCATCAACGCATACAAACGGTTTCAAATTCGACATATAAAGGAATACGTCACAATCTTGTCACCGAGTGCGACACAATTTTTGCTTGGCATTGCTTCTCTATACGTAGTTATAACAACTCACTGCTTATTATAGAGCTAAGGTACTCTAGCATGTCCGGACTCACCGTACATCTTGCCCTCGTCGGAGAGGATGATCTTGCGCCGGCCGCAGGGAGGGTAGATGGCCAGCGCCTCTTGGAAGCTCTGTTCGATGTCCGGACTCCATACTCCTTCCGCGTCCGCAGCCGACAAGTCCTGGAAGAGCAGGTTTTTGGTATATTAAAATTAACAAAGGTCTAGTAATGATTTTGACGCTAAAAGGTTATAGCACAGCTAATTATCCGTTACGGGAACAGCGTCGTATCAACTTGAGGCGTTCGGTATTCTTTGCATGATACTCCATACTTCAAAGCACATCTATCAACTTCTTAGCATCACCACTTCGGATCGAGATGGTGATTCTACGGAGTCTAACAAGTATCCGCCCACCCACTACCAAACGGGCTGTTATTCACAAGTAGAACTCTCATAAGTTTTAGCAAACGCGATTCGACACGAGGCGTTTGCTATCTGGTGCCGATCCCATGCCGAGGCGTTGCTGATTCCTTCACGTAACGTGCTTCCGTATGGTTGACGAGGCCTGGTTGGTGATGTTCCATCACGGGTGGGTAGATATGTTTCAACCCAAGGTTTCAACCTAAGAATGAGGAGGGTCGACCCTAAAAAAACCTTTTGGATTTTCCTGTTAGACTGGTGGCACAGTTGGTCGAGAAGTTTTTGTTATACTTATTTGTAACTGCATGTATGGAGAACGTTTCAAAGGTATGAAAAAAGCTATGCGATTGCTAAGTGTTGTAAAAAGACGTCAATAGATGATAAGAGAAACGGCAGCAATTAAATGTGAAGGATCACAGAATAAAGTTTGTAGAAATCAAATTATTCATGACAACATCTATCTCATTTAAAGGCCATCTCCGTTGCACTTAAATTTAAACGTAAACTGCGCAATCAATTACAGTACAGAATATAAAGCACATGACAAAACGCGATTTAGTCATAAAACGGATGTTACGACGTCCCGAGTTACGCCTTTTCGCCTCTGTTTTGGATTCATGGTACAACAAACATTGATAACAGCAGTTTCATCTCATCTAAATGTTTATTTTAACACCGTATAAGTTGTTTTATGTGCCGATTTCACTTCTTACTACTACTAGCGTCACTTCTTTTGCAAGCAAGCGTTTATTTTGTGATTTCGTGATCAAGAGTTAACTCAAGTAAAACTTAGTTAAAGCCGTCGTCGTTACCAGCGGTTGAATAAATGGTAACGACTTTTAACCCTCAGTTGAGTAAACTAAATCAAATCAAATCAAATCAATCATTTATTTGCCAGAATACACAAAAGTATGCAAACTATCGATAGAAACCGGCCCTTAAGCACAAAGCAAACCAAAAGAAGAGCCGTTTTAAGTTTACGAAGCAAGCTTATTTAAAGCTTTAAGCTATCTGTAACTCGTTATACAAGTCAGTTACTTACGCATCACAATTTGTTAACAGAAAATAGCACATTATTCCGGGTACATATTGGACCTTCTGTTTCCAGTTACATTATACTCAACTCGAAGAGTGCGTCATTGTAATTAATAGACTTGCTTCTATTCTCAAAAGAAAATAAAAATAACCGCCCTCGGCTTGGTCCAACCGTCGAAAACATCGTGAATCACAGTTCCTTGAAACCACTTGAAACGATGTTTCTGCTCTGGTTTCTTTAACCGGAGTCAATATTTACATTTTAATTCTCACAACAATTAGTAATTCATTTTTATCGTACTTAATATATTGACTGTATAATTAATGAAGTTACTCTACTAATAAAAGATTTTAAGTTTTAAATGGGATATAAAAAGTGCAAAACTCATACTACACCCATTGATTGAAACACAATTAACGGCTATTTTTCAGGGTCACGGGTAAACTACCCGTGAACAACAAGAACGCTGTAAAGTGTTCGAAAGGTTGGGATATAAAATGAAATAAATCTTCGCGTCAAATATCCGTTCAATGTATAGTATTCGCGTAAAATTTGCTCTCAGTCTACGAGGTTGTAACACAAGTGTAATGCATACCTTCTCGTCGTCGCTCGCATCGCTGACATCCAGGTGCTTTGCTAAGGTGCCACTTGAGCTGGCCAGCGTGCTTCACGGAGTCACAATGGTGCGGCAGCTACGAGTGCGCGATGTTGCTATGCTACGGCCAGCTTATGCCGCTACGACTGTGTGCAATGCTACGACTACGACATACCTTCTCGTCGTCGCTCGCATCGCCAACGTCGAGGTGCTTAGCGTCGGCGCCGCCCGAGCCGTTGGTGTCGGGCGCGCCGGCCGGCGTGCTCCACGGAGACGCAATGGTGCCGGCTGCGAGCGCACCGCTCGCTGTAACAATACAAACACTGTTTAGCTTTGGTGTGACTGAAAAAAATAGTAGAATAGAACATGTAGCGAGGTGTCGAATAGATGAGATGATGGCTCTATGTGTTATCTATGCGGTGTGTAGTATAATCCTGTAAGTAAAAAAAGTAAAATGAACAATCTCAAATCCGTTTCAAATCAGCATGAGCAGTTGTTTTGTTTATTGTCGAGAGTTAACCATTGTTAGTCTCTAGCGAGTACAATATTAAACAAATAGGTTTACGGCTAAAGACACACTGCAAATGTTACACAAAATATATTATTAAATAAAAAATTCAACGTATATGTATTTTAACAACAAACAGAGCGCAGCGCAAGGTACCGCTCGAAAAAGGTAAAAATACGTTTATTTTGAAAAAGCCTAAAAATTAAAGACTACTTATTCTACATACACTTCATACTTATGAATGAACTCATTTATAAGTTTATGAACTAGATTATTGAAGAGGAAGGTGCGAATTGTTTCATAGACCTATGAATTACATAATTGGCTGACAACAACACAATATTGAAACAGATTAGTCTCGAGAGGGGGCTAATATTTGGTCCTTGATTGTTTGATTGGTGGCTGATTAGAAGAAATCAGGTCTCTACATTCAAATGGCAGTGAGCTACTTAAACTATAATATAAAGAATAGTCTTCACATCACGATTGGTCTGTTCAATAAAAAAATGAAATTATGAATCCTTTTCGTAGGCAAGAAAAAGTATAATCGTAAAAAGTTTTAGATAAAAATGCAACACGCATTTGTTTTGAACATTATTTGTTTTTCTAAAGTTTAACTACTGTCGTTACTAATTGCATGACAGTCGTTATAAATCACGATTAAAATAGCCGAACTCAGGGTCGGTAGTGTGTTCTCCCCTTACAGGTGAACTGAAAACTTCAGTGAATCATGTCACCATTTGTCGAAGTCTACGTAAGTGATTATCGTCTGCGGTTTCACATAAATAGAACTGGCCCATTCAAGTGATGCAATTGTAGAAGAAATACTGAGAAGTGTCAGTATATAGTTTATGTTAATTGAGGATGATGCCAGCCTATAGTTATTTTATAAAAGAAAAATGATTCCCCGTTTACATCCCCGGTCATTTCCTTGTTACTTTTTATACAGCCAATTTCCAAGGTCCAATTGCATGGTTTGGTATTTTTATTAGTTTATTGGTTTTAAAAGAAAGATTAGTTATGATTAAACCTTGTGTTCAAATATTTGTTTTCTTTATAAGTCTACAGAAATTCATTAACTGAATAAAGTTGCACGCTGAGCGGTTAGTAAAACGAGCAAAGCGCCGTAAAAGCAAGCAGCGTGTAATATTAGTTTAGCATGACCGCCTGACGTCAGAGTTTGTTTGTCGGATGCGTGCGAGTAAACTTCCAATCGTATTGTGTCGATACATCAGTGGAAGCCACACTGAGCAACTCAATAAACAACTATCCAGACTCTCAATCTGTTGCTTTACAGTTTTAACTCCGCGTTAGCTCGTCGAAATAGTTCGCTAAAGTTGATTGAGCGATCAACCCATGCTTCGTATTACGATTGCCATAAAACGTAAACCCTAATCCCATAAATGCTTAAACGGAAACTCCCAAATGTTAAATACCTCCAACGCGTGCCGTAAACAATGTTTATCCAACAATAAAACTGAAAAATTCAATCTGCTCTTACCGAGAGGGAAATTTTCTTAATACCAAATAATCTTTGTTTCCTCGAGATCCAAGGCGAGGTCGTAGGCATTCCGGAAATTTTCATATTTACTGCTAGAAATATGCAGGTACGAAATGTTTACAGTATAAATATAATATCAAAACAGAGAATTTCTTTATGAAGATCTGATCCGCTGAGAAAGTATTCGCCCGCCCTCGCGACGCGGTATTACCTCAGTGCAACTTTATAAAATCTCATCTTTCACTACATACCGGAACCATATTTTTATCAAAAATGTTTTGTGCCAAATCCTTTACATACCTGCGAGTGAAAATTAAATTTTGTAGTTAAAAATATTGTATTCCATTATCCATCTGTGACTTTCTGGGTTTCAGTATTTCTGCTATATGTTTTTAGTTAGATTTACTGGTCTATGTGTAGAGTTAAATAATATTTAATTCGCAATTTGGCGGCTTCCCTGGCCTAATATGTATTTTGGTACAGTCATTATGCAATTCTGATTCGAAACACTACTTCGCACGAAGCATCATCGCATAATGTCCGGCGTATGTCACAGTAATACACATAATACACGTAGTGTCAAGTAGCAGTCGCACAGAGGGTTTCAATTAGCTCAATTCTGGTGACTAATACGCGCTCGCAAAGGGAGCGTAACGTGCAATAATTAAAATAATAAAGCACCCGGCCTTTGTGAGCGTATGACAAGTGTCCGCAATAAAGGGCACTAAGTGTAGGGTGGTCAATGTCTACCGTATTAAAGGACATGGGGAAAACCGATCCATTTATTTGCATCGGTACAAGTTTGACCCTTAGCTTCTTTTACAACGATGAACATCCTTAATTAGCCTAATAAAATTAATTGTTCTGATCACATAATTCCTTAATTAGACATCTCATGAATCAATTGGAATAATCAACAAGACAATTCAAATTGCTTAAATTAACGGCTTAGCAGTCCTAGAGAAAAATTGACAGGAGTTTTAATATCTTTTCTCTCTCTCAAACAACACTATTTTTATCAAACAACATATATATTTTTTCATAAAACGACGTTATCTGTGACATTTAAGTTTTGGTATGGTCATATTGAGTGTGGCTTTCTCAATTTCAATCAGCACAATATGAACTAATATGTTGTTAATGCAATCATGCAGCATAACCAACACATTTGACTGATGGAGAATACTTTTGGCACTAAGTACAACTTTTTTAATTTTTCATTGTGCAACATATTTTTAATTCATAATGGTTGACCATAGAGCATAGCTGTTTTATCATTAATGAAATTGGTATTTATTTAATCTTAAAACGAGCTTTTTAACAATCGGGTAGTCCTCTGACTTCCAGGGATTGTCGTTGCGTTTGGCCACCCCAATGGATGGAAGGTACGCGGCACATTTGCTTTATGAGTATGACATTCAGTGGTGCGATTTTGTGAGGGGTTTTTGATGGTCTGAATGGGTTTGAGAGATGACAAGGTGTTCGGTTGTGTACGTTACCCTATTGTTTTTGGATAAATAGGAAAGTAGGAATGTGGGGTACGAGTGTAGGTAGTAGAGGTCCTTTTTTCGATTTTTTATTTTTCATTGCAATAGGAGTCATGGTCGATGTTATATGTATTTGAGTATTTATAGGAGACGCCCCCGTCACAATCGTTGTCTGGTACTTCGTAATACAAGGAAGAAAATTCCTTACCACGAAACCAGATAATTGGTGTAATTGGTGTGTTGTCTGGCGCATATTTATTATTTATAATAAGGTTTGAGACCTAGATTCCTAGGTCGATACACTTTTTGAGTATGGTAAAAATACCACAATGCTACTAATTAACTAATAGGTATTCATAGGTTTATTATTGAGAATTCTTATTGAAAGCATTGATCGGCGCTTCAGAAACATTTGAATCAGATAGCATAGTATCTAGTTTTATTAGGTACTTCAATATACATTTGAGCAAATTGTTTAAGTACATGGTGCACGATTATGCCAATTATGATTCGTTGTGCCCATGAACTTCAATGAAGACACTTGTTTAAATAGACGTGCCATTTCAAGACCTTTACAGTACGTACAATCTTTAGTATACTTAACCATATATTTGTAAGAATGTGGTGACTAATTCAAAAACTTGTAAAAAGTACCCTTAGAATTTAATTACGGCCGTATTCACAATGTCCTGGTAAGTTCTGGTTAGCGTTATCTGTGCAATACTGTATACGAAATGACGTTCTATATTTGAATTATTCGTTGTTTAGTGCTTATTTGTCGATGGTGAAACAGGCCCTTAGTTTTGATTGGTAGATGTTTCTATGACAATATAAATATTGTATGATTACATGTTATAGATATAACTCTTTATTGCACACAACATTTGTGAATTTACAAATTGGTTTAAAGGAAATGTACAATTTAGTTTATATGTGTGTGCATTTTTTTTTCGATATAAACTGTGTCCTTATTTATACTTTCAGCTCAGATATGAAAATTACTACAGTACAGACAGAGTGCCTACTCTCAGACCAATAATAAGTGGTTTCTCTACAAATGACATATTTATTTAAACTGAGCCTGAATATGCCCTATACCGAAATGAGGGTGATTTTAATAGCAAATCAGAAACCACTTTAATGTACAAATACTTAATAGTAATGCTTTGTTACCAAGACCCAGCGGCCTACTATAAATACTCGGCTGTGTAAGCTCCAGAACGGTTTGGGCTGGAGTGGGCGGCACAATGAGCAACTATTAATAGAACATAACCGTACACAACGCATTACAAAATAAATATAATAGTGATAAAGAATTGCATAATTTGGCCTAGTTTTATAACTAGCTATATGTCGCAGCCATCTGGTTAAATCAGCCGGTTAATTAGACGCCTAGGCAGTTCATAAAAATATATTTTAGGTGGATTCACACCTTTGGTTCTTCGGTTTGATCACGCTTTATTCCGTTCAAGTTCCAGGCAGTTCAATTCCCACTAAGCTAGATGAGTCGGTAAATTGGTATTTTAATGGCTTAGAATATTTTTTAACACTCACAGTGTCATATTGCATAAACAGACGGGTAGATGCTGCTAAAGTCACGCAATGACGTATCCATTAGAAACAAAGAATTTCGGATGGTCGGCCCGACGGCACGGTAGCTCAATTGGAAGAGCAGTTGGCCCGGGTAGACAGAAAGATGCTGGTTCGAGTCCCGCCCGTGCGCAATTTTTCGTTTCTTATTTCATCTTTTGGTATTTTAATCCAACTTAAAAAAAAAACAAAGTAACTCTTGCTCACTCACTCATAGGGAAAGTCGGCCGGAACTAAGACATCTCAATACGAAATTTGCTTGTCCATTGAAAAACAGGGCAGGTTAACTGTTAAAGCAAGATCACTCTGAAATTCATCATAGAAAGGTTTCTACGAGTGGAAATAGAAGTTTTTTTCATTTTATTCATATTGTCCCATTTCCTTGTTAACAAAAAGATAGAGCTCTACTTTTCTAAATCGGGAACAAAAATATATGCATTGAATTATTTTTTTTATACAAAATGAATATCAAAACGCCTTGTCCTTGAATCGTGTTCGAAGAAACAACATTTTAATTCATTTGCATTCGTGCCAAGCGTTATTAGGAGTGGTCGTTAATGTTTCCAAGTTTTATGGCGAAAAAAGTCTTGTTACTGTGAACTATTATGCGATATGTTTGCATGCGATAGCTTTAATTTTTACCATATGAATGTTTAATAGGACGATATTAACCTACAAAATAATACAACTATGTATGTATTACTTGGGAAAATATAATGTCGTTTAAATCACGCTTGAATACCATTAACTGAAATCTTTCATTTTATTTTGACCATTAATAATAATATTAATATCATCTCATAAAATGCAAAGAATACTCTAATAAATATCAACGATTTTATAATATCTCCGTACAATCCAACATCTGCGTCTATCAGCAGAGAGCACATTTCATATCACTAATACGACACCGGCTTTTCATTATCTAAATATGTGTTCTATCTTAATGAGATAAGGTGTAGGATTGTGTGCGCTGCATCAAATATCAGGGGTGTAACGCTTATATAGGGTGGTGGCCACCTGTGCGAGGGTTGTCCGAAGTATGTTAATTAATTTTCGGCCGCCGGCCGATCGGCCTGTGCGGTTTGCCTTTTTTGTTTCTAACTGAACGTTATTAACACGTTTTTAATATCGCCAAATTACAGCACAATGGTAAAATGGTACTGTAAAGTTCTTCGTGTCAAATAATGTTTTTCGTACGTGCAAATTGCAATGTGAAATTGTGTAGAACTATTTGAATAGTAAGATCAGATAATAAAACGTCGCATTTTACAAACATATGCATGATCTCAGTTACTATTGACTAAAAAATGCGTTCATTAACCCATATACTCACTTAACATCAGGTGCAATCGTAGCCAAATGTCTGGCTATCTATTATTAAAAAAAAAATAGTAGTAGTATGTCTAGTAGTAGTAATATCAACCCATAAATGTAATACCGACTAGTTATTAAATCAATAACATACTCGTAGTCGTCCCCTCTCGATTTTCGTCGCCCCGTTTTATTAATTATTCAATGGACAACCTCCCCGGCTTGAAATGGGGCGATGGGATTTTATTAATTCTTCATCGGCATACTTAATCGGGAAATTAATATCGGAGTTTGTGATGGTAATGCTTTACTTGTCGGGAAGGTATTGGGGCGCTGGACGAATTGAAAATGAAGGGTCGTGGTCTTGTAATCTTAGAACACTGAGTATTTTTTTAAGCAGGTAAGATAACATAATTATTTTATCATTGCGCATTGTAATAATTATCGATTAATTTTATAACTTGGTCTACGTAATGAAGGATTCATTGATTACTTAGTTTTAACCCTTGTGTAGGTACTGAATCTTCGGGTTTTTTTTTCACCCTGTATACTGCGTAATCTATATTCTTACATAAAAATGAATTGCTTTTTGTGTTAGTCTCGATAAAACTCGTGAAGGGCTGAACCGATTTGGCTGATTTTAGTTTTGAAATATTCGTCTTTACGAATATACACTTTTCCAGGAAAGGTTTAGTAAAATAACTATGTAACGGGGACGGGGCTGCCGAGGGCAACGAAACGAAGTTTGCTGGGATGTATTGGATAATTTTTATCTACTATTTATAGTAGTGGGTAACACGAGTGTCATAATAATTCATTAACCTCTTAAAACTTCTTAAATCACGTCGCATCCCAATCGCCAAGGGTCATCAAACCAGCTGCGCATTGACTATCTACACAGCGATGCGCGTGCGGTGCGCACAAAGATGTTTACCGCACCGGTCGTTGTTTACAAACGCGCAACCACGTGCCCAGACGCACTGAATATGTTTCATTGCTGAATTTGAATAAATCAAATGCAATATGTTTCTTTTGCTGCTCGTAGAGGAAAAATTACGCCAATTTTACGTGTATTTAATAAGTGAACAGTTTTGGCATAAATAACAGTTAGAAAGAGTGCTGTAGCCAACGATGGCGAGTTTATATTTTATCTACTAATTTTTCAATGCCATTATCTTTTCAAAACTTTATTTGTTCTAAATTATGATTTATTAATGCCAACAACAACAGCTTAAATTAATATGAATTCTTTTAGTTAACGGGAATTCAACTACTAGTTAAAGGCAACCAGTGTGTGGTTAATGTTAAAGACACCATTCATTACATAACCTTGTATGTAAGTATCTTCTAACACGCGTATCTACATCATCAAAGGTATAAATCCCGATCAATTAATAGCCATTGTCTAACTTTCCACAAAGGTTAACGGTAGTGTAAATGTTTACAATCGGTGCCATATCTGCGCAGGACGGCCGCGTCACCGGTAAACAATACACTGACGCACTTGCATCCAATGGCTACTTGTGTTTACTGGCCCTAGTACTCGCTACAAAGATGTTTACACCGCGGTATGGCTGTTTACAAATGTGCGACGCTTGCTAAAAAGCGTGGTCTCGTAGTTTGGTTTGGTGTAGAGAGTAGATGCAGAAAGCTCACTTGGAAGTTTAAACTAATACTTAATACTATTTCGTGACAGAGAAACATCTGCAGTTTTATTGAGGAATTTGACACTATTTCAGAGACACATTTCACTACAAGACAAGATCTAGATTGCGGACAGTGTGAAATCTTCAAAGGCCCTGAAATTGTTTTGTAAATTTTACATTATTTGTCATATTGTCTACATATTGTACATTAGATATACACACATTATTTTTTTAATTGTGAGATTATTTTTTCTTTCCTTTGGATTGTAGTTGCCCCAATCGGACCTTATCTTGATATCTGACTACTCATATGTGGACATTAGTTATTATTAGTATTGATGTTAAGCATTAAGTTATTTGGATGTAGTGATTATTAAAACTGTAAATCTTCCTAAGAATAAATAAATAAATATTACTAGAGTAGTTAGTTGGAAGTGATTTTTCTAGGTCTGTCTACGTTGCATTTGTAGTGCGTGCACCAAGCGTGGTCATTACAGTGTTTTGGCTACGTCAGCAACTCAGCAGTGTGTCAATCGTAAGTTCGTGAGCACACGTGCACTTGCAAGAGATGTGACCTAAAATAATTTACTTTTTGTTGCTCAATAATATCGCGTTAAACGAGGTTTTTGTCTTCTTTCTTAAATTTAAACTTTCCTTTTATTTAATTTTACGTATTTATGTATATTACGAATAATAATTCTACAGCACTTTATAAATTCGATATTGCAAACATTAAATAAAATTATATTACATTTCCTAGTGCGCGTTTGATCTCTCCGAAACTCTTCAAAGAAAATCGTGCGGAATACTTGTTGTTTATAAATACCAAAATTCTGGAGATAGAAGTTTCTATTTACTCAGTGAATAACACAGGCGATATTTTAATTCGATTCGTCGATGCCCGATGATAATCTGGACCGGGAGTACCTCTGAGTCACCCGGGAGCTTGCCAACACCGTTATAGCTGAAAGTAAGGACGTATCTACACTAGAATGTTGCGCAATTATGAACTTTATATGTTATCAAGCTAGTAGAGCTAAACATAGTGTCAATGAATCACCGGCCTCATCGCCAGCGACTCGGGTTGCTGATTGCTGCGCTCTAAGAAATCGGCTCGCGTTACTTAGATTGTAACTAAACACAGTAGCGTTACTGCTTCGAAGGATCGCTTGTGTTTTAATGTCTGGTAATCTCGACTCAATGATATAATCATGATCATAAATGAAGAGACGCTAAGACATTGATGACTAACTCTATGGCCTCTGCACTCTGTGGTAAGTATCTACTAGAAACTTCTATCAATACAATGATTGTAGCGGTTATGTTGATGCATAGGGAAATATTAATTTTCTTCTGCTTCCTATAGATAGCATCGTTATCAGTTTTCTACCTACTATAAACAATGTAAGAAAGAATCTCATCTTCTCTTCAAATTTAACATAAAATCTTAGAAGCTGTAAAAGCTATGGTTTATCAAATAGATTTGAAGTTCCCCAACCTTTCCGAGGCAGATTCAATAAAGGCGCAATATTATTCAAACATGATGATATAGGTGCCATGGTAACAAAGAGATACTTATGAAATTAAGGCGATAAATCACTGTTCCTAGGCACGCGCTGAATGAACGAGCACAGGAGCAGCTCCAGGGGCCATATTCTATGTGGAAGCCACGGGTCAGATTAGTTATACTTATGATGGTCACTGTGCTAGCTGATAAAGCGACTATATTTCTGCTTAGCTCGACACTACATCTCATCGTCTTTTGAAAGTCGCGACGCCAGAACAAAACTACGATATATCATAACAGCAGTTACCTGTCAAGAATAAGATTTAGTTATGAATGATGATGTTGATGTTTAGGGATCATTTGAAACGAAGATGTATTTCGTTACTTTTGATCGGCGTTAACTGGTAGGGCATCATACTAGCTAGTAATGTTTAAGAATACAAAATATCGCTATGGCATATTAATAGGATCGCCGCGTGTCAATGATGTCGTAATTCGTCGTCCTAGTCGCTCCGCTCATTGAATATCAATACGGAAATATTATAAGTTTATAAGTAATAAAGGATTTAAGTCATGTTTCTGTTATAGAGAACAAGAAGTAACTTCACGAGGTTTTTATGAATCTGACACGATTTGTACAGCACTTCAGATGTTTTTTTTATCTCCGAGAAGCATCTCGGAAAAATCAATAGTTACCTGTGAAAATCTCGGAAGGTTAATAGGCTAGAGTCAAGAACAAACCCATTTCCAATAAAAAAAGGTATTTTAATTTTTGCGAATAAAATTTTCATCAAATGTTGAAAGCCGAAAAGTTATAGCCAGCAAAGTACCTAATCCTATGGCAAGTAATTAACTGAATCTACTACAACAATGGTCAAAGACTATGCTTTCGAAAGAAACACAGATTTTGAGGATTAATTAAGTAGATTAATTTAGTAGATGGTGCGAGAGAGAGACCTATAATATTAAACTTAAACAATGCACCGAGATGCAATGCATCATGCATCACACCTCACACCTGGGTCAACGAACTACGAGTACAACACTCGGCTAATCGTCATTAGCATGCAAAACTATGCACCAGTTAAACGATAGGTTTTGCAAAACGGATGCACAGATTACTTTCGGTGTGGCGCAAAATGGAGGCGTCAGCGCGGAACAAGATAGCCACAGGAGCGTTAAGCGATGCGCTTGCGATGATGTTTCTTGGTGTTTCTTAAGACATTTTGAGACAGATTAAAATGAAAAGAGAGTCTTGTGCAGCTATTTCTTTTTAGGGTTCCGTAGCCGAATGGCAAAAACGGAACCCTTATAGTTTCGTCAAGTCACTTTATTCTGAAACTACTAGCATTACACAGCTGAAACTTGGTAGGTAGGTGTATCTTGTTCATCGCTTCCCGATTCAGGTACAAAAAGTAAGAAAAAAATGATATTTAGGGCTCCCATACGTGAAACTAAAACCTAAAAATTTTTTTTTACTCAAACCTATGCGTGTGTGGTGTCTATGGATAGGTCTTTTAAAATGATATAGAGGTTTCTCAAACCATTTTTTCTAAAAGTCTAAGGTTTTTAGACGCGCGACGTTTTGACAGATTTAACTTTAGTTAATCAAGTGTTAAGCTAGGATTATGTGAATCGATGGGCAATGAACGTTTAGATGGAATGGAACACTGAACACACTCAAGATCAATGAATGCGTTACACGTGTTGTCAGTTAAAAAAAAATATGACGCAACCCGAATATGTTATTTTGAGTGTGCATAATCATGGGTTTCTATTCAAAAATGATTTCCTTTACGGTTATGGGTGTCAAACTCACAATAAGAACAACGCTTTTCCCGGAAATTCGGCGAACACCGTCAGTTAACTCACGTAACACTTACACACGGTACCCTTGACCTTACAAAATCTCAAGCGTGAAAATATTGCACAGCTAATCTAGATGTCTCCTGTAGAAACTATGCAAAGATCTGACGTAACCGATCCGATAGGCGAGCAGACACACAACGGCGAACAAGTAGGTCCGTGCATCCACGTCTTACGCTTAATCATAATAAACACAAGTTGCACGCTGCAATATTACCGGCCGACATGCCATCATGCCGCAAACGCTCCGCTCACATGTCCCAACTTCAAACTACCATTTATAACAACAAATCCAATCGATACGCATACGACCAGTCCAGGAATTCCAAAAACTCTATCCATTCAATATTTGAACTTTATTATTCTTCCACCGTACAGACTTCAAACGTGACCTGAACTCTTTCCTAACACGACTACGTCAAAAACAATGAATTCATGACCAACTTCCAATACTGTGCGTGCGTTCGGAACGTCCGCCGTCTGAATATTGAGTAACAGTTTAATGTAAATATTTTAAAAGCTCCGTATTGAATGGAATATTAAAAGTATGAACACAAAAGCATAGACCCAATTTACGCTAGGTCATGTTATTTCATTATGCAGCTAGGCGCGTCGGCTAATGAAGGGAATCTGAGAGGTTTGAGATCAAGGCAAGGTGCGCTGATAATCGAATTAATTCGAACTGCATTGAAGCCGGCAATGTTGCCGACAGAGGGTTTAACTAAGTTTATGACTATGCTAGGTACGCTCTTAGCGTGCAACAAGTTTGTTAGGAACATCTTGAGTGCTTTGAAATCGGTTAAGCCAAATAGAGCCGTCAGAGTGTTGCCTCCAATAGTTTCATACGCTTCACTTGACGATCAAGTCGGTATGGCTTGTTTGCTTGGATTACTGTGGGCTATAAAGCGATGGTTTGAGCAATTAAGTACTGACAGTCACGGTGAGACAGCTGCTTGTGCTCGCAGAGACAATTGTTATCGACAATCCGCGAGGGCGATGACCATTCAGTTGCAACACGCACACAGACGCTATTATTTTCTTGTGGAAAACAGCGCTAAAGCGACTACAGTGAAAGCAAAACAACCGGCATACAGCGAAAAATATTTACGTCTCTTGAGAACATTTTAATTGCTATATAAACAACTCGGGATGGAAGGTAGAGTCAAAAACAACACTTGAATGAAATCCAGGTTATCGATTTGATTAATAAACTAAATGTACTTTACAGTCTTTCGTCTGACAGTCTAAAAAGAGACAGTCTATCTAAGTCGCTGCCGAGGCTAATAAATAAAATGGATGAGTAATGTTTTTCTTTATTTAAACAAAATAAATAACAACTTTGTTCAACATCCTAGAAGTAGGTGTAATTGATATTCCGTTTCGAGTTGCGTAATGTGATTTACAGCTGACACAATAAATAGTTAAACACCATATTTGCCTCGATGTTTTCTTTGACTTACGTCCTGCGCACAAAGGCGTAGGTATATTTTCCTCTCGGGCTGTTGAATAAAAAAATCACCATTGCAATTATACAGGAAGCTGATTAAAAACGTAAATGACATAGTTACGCTTTACGGCCATACTTGGGCATCATTGTCCGTTTGTGATTCTCACAGTAATTATTTAGCTGCAGCCAATCCGTGCAATAATATTTCTAGTCGTATCAAGTATAATTGGATCGCAATGCGAGAGCCTATGCGGAAGAATGAAGTATCGTCTCGCGTTGCATTCTGTGTCTTTTTCTTAGAACACCATGGGAATACCTACCGCGATTATGGGTCGCTTTTCCAGTGCAACAATTTTAATTATGAACCGGTAAAATTGACCGAAAATAAACATTGCAACTCACCCAAAAGATAGCGCGAAATTTTCGGAATGCTTTGTTTGTTTCAGTGCACGGCCTAAACAAAGGGAGTTACACCGAAAAGTTCCAGTCAAAAATATTTCTTTTCGACTATTATACACCTGGTTATGGTTGTTTTGATGGGCCCGTTTCAGGATGTAATTGCGTTAAAGCGTCTGAGCATTTTCGTCAGATACCTACTGTAAAGATCTCTACAAAAATAAATTGAATGTAGACATTGAACTTGAACTTGCGGATTATGTAAATTTTGCACGCGTCAAATGTTTACGGATCTGAAATATATAATTGAATATCTCAATCTCGTAACTGAACTTCAAACCCGGAGTCATGTCAAGCAAAAACAGTTCAATGGTTCAGTTATTCGTTGGGAGGTTCTGTTGGACAACAATGTAATTGTTTAAAATATTTTCATTCAAAACAAGCGAGTTGGGAGGTTAAGTGAAAAAGTGGAAACAAAGGCTGGCGTGGTCGGCGCTATTTAGTATGCATTTGGAAAGGAGTCGAGGCGAGAGCAATAAGTTTGAGGCGGAATTTGCATAGATTGTGGCCCGGCAAGCGGCGCGTTTGGTCCCTACTTTGGTGATTTACTTACCGACGAGCGACTTACACTCGATAACAGACAGTTTTGCTGACAACCCGAGACAATAATCTATACTAATATTATAAAGCTGAAGAGTTTGTTTGTTTGATTGAACGCGCTAATCTCCAAAACTACTGGTTCGAATTGAATAATTCTTTTTGTGTTATATAGTCCAGTTATCGAGGAAGGCTATAGGCTATATAACATCACGCTATGACCAATAGGAGCAAATATATAGTGGTAAATGTGTAAAAAACGGGAGAAATTATTTCATCTTTGAAGCCTTCCGTTGCGTGCGCCGAGAAAACGGTTCAAGATACACACAAAATATGTATTAAAGAATAATAGCTCTTTTGATGATCTAAAAAACAGTCCGCAAAAATCTGCCGGAAGTCACTATTCCACGCGGACGAAGTCGCGGGCAAAAGCTAGTATATTATACATTAAACCGCCTAAATTGTACATTTCCTTTAAACAAATTTGTAAATTCACTAATTTTGTGTGCAATAAAGAGTTATCTATCTATCTATTATAATTCATTGTTAATCAATATCGTGAACGGCGCTATTGAAACGATTCTATGGTGTTGGCGCCGTTCACGGGTTTGAGTTGCAATTTGTGGTATCGACTATTTATTCTTTATTGTGGTAGACACTACATCAAAAGTATAAGTTAACTGCCTCGGTGGCGCAGCGGTTAGAGGGTCGCATTTTAAAGCGACGGCTGCGCCAGGGGTTCCGGGTTCGATCCCCGGGTAGGGTCAAAAATGGGTTTTTCTGTTCAGAAATTCTCATGGTAGCCCGGAGTTTGGAAGTTGGCAGTGTTTCACCCCCGTGCTTCGTAAAGCAAATAAAGCCGTTGGTCCTGCGCCTGATCTCTCTCCTGTCGTGTCAGATTGCTGTACCATCGGGCTATGAGAGTGAAAGGAATAGAGAGTGCACCTGTGTTTACGCACACACTTGTGCACCGTAATATGTCCCGCGCAGTCGTTGTGACTGGCCACCGTAGTCGATATCGCCCCTAGCCGATTTACTATGACATCAAAAGACAACCATGTTATTAAGATTGTCGGGGTAATAAGCCTCAACAAGCCAAGGGAAGACAAAGCGTCTCAACTGGCGGATCTTAATTTCTTAGCCTCAAAGAACCAGCTCATAGTCGCACTATTCACATAGGCCTCGCTGTGGCTAAATTACACTCATTCGCCGGCTACAACGTTGGCATGTGCAAAATGTTACCAGGACGATTAGCGGAATTCCAGCCTCGCAATAGAACATTATAAATGCTAAAAAACAAGGCTCTTGCGACATACATTATGTGCTTAATAGCCGTACAAGTACTTGTTCTCTTGATTTTCCATGTACGTTCGTCTGCAATGATGCGTCCGCTACATCGGAGAGCAATTAATTCGTTTCTGCTAACTAACTAATATCGTGCAAGTGCATGTAGAGATATATTCTACTGTGTGGTAACTGGTAGCTACACACTTGTTCAGTGAATTACGGCCAATATTTATTTTGAACGTGTCATTTTTCTTTGTCACTTCTGTGATGCGGGATGTTTGTTCAGATGCAACAAATTTTACCCCATTGTGTTCCGATTCAAGGAATCCTATTAACATCAAAAGGAAAAACTTTTTTATCATTGTTGAGGTATTACAATTGATAGCGCAACGGTTCATTATACACTTGTCGTTTGCTAAGAATCGGCCTGTCGTCTGAATATAGAGTCGCCTCTCCCGTGTTGGTCTCAAACACAGGTACACAATAATAGTCATATTGCGCAAGGTGGTTAATGGAATTGCCATAGTAATTAGAAAATAAGCAGCTACGAAAACGCGGCACGATCCGAAAGACCGCTGGCTGGCACCCCTGGTTTTGAAACGCTATAACGGGACAAGAATAGGGACAGTTTCCCAAAGACAAGGTGCAGTATAAGACAACGCGACGACGCGTTTAGTGTATTGGTTAGCCCTGACTATTATGCCGGCCATTGCGAGTTCGAATCGAATCCCGCAGGGGGCAAATGTTTGTGTGATGAGCAAGAACATTTTGTACCTTTGTCATGGATGTTATATTTATTAAGCAATTTATGGGAGACGCCCCCGTCATAATCGTTGTCTGGTCCTTCGTAACACAAGGAAGACAATTCCTTACCACGAAACCAGACGATTGGTGTGTTATCTGGCGCATATTTATTTATTTATTATTTATTTATTTAACACAAAATCCGAATACTATAAAAAGGCATTGACCTATGATATTATTAAGATACCTTGTCGTGTGTAAACCAATTTGCTGATAAAATTGGACATCAAAACATAATGAATTACATACAAGTCCATTCACTAAAGTAACGAATAGCAAAAAAAAATATCTATCGACGCTAATACTTTAATGGATACTGCTTTGTTATGTAGATGAGGATTAAACATTATTCGGTTGCATTAACCTGATTTTATAAACCTATTTTTTGCCATACCCGACGGGGTAAACAAAAAAAACCAAATGTTTAAATAAATTGATTCTTGCTGGGTTTCAAGGCGTCGCCGCTCCGAGGTCCCGGGTTCGATTCCCGGTCGGGTCAATGTAGAAATCAAAATTTGGTATTCTATTCTTCTATTGTCACCACCACCAGTTTTGATTTCCATAACACAAGTGCATTAGCTACTTACTTTGGGATCAGAGCAATGTATGTGATTGGTGTGCAATAATTAAAAAAAAATCTAATAAGAACAACATCTTTTGTAGATTTATTATCAACATTACCATAAGCATAATCAATATCATCATCTACGGGACATCTCTTAACAGAGGGACAGAAGACAATCGAATGGGGGGGACAATAACTCCCGTCACTAGTGCGTCGGGGTGTTGCGACACCGGCTGTGTCTATGCGGGTTATTATAAGGTGCATTGCAATAGCATTTTCGAATGCAGCTTATTTACGCGATGTGAGCTGCAAGGTTTCGGAAACTGGTGTTTTTATAAATTGTACGTCCATAATATTAGGCCCATATTTTTTTTTACATAAGTTTTGGCTAGTCAATCAAGCGACTTCGGTATTTTGAAAAGAATTGTATTGATTGACGATTAATCATTTAGTAAATAAATATCACAATCTGGGTCAAAATTAATAATGAATAATGATTTTAGGTTTGTGAATCGTTCTTCTATAAACATCTTATATCTTTACTAAAATACATTTCAACATTTCAATTCAGCAACTTGATTGATTCCTTATTGATTGATTGAAATTTGATTTTGGGAGGAAACAGCGATTCGCTTGCGGCACGCGAAATTAAGTAACAATGGATTTGATGAACGGGTTAAGAATTTTCCAATCCTCAAAAGGTTCTATTAAATTACTATAAATACTCTCACTAGCTAAATTAAAATTTTATCTACCTTCGATTTCCAAACCAATTTGTGGAACTCCGTGAAACTATTATTCTGCTTTAGTTAAATGCTTGTCATTCGGTTGATCTTGCATCTGCAGTATTTGTATCCGAATCCTTTAATAACACTCGACAATTAAAATCAAGTGCACTTCTCTAAAAAACTTTCGATTCTGCACCCTGTATAAGTTAATCGTCTATCTGAAATATAAGTCTTATTTCTTTAGTACTAAAGGTGAGAATTAGCTGGGCGTGTGTCGGGTAACTGTAAAGGCTGGTCATGGGCACTGTGCCAGCGACCAACGGTGACCGCTTCCGCACCAAAGAGTAGGGTTGACACTTTTTTATTTATATTTATTCAGTTTTCACATTAATTTGATTAATTTGCCCTATAAAATTTATGACTTTGTATTTATAAACGTCTTAACAAAGATATCTTTATTTTTTCGTCTATTATTAAAATGATGAAATGATTAAATATGCTCAGCTGTTCACGCCCTAGATTGTACGTCAAATATAAATCAGATCGGTAGATAGAACTCCCATTTAATTTCACGATTTATGACGAGTTTTTTTGCAGCTCTACAATTTTATTACAAAACTTTTGTAGAGAGGTTTATATATCGTACGTCTTTATTGATATAATGTTGAGTTTCGTGACAAATTTAATAATCAGCAATTGATTTAGTAGCAGCTCCAATATATTTAGCAAATTAGTCATAATCATAATAAATATTTTTTTCGAATGATAATTTCTGACATTGGCTAGAAACTAAAATAAAAAATAAAATAAAATTGTAGCAACCCTGCGAGCTGATGTCGTCCGACCACTTGTCATCCGATATACCTAATATTGGGTTTTTTAAACTATAAATACAACATTAGCGACTTAACAGCCGTGAACAGTTGTCAAAATGGAACCTGTTGTACAAACAAGATCTCTCGAATGAATAACAATACATTATACATTTATAATAGGTGCGGTCAACGTTTGACCATAACAATAAATTCGAATGTTGATTCTCAAGCAGCAGTAGGCAAATAGGTTTTATGGGATTTTTAAACGTTATAATCAACGCTACATACTTAATTTTATTTATTGAAATGGTGGAAAATAATATTTTTACGACAGTAAAACGATAATATAAATGTGGATATAATTTCTTTTTAATGTGCTGTACAACTTTCTTTATCACACTTTCCTTATAAGTTACATTACATTTGTGGAATAAAGAAATCTTACTATTATAAAAAGTCATTGGGAAATATATTTTAGTCTCATGGAAATGTTTCTGGCAACAAAACTCAAAATTGTGTGAATATTATCACTTGATTATGTAATCTCTTTGTCACAACTCGTTACACTGTGCATAATTGATTTGGCATTTGTTAATTTTATTATACTGTTACATGACCGTTCTAATTGTTGATTAATTAACACGCAACATCGAAAGATAATCTTAATGATTAATTATGACTGAAGTTGGCTATGGATGATGTTGTGTATTTAAATAATAAGACGTGAAGACTGAACATTAATTACTTCCAACAACTGATTGGATGCTGCTCCCAATTGACAGAAAACATTCATTTTCATCGTTATATTAAGATGTAGTGCTGTCCTATCCACAAACGCGCGCGCGCGGTTTTAGTCCTGTTGTGTGCAAGCTTTTGTCAATATTTGTTAATATAATAATTTGTCACACACAATGAAATGTCAAAAGACTTAACTAAGTTTAACAAATAAGAAAGTTAGTTGAGTATGGGGGAAAATATGTGTTAGGTTACGATTATTACGATTTAGGAAAACCCGGAACACAATAATTTGCGTGTCTTCAAGGTCGAACTACCGCGGAACAAAGTATTTAGCTTGCGCGTCAATCAACTAACTTTATTTTAAACTAGCTTTTGCCAGCGACTTCGTCCGCGTGGTATAGTGACTTCTTTCTCCCGTTTTTTACACATTTACCACTATATCTTTGCTCCTATTGGTCGTAGCGTGATGTTATATAGCCTATAGCCTTCCTCGATAACTGGACTATCCAACACAAAAAGAATTATTCAATTCGAACCAGAAGTTTCGGAGATTAGCGCGTTCAAACAAACAAACAAACAAACAAACTCTTCAGCTTTATAATATTAGTATAGATTAGCCAACACGACAAAAATATTAATTATGAATTATACAATTTGTTTAGAAATCTTTCCCGAAAAAACGTGGAAACAGTTTTGATAACATATATTTATATGGCATTTAAAATTGATAGGTTATTTTATATTCGTATAAGTCTTATTTGTTAGACACGACTATTAACTGCCAATTTGGATAATACATAGATTACTCTGTTCGAACTTCGAATTACTGTACTGATTTGCGTAGCCCGAGGCAAGCGCTAACATTGCAAGCAATCTCAAAATAAGTCGTTACAAACTAGCGGTCGAAAGTGGGGCAATTTGAGCACGCGCGGACGCAGAGGGGATCATTGCTTGCTTGATCTATGACCTTACACACGATCTGTTCACAATAACAGAAGGACGATAACTTTCTACGATGCACATGTGGGCTATGATGACGTGTTATGTGTTGATTGACAGCTGTTTTTTTGTTATGGTTATAACATAAGCGTGCAGAGTAGAGTTCCAGGTAGAGTTGTATCTGGCAGTACATTTGATCAAACAAACCTAGGTTAATTTTAAGTCTGATTAAGGGCCGCACCTCACCGAGATGCCATGGCGACGCAGCCGGCTACGTATCCAAGCAGTTAACATTGAAATGCATGGTTGCCAAGCCGTTGCCAAGTTAGTTAGGTAAACACCGCCCTCCATAAAATCAACGCCATAATATGCCAGGTTTATTTATTTACCTAACCAATAAGTGATCTTCGTAACGAGACAGAAGAAATAATTCTTATGTACAGGTTGTTTAAGTCTAATTGTTTCGATGTAGAAACTATAACGGTCCTATCAATTGAAATCTAGTCTCATTCCTATCGTTGTTTAACATATTCTTCCTAGCTGTGTCATTCATTATAATTTTGCCACTGACTTTGTGTTGGTTTGCTGAAACATTTCCTCCTAAATCAGGACACGACAGCGGCGACCCCACTTCCAGGATATTTAATATTTTTTTGTCTATTTTGAATAACAAATGACAATCCGACAAAGGGCGTGCTTGACACACGGGTTTGGTTGTAGGGTTTTTCTTTCAATAATAGCGAAATGAATAATTGCACTCTAATATTTAAAAAAAATACTTAAAGTGCAAGAAGAAAATCATTCAAGCTTAAAAAAAATACAATGAATATTGGGAGACGTGATGCGTTGACGTCTTTTACAAGGGTCTTGTAAAGTTTTTGCGTTTGCATTATCTTTTTTTTGTTTGATAGCAACAAGTTATCTTTTTTATATATATTATTTTTATTTGTTTGTTTACATCAGTTTGAGAGACACTGAAAGGGTGCGTGACATTAGTGATCGCAGCGAAAGAGGAGACAGTTCGGTGAAAGTACGTTACCCACGTTTTTGGGGCAGAAATGTTCTAGATTGGATACCCTTCGACCAAAGGCGCAGCGTAGGACGTCCACCGACAATATGGACAGACGATCGCAGGATCACACTGGATGCAGACCGCTAGTGATCGGTCGCTGTGGAAAGCCGTGGGGGAGACCTATGTTCAGCAGTGGACGTCTTTTGGCTGATAATGATGATGTTTGATGTAATGATGATTGTTGAACGTAACCCACCCATATAATTGTCACGTTACTACGTTTTCATTACGTTTTTCAATTTAGAAATAGGTGACTATTTATTGCATATGGTACTGTATCGGTTCTCTATCCCTTGCGTGATCTACAGTAATGAATATAAATTGAACATATGGCATATAATTATTTCTACAACCTTTTTTTTATTATCTTTTATATGCTTTGCTTTTATGAGCACAAAAATATGCATTCGGCCTAAAATTATATTTTACTGAATATTTTTTTATAAGTAGTTTGTCTTCCGGTTTAACTATTCAGGCGGGGGGCATGACGTGGACAGTTTTATGATTTCTTTTTATTTTATATTTATACGAGCACTTAAATTGTACAAATAGCATTAAAGTTTTTCATTATTTTTTATAGGTTTTCTCCTCAAGCTTGAGCCGAGACACACAGGGTTGTACAACGCAAATGTTCTATTATGTGTGCTTATTGTCAGCTTAGTAATGTGCAAAAATGTTTTTTTTAATGCATTAAGAGGGACGTCTATAAGGCGAAACTTGAAGAGTACGCTAAGTACGCACATATTTTTTTTGTTTCTTAATCTATGCTTGCTTCTATTAACTAAAAGTTGTGCAAACAGCTCTATCAAACCCTTTTTTTTAGTTTTTTCTCTGGTTTGAGACACACTGGCAGGGTGCATGACGCGGGCAGAAGGGTGCAGGCGTCCAAGTTGTCGAGCGAGAAGTTTTTATCGCGCCGCGTTGAATAGGAATGAGCGTTGAATAATGCATGCGCCTCGCCCCGCACCGCGGCTGATTTGTTACGTGCAGGGCTGCTAGTATTGAGTATACCTTAAAGTCATTGCATTTTATGTCTCTTAAAGTTCTAGATTGGAGACCCTTCGCCAAAGGCGCAGAGTAGGACGTCCACCGACAAGATATTTATAAATATAATATAATTATAAATGGCACATACATGATTGGTATAGGAAACTCCTGTTAAGCTGGTTATGCTTGTGATAGGAATAGGAGTAACCGCTCTCTCTTTGTCCATACAATACATTTATGGACTGACGACCTTGTGAAGATCGCAGGATCACACTGGATGCAGACCTCTCACAACCGGTCGCTGTGGAAAACCGTGGGAGAGGCCTATGTTTAGCAGTGGACGTCCTTTAGCTGATAATGGTGATTTTATGTCAGATGCAGAGTCAATGATCAAGCTTAAGATACAGTGTGATAAAACGTTTACCCTATATTATCTAACTAACTTTTGCCCGCGACTTCGTCCGCGTGGAATAGTAACTTCTTTCTCCCGTTTTTTACACATTTACCACTATATCTTTGGTCGTAGCGTGATGTTATATAGCCTATAGCCTTCCTCGATAACTGGACTATCCAACACAAAAAGAATTATTCAATTCGAACCAGTAGTTTCGGAGATTAGCGCGTTCAAACAAATAAACAAACAAACAAACAAACAAACTCTTCAGCTTTATAATATTAGTATAGATACCTCATCAAAAGCCTTCCCAAAAATAATATATAGACGTTTGGAAAGGCTTTTGACTCGGTATTAGTAGATGGAAAAACCCTAGTTCTTAATCTGCGGTGTGGTAGCCGAGAGGGAAACCAGCACACTATCTTCCATAATACGGAGTTTTATAGAAAAAATATCCATCGACAAGAGCCTAGCTCTTAAATATGATGATGATGATGCGGATGACCAAGATGCAAGATGTTAGAACATTTTGTTATTTTAGCTAACTGATAGATTAGGAACAAAGTTAGGTGGCTCTAGCCAGATTCAGGTGAACAAATCTGAGTGTAGAGCTAAGGTACTAAATTACTATAAATTTTAAATTGAATACCTGTTTCTTTGCTAATAATAATTACATATATATGGGTTTTTAAACTACTTAGATTTTCAGGGTGCTTTAAGAAAACTTGAAATAAGTTGCGGTAGTGTCAACCCTATATTCACGCTCTGTATTGCTACAACATGATTCTGTTGGGACAAATAGCGTTTAGACCTAATTCTGATACTAGTTACCAGTCGTTGAAGTAAACTTACTCGTATAAGGGCTCGAGTGTATTGCACTTTTGATAATAAGGAAGTGAGTTTCGTTTACGTATTATAACTAAAACTAACAGATTTATTTTGGCATCGTGAAATGTCTAAAATAATTATGGCTTCCTATAAATTTCTTGAATAGTTTAACTTGATAGTGATTATGAGTGACCAGCGTGTGTGTCTAACACACACACAGACGACAATCAGATGAAACTTTGTATTTTACAAGTAAGTTTATTTGTGGATTTTCAAAATATAAAGAGGACTGTGTGCGTTTTATAAATACATTTTCGGTGTAAGCTTTCAAGGCGCTTGGGTCATAGGAATTATATGAAATCAAAAGTCATTCAAACCTGATGGATTTCTGTCTATCAAGCGGAAATTATTTTCTATAATATTGAAATGCTCTGAAAACAAGATAAACACTAGGTAGAAGGCAATGTTGTGAAATCCGCCGGAGACATGCGCCAGTTTCTCTTCACCATATACGTAGGCATCTTTACATTTATCATAGCAATCATGATATTGAAGCCATGACTGCTTCGAGGTATCTAACTGTAATGATTTTAATTAGTTAGTCGAAATAAGCTAGACTAGAGACGTAAAAGGAAAAGCTGGGAGGCTCACTTTTATTTTGGTTAGTCAAAAGAAGAACTCTATTCCTTTTATTTATATATTAATTATTATTTTTGGGCGTAGTTATGTACGTAAAGAGGTAAAGTGATAAAAACAGCTAATATTTTTTCTTATATTATAGTTTTATGATTGCTAAACATAAAAGTTTCATGATTGATGAAGTCTTCAATCGCTACAAACATAATTCTTGAATGTTTTGTGTTTTAACATGCCTCAACTTTTCTTTAAGCTGTCTTTTACTACAGAAGGCGCAACTAAACTCAAATTACCCGGTCAAATGGACACTCACCGATAAATTGGCGAGTCGTAAAGTTTTGATTTTACACAAATACTTCCATTGTTGTGTTCGATGCTAATTATTTCCTCGGCCCAAGTGGGGATTCATCAGTGCGAGTACATGGAAGTAACGGGACAACCAGGCAGCACGGCGCAGGAATGATGCAAGCCATTTGCGGCTTGGAATGGGATTTATATGTTGCGACATTCAAAGACAGTAAAACCCTACATAAAATTATATATTACTAGACATGAAAATATTGACTTCGAAAGTAGAACTTGGCCAAATCAAACTTTTATAAGTCAACAAATTATAACTGTCTTTCCGTCTGACTGCAAATCCGGAATCATACATGTACACTTTCCTAAAGCTAGAGCATACAATTTAAGCTTAAGTACTCTAAACAGACCACCCAAGAAGTGGGCTATTTTGCAAAACCTATCTCTAAAATTTCAAAAGTCACAAAATTTTACTGATAGTAAAATTAAGTGCTATTGACAATTTTGCGTAGAAGACTTCTATTTTATATTTCCATGCGTCTAACGATTGGATTCGTTGCGTGTAAATCTGGTTTAGTTCAGATTTACAAGTCGGTGAGATTCGCCTTTTAAACGGTAGTCGTAACGTAATAGCAAATGCTTATTGTTTCGTGCTAATCTCGGAGAGTTAGATAAAAGTTTTGCTGTTCTTTGAAAGTATCTATAACGATGGTTTAATAGCTTATAGGGTTGGCACAACAGATTCAAGGCGCAAATAGTTCGGGTAACAAACTACAAGTAACCAAAGAAAACTTTGGATGAAGCAATAACCTAATTAAGTAACTGATCAACTATTTAACCTGAGTTTTGGCATAGTTTGAATGGATATTATAAAGTTTGTCAACAATATACTTAATGTTAAAAACAGAAAGTAAATAGGTGGAATTTTGGATGAAATTAATGATTCTTGATGGTGTAGAAACTTTGTGACAAACACTTTCTGTGCGAGAATAATTTAATTGACATAAATAAATATGCTAAGCTTAATTGTATCTAACACTACTATGGACTATTGGCATTACTATCACGTAACCAACTATTTAAACATTACGTTATTTGAACTATTTTCGACGATCGTATTTTTTGGCCATGTTTTTCGTTAGATATATCGGTCTATTTGTTTCATGGCATATTGTTTGAATGTCACTCAGAGAGCGTGACAAAAGTTTGACGTGCCAAAATGTCTATCAAGAATGCTGTTACTTAATAATAGAATGACAAGTGGAGGACTCGGTGATATGTACCTACTCGTGGTTGTTGATTGAAAAATGGAAACTTTTTGAACCACATATTTGCCAAAATGCAGACAATATCAATATTCAGTGGTTTAAAATATCAGGAAAGAATAGAAATTTGAATAAATATAAGAGAAAGAGATTTGAAAAAATAGATTGCAATAGTTCGAAGCATTTAGGTTAGGATATTTCGCACTTTATAGTGAGATGAAAACTTTGAGATAAAGATATCACGAAGTAATCTTCTAATGACAAAGCCATAACTTAACAATAATATTGCTCTACCATCCCAAACCACACCAAAACTTAAGTTCCCTCTCGAGTTGTGTCTTCTATTTGTATCATTCTGTAATTGATAGGTCAATCTAAAACGGTCTTATTTAGATGTATTGACTGCCAATGATCTACCGAAGTGGGTACAGTCGGGAACAGAGTGGCTTGTTGTTTTGTTTCTTGTGTCTGCTGAATGAAAGGTTAAGTGTGGACGTTTATTTATGTCGGTGACTGTACAACGGGATATTGACCCGTGCAGGACTAATGGCAATGCACTTTATTACATCACGCATTGCATTGTTTTATTGGCTACGACCGACAGGTGGGTGAGAGGACTTTTGTTAGGGAAAGCTGTATGTACCTACAGCCTTTGCTCATGGAAAGGTCAATAAAGAGGTAATTTACATTCAGTGTTAAAATGTAGTACAATGAAATTGGGCGGAGGTCAGACAAGAGTTACTAAATATTGAAAGTTCGAGCCTTTAACGCGCTCTTTCTATAGTTTTATACCTTGGTTTTACCAGGTATGGTGAGATAGTAGTAGGTTAAAAATATCTTTCACAATTTGATATCCGATTTCCTATTGTTACATATCCTTATTAATGTTTTACTTAAGCTCTTACAAACAAAACTACACGTGCTACATATTCTCTCTCAACACTGAAATCAACGGCGTGCATTACAAAACGCATCTCGAATGCAAACTAATGGTTTTATTGGCGGGGACCGTTCACTCGCATCACAATGGCAGAAGGTGCGCCTGCGCCGTTTGCGCCATCTTGCGGCACCAAGAGCGACTAAAGGTCAGGAACTAATAATGCCAGTTGACACCGTTCAAGCCTCAAGCTTTTAATCGGAGACAGGAATTTGATGAATGCAAATGAATAAGCAAGGCTGGTAAGATTTGCAATTTGTGTAGTGAATCATCGAAGGACCATTCTAGGAATAGAATTGAAGCTTATATTTCATTTATTTGTGTATTTTGAAAAAACGTTATTCACAGGTTAGTCTTCTTTTTCATTTGTGTCGGCAAGAACACAGGCTTAATCTTACTTGCCTAGAAAGCGGCTACCGTGATAGCCCTCTGGTTACTGACAAGCAAGTGCTCATACAGGTCAGTAATAGGTTTATTGTAATTTTTTCTATGAATAAGAGAAGGTTTTCATATACTAATATCTCCGCATCACGAATAGCTTTAAGAGCTTAAATTTTTCTCTATCATTAGACTCAATGATTTGTACATTCCATACCTACAAAGACGTGGAAATAGATATCCATCTCCCTTGGGCTGTACAAAACCGTATAGACTCAACCTTGGTCATTCCATCTACCAGATTTAACCAGACAGGAATGTTTACACGAGCAAACTAGAGCCATTAAGTCTTGACATGTTTAAAAACGAGTTTAGATTTGGACTGCGGACCGCAGATAAGAAAAACAACAAAAGATGAAACAATAGGAAAGTTAAACTTCAAACTCGGAGCAAAGGATCTGTTTTCGTACAAAAGATTTGAGCCCGACGCGGTGAAAGGTAAATAACAACGCAACAATAAGCCCTAATGAACTACAGTTTCAAACCTGAGGACAATTTCCTTTTGAGATTCACAAATGGTTTGAAGAATAGTTTGTTTCCGTTATAAGAAACAATGTTTGTCAGATAATAACAATAATCCATGTCGAATGTCAATCACTATTAATCGTGTTTCTGTTAAGTCCATCTCAATTACTAATCCGCAAATTCTGTGTCAGTCCCATATGACGTCTATTCGTTTTCAATAGAACGAAAATGAAATCGCAGGATCATACGTAGTTATTATAAAAACATCAGACAGTGAGACGATTAACCCAAAAGGAAAAGTCAAGCTTTATTGTGAATAGATAGTACAGCACAATAAGCTCAGCCCACGCGCGATGACTCATGCTCTTGCGCACACACACACTGAACGGCAAAAACATTACCTACTTTTGAATAAGTTCCCTTTCTCTTTCTACACCTTTGAGCGTGTGCCTTGTTTAGCGCCATTTGTTACATCAATAAATAAAACAAATGAACCACGGGCCGTAATATCCCGCAACGGACCGACTTAACGGATAAAATATACATCTCCAATATTTACGACGCACCTAACTTTATTACACTTGTCATATTCTCGTGTGAACAGTTAGTTCAACACACGCGTTTTAAAATTAAAACTCGAATCGAGGATCGCTGTTTATACGAGAGCATGCCAAATGGCATCTAGCGTTTAAAGAGCAATAAATTGCCCGCTAAATCCCACGGAGCGATGACAAACAAAATGTCCTTTCACCTGGAGACGCAGATAAAACTGAACTTTATCTTCAACGCTCACAAAAGATTTAAAAATACTGTAACGTTTAATTTTTGTTTTATTTTTCTGAAAAACTAATTAACGATGTAAATATGATTTGATTTTGAAGTATGCAAAGTTGCCCAAATTGATACAATTACTCACAACGTCTTACGTTACGCCAGCAAATAATTACATATCAAATTGAAACGCAAATAATTAAGTATTTGCCGATGAATGAGATACAATCGAAGGCTTCGTCCGTTTCGAAACGTTTTCAAAGGCTGTCGTTTTTATTACACAAAATCTATTTGCTTATTATTACATTGGACATTAATATATTGTCGCATTAAACGTCCAGTCACAGCAGACAAAGCGTGACGGAGCCAAGCGGGCGCTGTGGCCATGAAGTGCGTAGAGCGGCTATACGTAGAAACGGTGACTCACAGACTGAGAAAGAGCATACAACTCACTACGTAACAGATAAGGACGGCAGATTCCAGAAAACCGGTTTAAGATTTCGAGTTTCGATCCGATATGCTCCTGTGTCAAGTAGACTACACTCGAGTAGAGCTCTTATCTACTGGCGTTCACCGGGAAGTCGTAGATCACTAATCCTTTTTTAGGGTTCCGTAGCCGAATGGCAAAAAACGGAACCCTTATAGTTTCGTCAAGTCTGTCTGTCTGTCTGTCTGTCTGTCTGTCTGTCTGTCCGTCCGTATGTCACAGCCACTTTATTCTGAAACTATAAGCATCACATAGCTGAAACTAGGTAGGTAGGTGTATTTTGTTCACCGCTTTCCGATTCAGATACAAAAAGTAAGAAAAAATAATATTTAAGGGGTGGCTCCCATACATGAAACTAAAACCTAAATTTTTTATTTTACTCAAACCTATGCGTGTGGCGTGTCTATGGATAGGTCTTTTAAAATGATGTTGAGGTTTCTAAAACCATTTTTTCTAAAAGTGTAAGGTTTGAGATATAGACGCTTCCAAAGTGGTAAAATGGGCGTCCCCCCCCATCTAACTTTTGAACTAAGAAAATAAAAATTTTGGAAAAAATATATGATGTAGATCTCAACAAAAACTTGCAACGAAAATTGGTTTGAAGGAGATCAAACTATTAGTTTTTGAGATATTGCACATTTTTTTCAACCGCAAATATAACTTTGTCTTTCATACAAACACTATGAAAAACAAAGTTATTTTTGCTGTCGCAATATATTGTGATGTTTTCGTTAATTGAAAGTAAGTGGACCCTGAATTCAGTTAAGGGTGGCACGGAACCCTCAGTGCGCGGGTCCGACACGCACTTAACCGGTTTTTTAGCCTATATCACGGTAATTATTTTGTGGCCGTTTGAAAACTTCTAGTGAGTTAGTAGGGTGGATCGTTGACTGACTAGCTAGAGTCAGGTTTGTTTTGATAGTTCGCGAGTTATTTATCTTATCAAGTGAAGCCTACTGAACAGAGTCTTTAGACGCAGTCTGTGACGTGATGATGTCACCACCTCTTCGATGCTGTTATCTCGAAATTGATAAAACACAACTTAAGACATTCTACGATTAGGGTTTTGTGAGAGTCAAAGCAAGTGTGTCTATTTAGTGCAACTCTATTTAGGAAATTGCCCGGAAAAGTTCTTGACTTTTGCACAATTTTCCAATTTAAAATTTGAGGATTGGATACGTCGATGGGTCTAATTAAATTAATCTCCAAATTATTAAGCTTGAAGAAATTTTGTAGAATAATTTCAGATATTCTAAAAATATTTTTTGTGAGAATCTTTTTGTTTAAAAACTAATTTGTTTGATAGCGGACTTTGTTGCGTATTAAATAAAGTGAATGCAACGATCCAGTACATAGCTACTGCGCCATTCAAGTGCAACCGGATAGTCATCTCGTCACCTGCTAATGGGAATATATTTTTCTATCAAAATTTTGTCCTTAAATTGACCCTAAAATATGATTTTTTATTAGAGATGTACCGACTAGTCGCCGACTAGTCGGTAAAGCCGACTAGTCGGCCATTTTTGTAGTCGGCGACTAGTCGGCGATTAGTCGGCTAAATACGCCGACTAGTCGGCCCGCTTCTGACTCATGTTAATATGCTTAAAAAATTGAGTGATTGAAATGAAATTGTATCTTTACTCTTGTTATTATAAGAATAACAGTTTCAGTTTACAATACAATTTAATAATTGGTAGAAAATTTAAATAGGAACTCTTCCTTTAGTCTTTTATAAAATAACAAAATATAGGTTAAAGCAAATAATCCTTGGTAATAAGTAGGTTCAATTATAACATAAAAAATAGGAACTCTTCCTTTGACATCCCAAACGTCGAGCAGTGAGTAGCATTTACTCATATTAATATTTCGTGTTTAGACCCGTCATGTCTAATTCTCATTGTAATGCAACGCGAAAGTTTAAAATCTCATATCCCAAAGTTATTCAATCTCGAAATTAATAAGGATTAAAAGAACCTAGTTGAAGCATCAGTTGTGAATGTTTGCTCGTAATATTTGCCTTTTTCCCCTGACCACCACGAGAAATAACTGCTTGACACTGATTGCACTTCACTTTACTGCTATCTTCTCCCTCCAATTCGTCAAAAAAAAATCCAAATGCGTGATTTCTTTTTCGACATGACGCAAACAATCTTATTTAGTTAATTTCACTATTAATTCAATTATTTGCACTGTGTTAGCTTAGTAATTGAACGTTATATATTCTTTATTTCATTAAACACCAATAAAACACACAGTGTGAGGAGAACCCACTTACTTATTTGCTTATGATTGTCGATGTACCTCAATTTGAAAATTAAAATGTAGATTCGTTATTGGCTGTAAGTTTAGTAACACGGTAATATAATAACTAATAAATAACTAGACCTGTGAATCTTGTAATATTAAAAAAAAATCGTCGTCACTTGAATTTTACCGAAAGTAATGATCGGCCTGGCCGACTAGTCGGCCGACTAGTCGGCCATTTTGCTGCCGACTAGTCGGCTAGTCGGCTAGTCGGCCAAAGTCATAGTCGGCACATCTCTATTTTTTATCTCTATTGAAGTATTTTGTATATCTTCCCATAAACAATGGTCATTCAGGAACGAGTGATAGAATAGTGTGGAAAAGAAAAACATACTGCGCCGACCCCAGATAAACTGGGAACAGGGTAAGCGAATGATGATTCAGGAACTAGACTAGATCTCAAACTGCGCACGCGTCGCGTGTGCCTCGCTCGAAAGAAAGTCGCCATCGCAGGAATTTTCCGAGCGGCTGCTAAAGATCGCGGGCGGTGAATCATTACGTTTTTGCGCCGGAGAAAATCGCTACTTCATCTTGGAAATTATACACCGGCAAACGTGGACTTTGCTACAATATTGACGTTGTTGTGATTTTTGCAAGATATCAAAGGATCTTATTGAACAGAACTTTATAGAAACTGGGCATACTTTTGCGTCAGCATGTGTCTTTACAAAATGTTCGCATAAAATATTTGAAAGAATACACACAAAAACTATTTTTGAGAAATAATTAAGGGTTAACGAGGAATTCAATGGCAGTTTAGGCATTTTGAGGTTATGTTTTGTGATTGCAGAGTTATGGCACCTATTAAAAGTCATCTAAAATATTTAAGTGTTACTTTTAAACCCCTATTCGTTAGATTATTTTAAAAATACCAGTGCAATTATACTCGACTCAATTTTTTTTTTTTTAATTTAAACCTATGACTAGGCACAATATTTACGCATGGCTAAAGTGAATGAGTCTTTACAAGGTACAAATTGATATCAAAAATATTACCTTAGTTTAATAAGGCTATTTGCACTTTTCTATTGACTGTATGGTTGACACCACTGGTTGACACTGTATCTATGTACGATATATTTCTTCGAATATCCAGATTTTTATCTAGCTGTTTTTAGTACAGCTACTTAAAACAAAACACGATTGAATGAGTCAGTGCATGCAGCTAAAATAAAATAATCTCCGCTAACCTTGATGGCTTCACAACGTTTAAAAATTATCTACTATTTTGCATTAAGTCTATTTGCTATCAATTAATGAGTTTGTAACATGTGTTATTTACTCGTATTTATTATCTTTACGAGAAGCTACCGCCAACAAGTTACTTTACGCGTGAGTAAGCACGATAGCCCCTGTGATACGCCATTCATTTAAGTTACAAGTTAATAGCAAAACAAGTATGGAAATGTAAGTACTTTTTTATTTATACAGGGTAACTGATGGGATGAATCATATGTTTGTATTTCTATTGAAATCCAGAAATCCTTAAATCCGCAGAAAAGTTACTACGGCTCTTGCTACGGAAGCAACATTAAATATTATCAATTCACTTAGTACCTATTTTAATTCATTAATAATTACCATTTTTTTGCTGACTTTTTTAAATCAAGTAAGCTGGTCCTAAAATTATTTAATTGTCTTAGTTTATGTTTCTGTGATTATTATATTACTTGGAGCGATTAGAAAAAATAACTATTTAAAAGCAGAACATTCAAGGTTTTACATTACACATGGTTTACATTAGTAAGTGCATGGTTTTACATGGGGCTGTATGTAGCAATCAGTGGATTAACAAACTGAGCATCATCTCTGTAACTAGTGCGTGACGTTCAGCTTACGAGTAAATTTATATCTCGAAACTTATGCGATCTTTTATTCATAGGAGTGATTCTGTTTGACACATTACATAACTGTTGGCATTGAATGGGCCGGTTTGTTGGTAAACACTGCCAGAACATGTGTGTTTATCTGTGAAATACTGTAAAATTTATTGTGATAATTTGTTGAAAGAATAGTGACTGCTGCTGTTTGGCCTTTGTTACTAATTGTAATGTGTCTGTGCTATTTCAGTGTAGCTCAAGAAATTTACTTGTGAAGAAAATAATGCTGATTGATTAGGCAATAAATTCTATGATATTGTGTTTTTAAACATATTATCACATTATGTATTGTTTTTAAACTTAACTTTTATCTAGTAGATGCCTACTTTATTTAACGAGAATATTAAAAAAATACGCAATGATGTCAAAACAACAACTTACACGCTGATTTTTATATCTCAAAGATGATAATGCGATAATGCACCTACGGTAGCTGTTTGTGGCACAAGAAAATGTACAGTCAATTTAAAATGTAAATAGAATAACAGGCAAATTAGTTCACCTGATTCATACATCGACTTCTGTTTAATGTGTATCTTGAATAGTTTAGCTAGATAGAGGTTCTATTCTGAAAGTCTGTAGAGTGTTAGAATTTGTGTAAATATGTAGTTACTAGTACTAGCTTTTGCCCGCGACTTCGTTCGCGCGGACTTCAGGTTCGTCCCGTCTAGTTAAAAAATGGTTATTGTGGGTTATTCCTAAGAGATAAACATATACCATCACGGACTTTTTTGGAGACCTTTTTAAGTTGTACAATACTGTATAGTCCAATCAATGAAGCTTTTTTCACCCGAATAATTCTCCCGTTGTTGAAACTTGGCACATAGTGAAAATAAGTAATACAGATTATAGATATACAATAATCCAATGATTTTTTTTACGAGAAGTTAGGTATTTATACCTAAACATGGAAATCGTTTATAACTCTCTGTGAAAAAATTCTCAGTCTGAAATTGTTCGTGTATACGTATGTATGTATAAGTTAGAATAGGTAAGAATAAGAATCCAATATTTTTTCGATTTCCGAGATACTCAAAATTAAACTTTTTGCATTTTGCTCTATAACTTCTACCGAAAAAATTCTCTGCTCATTTTTATTTTTTAATATGGTTTTATTTACGTATAGCTTTATTAAGTTATCCAAAACATTTTTCAATACAATATTACAATTCTTATTTTTACTTAATTATGGCTCGTGAATAATTGCTCAGGCAAATTAAATGCGTTTCTTAGTTAGGGGTCGCTCTATTGAAGTAGATTTTTCAATAATCCAATAAAAAATCCATTAAATACCAAGTTTTTAAAATATCAATAACGGGTAACATTGAACATTACCGCCACTTAGAACCGACCGGGCGCGCGGCAGTGCAGTGGTGCGTGTGCTCATATCTAAAACGTACTGCAGTCAGTCTATCTGTATAAAAAAATGATGATAGTGTTTGTAGGTAATGGCTGTCACCCGCGATAGCCCAGCAGCTAACTTAGGTGGTCTTGGAACTTGGGCACACGGGTTCTAATCCCAGTGCATCACATCGTATGTTATTCATTTGTATGTATGTTCTTATGAGTTCTTTTTACTTTTTTTTAAACAAAATATTGTGTTTTTGCAGTGATTATTTGCCAGTCGAATTCAGTCCTTATATGTTAGGACGTAAGGCTTATTTTGGCGGACGACTGACAGCGGAGTCTGGAACGCGGCGTGTTTTTATTGCGATTTCTGTCGGGCGAAAGTAGTTCTTATTTTCATAATCGGAAGGCTTGTAGTCGGCTGTGATGGATGATTGAGGATTCTAGAATGCCGTCTATTGTATTTCGGCGCCCGCGCACTCCATAGCTATCGTATAACTATAGTATACTATTATTCAATTATTGTGACGGTATTTAGCGCGCGGTCCTTAAAAGTCATTCTGTACAAAGAAAGACATTTCAGTTTTCGTTCATCTCAGTTACCTACTTGACCAATCAGAGGACAATGACTCAACGCAATATAATAATTACGTGAGGAGTTTAACGAGAAATGGAATGAAAAGATGGACCAAGAAATAAGTAAACGACGGTGGAAAAGCAAAAGGCTTAAGCGACACTGACAGATATTGGTCTTAACTTAGTTGTATTCAGCAAGATTTTCTGCGTCGTTTGAGCTGGGTTTGGTGTAAATCAGGATTGTTGTAAAATATGTTTATAGAATTTATCGGAGCATATTGAATTAATGAATGACTTTCTTTATATCGGACAATGGCATCCATAATAATAAATAAACAATTAAAATTACAAATAATGAATATCAATTAAATATTACATTTGATAAAATAAAATTAAAGCACGATTTTTTTTCTAATAAAATCTAGGTAGAACATACATTAACGATCTGATTAATGAAAAATATGACTGCCCCATTACCTATAGATTCAATGGAAATCAAAATACTGTTGGTTCCTCCCCCGCAATCTGCATAAGCAAGAAGCCTTTGTACTTTAGGCGTTGCAGAAACAGCATTCTAAATGCTTTATTTAATGTCACTTTAAGTGCCTTTAGCGCCTTTTGCGTATAGCTGACCCAGAGGGAGCCCGAGTAGAACAACTGGCAGTGTTTGAGCTTAAGACCTCCGTATGTGTTTTTGACATTTAGAATAGATTTGAAATTCTTTTAGAGAAGAAAAAATGACAGAAAAACTTTCATAGTCACATCTGTTTACATTGTTTCTTAATAAAGTGAATATTTAATCCGTACCTACCTATTTTTAATACCAAATTATTTAATCTGCAAGTAAGAACAGGAAGTATGCTTCAAGGAGAGTTAACTTAACTTCATTACTACATCGAGCAAACCTCTGGGCCAGCATATTACTCCGGAATGCCAAGGCGTATTTAAAAAAAAATAGAATAAGCGACACCAAAAGTCTACTAATTAATCATAAATATTGTTGGTTTTCTAATTTTGTTGTTGTATTTATAATTAAATTTATTTTATATTTGGTTCAAGTGATTAAACTAGACCGGTTGCACCCGCGATAATTTCTTATAACCCGAAACCGCACCGAATTATTGCTTATTTCAGTAAGTATTAGTGTTGGGAAATAAGTATAAGTTATCGAAATAATATTTTTAGTGTAATTTATTTAACAAACAAAGAGATAAGTTTTTTAATAAAAGCATACAACGTAGTAATTGTAATTTCTTACATAATAATAATAGTCCCCCTAGCCGATTTTGACTACGGTGGCCATTCACAACGACTAACCGACTGCGCGGGACATATTATAGTGCACAAGTGTGTGCGCAAACACAGGTGCACTCTCTATTCCTTTCACTCTCATAGCCCGATGGGACAGCAATCTGACACGAACGGAGAGAGATCAGGAGCAGGACCAACGGCTTTACGTGCTTTCCGAGGCACGGGGGTGAAACACCGCCAACTTCCAAACTCCGGGCTTCCCTGAGTATTTCTGAACAGAAAAACCCAGGTAAATTTTTTGGCCCGACCCGGGAATCGAACCCGGGACCTCTGCCGCAGCCATCGCTTAAAAATGCGACCCTCTTACCGCTGCGCCACCGAGGCAGTTCTTACATACTACACAGAAAAAAAGATTTTTAAAATATTTTACACAAACACCTTTCTCCTTTTTGATTTGTCTGTATCAGAACATTCACTTTTAACATATTTCTACATCATACATCTTGGCCGAGGAATATTAAACAATTAAACTTCGATAAAACCATGTAAAAACGTAAACAAACACTCGAATAATGCATTATCGTATTAACGTCTGTTCCCGTTATAATAAAATTAAGTAAACAATTCAATTACCTATAACAGTGCGGGAAGGGGTGTTATGACCTTGTATTCTATGACGGGCCTTTCGGCCCGTTACCCGCAAGGAATCGAGAAAAAAATCATTTAGTGCGGTATCAGGCCGAAAGGCCTTAGCACCATTTTCTTGTTTTTTTGAGTAGCTCTTAAGATAGTAAAATCAAACCTATACTTGTCTCTTTTGAATATACAGAAATGTTCCTTACACAGCCGCCGCACCAGGAGAAGTTTACTGTTTCTTGCTTCCGCACAGAGTGGGAGTACATGCATCCGGTTTTTAAGCCTTATAATGCAGCGAACGTGTTAAACGTAACACAATGAACAAATTTTGCGTTTTTTGTCTATGTCTTGTCGGGCAAAGGTTCGGTCATATTTGGTGCACCCGCGATAGCAGTTTGAATTTTTCGATTGAAATTATATTTTAAATTTCTTGTTAACTAATATATAGAGAACATATAAAATGTAGTCTTTCAAAGACTAATTTCATTGAATAAGTTCTTATTTCACTACACGAAATTAAAGCATGCCTCTAAATGGCGCACCCGCGAAAATGGAATCACCCTGAGCTGAAAAATATATTAACTATTCAGATATCGATATCCCATAAAATTGTACTAATGTAACTTTTGATTCAGACTTTGAGTTATGGTAATTTTTAGCGGTGAATAAAGCTAAAACACTTATCTAATGAAATAAATGTATGACAGACTACATTTTACATGTTTTCTATATTATATTAGTTAACAAGGATTTTAAAACATAATTTCAATAGCCAAGAGGAAAATTAAAACTGCTGTCGCGGGTGCAACAAATATGCCCCACCCAACCTTTGCCAGATTATATACAAAAAACCGGCCAAGTGCGAGTCGGACTCGCGCACCGAGGGTTCCGTACAAACCTGCAAGGTTTACAAAGTTCGTTCATTACGACAATCGAGTCATAACTATGGTATTTTTATTGCAAAATGAAATTCATAACATTACAATGGGGAAAGATGGAGGAGCATAAATTTAAGACAAAGATCTCTTTATCGTTTAAGTAATCCTTTATTTTATATATATTTTGTAATGTAACTAAAAATTTAAGGTTTTCGGAATTTTTCCTTTATGTGTGCTATAAAACGTTGCTTCATGCCAAATTTCAAGATTCTAGGTCGACTGGAAGTACTGTGAAGCCTGGGTTTTGGCGAATGAAGACTGGATAGTGTTATGGTCTTTATGAGATTGTGTTTCTTGAGTGTATGTTTCTACGTGCAATGTACAAATAATAAAAAATACTCAGCTTTCGTGATGGACTTCTTGTTTATTTTAGTAGACTTTTATAACATTCCAATTAATTCCTTGTTTTGTGATAAAAATAACACTTATGTGAAAATATCTTCGATTCTTTACATAAGACGTCAAACGAAAAAGTTGAGACGTTTGCACTTCAAAAGTCACTCATAAAGAAAGTTTTTCATCCTTTAAATTACGAAGAATCGAACAAGTGACATAGAGGTTTTACGCGAAGCTCCAAACCTCTACAGTACCCTTTAGGTTTTGATTCCCTTGCGAGTACTTGCGAGTTTCAAAATATGCAGCTTAAATTGCTGTCTCTTTTGATTGCGTGGACATAGAAGTTTGATTTTGTTACAGCTTAAAGGTATTATAGACCTGAGTATTTGGTATGAATTTCAATTTAATACCTCTACGCGTTTATGAGGAAATGGGTAGTAAGTTTAAAATTATTAAAAAAATATATATTATGTGATGTAACTAAAATTATATGGTTTTCGTAATTTTTCCTTTATCTATGCTATATGACGTTGCTTCGTACCAAATTTCAAGATTCTGAGTTCACGGGAAGCACCCTGTAGGTTTTGATTCCCTTGCAAGTGTCGAAAATTTGCGGCATAAACGGCTGTATCTTTTGATTGCGTTGGCTTAGAAGTTTGATTTTTTTCACAGCTTCAAGGGACAGTAGACCTGAGTAATTGATATAAATTTCAGCTTCATACCTTCACGCGTTCCTGAGAAAAAGGGTCTTGACAGACGGACGGACAGACGGACAACAAAGTGATCCTATAAGGGTTCCGTTTTTTCCTTTTGAGGTACGGAACCCTAAAAACGCAAAAATTAGTTCATTATGTTACGTTTAATTTGTTTACTTTAGTATTTTGTGAGGTGTTTAAGTAACAAAGTAAATAATATGAGAACTGTAAACTAAACAAACATAAACAATGATTTATTCGTTTTTAATTGATTGCGGGTGCAACCAGTCTAGTTTAATCACTTGAACCAAATATAAAATAAATTTAATTAAGGGTATCATTTAAGCTATCACCAATTTAATTAGTTTTGTGTTTCTTAAATAATAGGGTTTGTCCTCAAAATAGTAGATCTGTCACCAAAATGTAGTCACCAAACAATGCAAAATCAGTTCCACAATAAATCACCTAAAATCCTGAGATATAAGGTCTAGTAACAAATAAATGTTTTTGTATGTATTATAATAGGTGTGTCCTAATAAGTATTTAAGCAAACTTATTTAAAGAGATCACCAATAAATCATATAATGTTACTAGAAAATTGCATTAAGTTCAAATAAAAAAATAGGGTTGTCATCATCGTTTCAACCAAAAGATTCTGCTACTTAACTAGACTCGCAAGGTTCTAAATTTCCACTGGTAGTATAAATTATATTTAAATAAAATTTTTAGCAGAGTAGTAAATAAAACAATTAAAGTCAAAATAATCAATATTTATTGTTTAAAATAATTACCACTGAACAATCAGCGCTGGTTTAAAATAGCTAGCTTATGGCTAGCAGAATAGTAGATAAAACACTTAATTAAAGTTAAAATAATCAATATTTATTCTTAAAAAACAATAATCACTGAATAATCAGCGCTGGTTTGGATTTCGCGGATTGGAGCGCGCCAATTTGTCTCCGCCCCTTTGATCATTTTTTCATAAAAATTATAAATTGATGTATTAAATTGGTAACGAATACTATTAATTTAATATCTGAACGAAATAAAATGTTACTACTGTATTGGTGACAAAATATCAAATAAAAAGGAGTCGCAGTCAGGGATCGATAATCGATTTATTTGGTGACAGATCTACCATTCTGAGCACAGAGCTATTATTTAAGTAACAAAACTGTTATTATAAGAACGAAGTTTATATTCATGTAATGCAATATAATTTTATTGGTTATCGATCTCTTATTTTACACATATATTAACATTAATTTGATAATTCATACCTGGGAACAATTTTTGTTTATCTGAGAACGAAAATATTTCGTGGCGATAGATCTATTTATTAGGTGATACAACTTGATGACAAATATAAATTTTGGTGATAGAAAATATAGTTCCCTTTAATTAAATACAACAACAAAATTAGAAAACCAACAATATTTATTATTAATTAGTAGACTTTTGGTGTCACTTATTCTATTTTTTTTAAATACGCCTTGGCATTCCGGAGTAATATGCTGGCCCAGAGGTTTGCTCGATGTAGTAATGAAGTTAAGTTAACTCTCTTTGAAGCATACTTCCTGTTCTTACTTGCAGATTAAATAATTTGGTATTAAAAATAGGTAGGTACGGATTAAATATTCACTTTATTAAGAAACAATGTAAACAGATAACTAATCGGAAATGGGAATCAATCTGACTATGAAAGTTTTTCTGTAATTTTTTCTTCTCTAAAAGAATTTCAAATCTATTCTAAATGTCAAAAACACATACGGAGGTCTTAAGCTCAAACACTGCCAGTTGTTCTACTCGTGCTCCCTCTGGGTCAGCTATACGCAAAAGGCGCTAAAGGCACTTAAAGTGACATTTAATAAAGCCTTTAGAATGCTGTTTCTGCAACGCCTAAAGTACAAAGGCTTCTTGCTTATGCAGATTGCGGGGGAGGAACCAACAGTATTTTGATTTCCATTGAATCTATAGGTAATGGGGCAGTCATATTTTTCATTAATCAGATCGTTAATGTATGTTCTACCTAGATTTTATTAGAAAAAAATCGTGCTTTAATTTTATTTTATCAAATGTAATATTTAATTGATATTCATTATTTGTAATTTTAATTGTTTATTTATTATTATGGATGCCATTGTCCGATATAAAGAAAGTTATTCATTAATTCAATATGCTCCGATAAATTCTATGAACATATTTTACAACAATCCTGATTTACACCAAACCCAGCTCAAACGACGCAGAAAATCTTGCTGAATACTACTAAGTTAAGACCAATATCTGTCAGTGTCGCTTAAGCCTTTTGCTTTTCCACCGTCGTTTACTTATTTCTTGGTCCATCTTTTCATTCCATTTCTCGTTAAACTCCTCACGTAATTATTATATTGCGTTGAGTCATTGTCCTCTGATTGGTCAAGTAGGTAACTGAGATGAACGAAAACTGAAATGTCTTTCTTTGTACAGAATGACTTTTAAGGACCGCGCGCTAAATACCGTCACAATAATTGAATAATAGTATACTATAGTTATACGATAGCTATGGAGTGCGCGGGCGCCGAAATACAATAGACGGCATTCTAGAATCCTCAATCATCCATCACAGCCGACTACAAGCCTTCCGATTATGAAAATAAGAACTACTTTCGCCCGACAGAAATCGCAATAAAAACACGCCGCGTTCCAGACTCCGCTGTCAGTCGTCCGCCAAAATAAGCCTTACGTCCTAACATATAAGGACTGAATTCGACTGGCAAATAATCACTGCAAAAACACAATATTTTGTTTAAAAAAAAGTAAAAAGAACTCATAAGAACATACATACAAATGAATAACATACGATGTGATGCACTGGGATTAGAACCCGTGTGCCCAAGTTCCAAGACCACCTAAGTTAGCTGCTGGGCTATCGCGGGTGACAGCCATTACCTACAAACACTATCATCATTTTTTTATACAGATAGACTGACTGCAGTACGTTTTAGATATGAGCACACGCACCACTGCACTGCCGCGCGCCCGGTCGGTTCTAAGTGGCGGTAATGTTCAATGTTACCCGTTATTGATATTTTAAAAACTTGGTATTTAATGGATTTTTTATTGGATTATTGAAAAATCTACTTCAATAGAGCGACCCCTAACTAAGAAACGCATTTAATTTGCCTGAGCAATTATTCACGAGCCATAATTAAGTAATAATAAGAATTGAAATATTGTATTGAAAAATGTTTTGGATAACTTAATAAAGCTACTTATATACGTAAATAAAACCATATTAAAAAATAAAAATGAGCAGAGAATTTTTTCGGTAGAAGTTATAGAGCAAAATGCAAAAAGTTTATTTTTGAGTATCTCGGAAATCGAAAAAATATTGGATTCTTATTCTTACCTATTCTTACTTATACATACATACGTATACACGAACAATTTCAGACTGAGAATTTTTTCACAGAGAGTTATAAACGATTTCCATGTTTAGGTATAAATACCTAACTTCTCGTAAAAAAAATCATTGGATTATTGTATATCTATAATCTGTATTACTTATTTTCACTATGTGCCAAGTTTCAACGACGGGAGAATTATTCGGATGTCTCCATACAACGAATCTCCTCGTTGATTGGACTAGTAGTACATTGTTTTGATCTATCTTGTAGGATTCAGTCAGCGTTTGCAATGTAAGCGCAAAAAATGTGTTTTTTTACGACCTCACATTAGAAACCCCCAAAAATTGTAGCCTATATGTTATTCTGATGTATAAGCTATATTGTGGTAAAGTTTCATTCAAATCCATTCAGTAGTTTTTACGTGAAAGAGTAACAAACATCCAACTGGCACTCAACCCCTGCCAGAGCGAGTTGAAGCGATACAGTCCTACCCTACCCCAAAGACCGTGAGGGAGTTGCGCAGATTTCTCGGTATGATAAACTTTTACAGGCGTTTTATACCTAACGCTGCTGAACATCAAGCACCCCTTCATGCCCTCCTCACTGGTTCGGTTAAAGGTTCGCACCCGGTCAACTTCACGCCCACGGAAGAGGAAGCCTTTGCCAAATGTAAGACCAGCTTATGTCAAGCAGCGTTGCTGGCACACCCAGACATTGACGCAAAACTGGCCATCGTCACCGATGCCTCCGATTCTGCGATTGGTGGTGCATTGCAGCAGTTTAGAGACGGGTCTTGGGAGCCACTCGCCTTTTTCTCACGTAAGCTGAACGTTGCGCAGAAGAAGTATTCCCCTTACGACCGTGAGCTGCTGGCCGTATACGAGTCGATTAAATACTTTCGGCATATGGTTGAAGCTCGTCATTTCATCGTTTATTGCGATCACAAGCCCATTTGCTACGCATTTCATAATCGCAAGGAAAATTGCTCGCCAAGACAGTTTAGACATCTGGATTTCATCTCGCAGTTTACCACAGACATCAGGCACATTTCAGGTAAGAACAACGTCGTCGCTGATGCCCTTTCACGAGTCGAGGAGATAGTTCAGCCCATTGATTTGGCTCAGCTAGCTGAATCACAAGACTCCGACCCAGAACTCAAACAGTTACTCAGCGACTCGACCTCATTGCGTCTGAAAAAGATGAAACTGCCAGGATCGAGTTTAGAACTGTACTGCGATGAAAGTAACGAGAGTTTGAGACCTTACGTCACAAATGAAATGCGTAGACAAGTTTTTGACAGCTTGCACTCACTCAGCCACCCAGGAGCAGCTGCTACCACAAAATTGGTCACGGAGCGCTTTGTTTGGCCTGGAGTTCGACGAGACTGCCATGAATGGACGCGCTCATGCATCGCCTGTCAACGAGCCAAGGTAACTCGACACGTTCATTCGCCTCTCGGCACATTCAAACTTCCACGCGCACGATTTACCAAGATCCACATCGATCTCATCGGTCCACTGCCACCATCCCAAGGATTTCGTTATTGTCTCACGATCGTCGACCGTTTTACACGTTGGCCTGAGGCAATACCGCTCCAAGACATAACGGCAGAGACAGTGGCAAGTGCACTACTACAAGGTTGGATTTCTCGATTCGGATGCCCTACTGAGATAGTCACAGACAGAGGACGCCAGTTCGAATCTGCACTTTTCCAGCGCCTGTCTGACTTAGTTGGCTTCCATCATCGACGCACCACTGCCTACCATCCAGCATGTAACGGCCTAGTCGAGAGATTTCATCGACAGTTGAAGGCTGCCATCACATGCCACGCGAACCATAACTGGGTTGAGTCATTATCGCTCGTACTTTTAGGTATACGAGCAACCCACAAGGAGGACCTCCATGCTTCACCAGCTGAGTTGGTATATGGAGAAACTCTTCGGCTGCCTGGAGAATTTTTCGAACCACAACCTATCGACGTTCCGGACTTGACCGACTTCATTACCAGAATACGTCAGTTCGCACAAAAGGTAATTCCATCTCCAGCTTCACGTCACGTCTCCAACCGTCCAGTATTTATATTTAAAGACCTGAACACTACACAGCACGTCTTTCTACGGGATGATGCATCTCATGGGTCTTTCAAACCTGCCTATACTGGGCCTCACGAGGTTTTGCAACGCGGTGACAAGGTTTTCAAGATCAGGTTGAACGGTAAGCCAGCGACCGTATCAATAGACCGTATTAAGCCCGCGTACATCTTCAACAGCAACCAACCCCAGCAGATTCCTTCAACTCCGGATGTCAACACCGAGGTAAAGACGACGCGGTCAGGTCGGAAGGTGCACTTTCCTGACTATTATCGCCCGTAGCCCGGTCTCTGGAGGGGGGTGATGTGGCGAGCTGCCACATAAATACTTTTTCAGTATTTCAAACTTTTTTAATGTACATATTTCTTTTTATTTTATTTTGACACTGACAATCTTTGAGCTGTCGAAAAAGCCAATCGATTTTTTATGACTGATTTCTGTTTTTGCGTTCTAAATATTTGCTCGCACTCATTATTCATTGTTATTTACGTTCGTGTTTCAAGTACCGTTTTCTTCTATGCCTGTTACTCCTTCTATTTATGTGTTGTATTGAATGTGTCTATTTTGTGATGTAATAAACTGTTCGCGTTGTGACAAAGACTGTGTTCTTCATTTCTACCAACGAACTAAACACATCACACACGCAACCACAACCACACATCCATACATCCATACTTACAAACTTTCGCCTTTATAATAGTAGTAGGAAAATACAACCAAAGGAAGATTACACGCGAAATGCTTCCGAGATCATACAATCCTGAAAAAAACGGCTTCTAAGGGCCTAAAAGGCTTCTCCTGGTAAGTTAACTCTACCATAAGCCAAGCCTGGGCACGGAAGGATTGAACTACAGTCAACCCACTGCCCCTGATTCGCGTATTTTCGGCATATACTGTTGGACTGCAGTACTCATTCAGTCGTGCTATTGTAACACATCGTGTGCTTAAAGTCAGCATTGCAAGGTAACACGCCGCTCTGTCAGAATAGCGAGGTACATATCAATTGAACTCTCGTAGTACAACTGATGCACAACTCTGTGTTGTCTGCCCTGTTCTATTCAATAGCAAAGCAAGTGAGCGGGAAGGCTGAAACCAAAAATATACGTGACGATCATAGAAGATAGAAGCACCTTTTTCAGAATCAGAAGTCGGTTAAAAATACGTTCAAGTTGGACAATGTCTTTCAGAGTAGGGTTTACCTTACGCTAGGTGTTAGCGCGCAAATTGTCTGAATAAAACCAGGTTCCAGACCAACAGATAAAGTTTCATTAGCCGCGGCACTGTCCACGTTTTCTCTAACAAATTACAATGAAGTTGGTAATAAATCACTTTCTAACAATATTGCAGTATCAATAGGTAATTAACCTAAGGCCACAGTTCGGTCGACAGTTGACGTGTCAATGGTTTCAAAATCTGCTTATTTTCTTTTATTAACCCCCGACGCAAAAGGAAAGGGGTGTCAAAAGTTCATTGTGTCTGTCTGTGGTATCGTTTCTTCCAAACGGATGGCCCGTTTTTAGTTTAGTTGTTTTTGTGTCATAGATAGTCGATGAAGGGATCTGACTAACTTCCCTTCCTTATGTCCGATCGATTCGAAATTTAGTATTGTGTCGGGGGGTCTTAGAATTTAGAATTTTACTTTTATTGAGTCTGTCCACCTTACGTCAAAAACTTATACTCCTAGCGTATATGTTTTAAACTATTAATTTTAGTTAATTGAATCATAATGACGGCATACAATTATTATGGGGTATAATTTCCTAATTTCTCTGGTGAATAATTATGGAGGTATACTTTTCAAATTTCTCGGGTGATTTAAGTCATGGTTTAAACCTGGTAACCTTTTTTGTGATAAGGGGTGTGAGTTGGAGCAAGGGTTTAGTTGACAAATTCCTCATTAAAGGTAGGATCATAGAGTAGAAATAGATATTGTTGAACTAGGTAACTGTTTATAGGATTATTCGGTAACTTGGCGTTATCCTGTGTTCTAAAGATTCATCTAAATATAATTTTCGAGGTAACTATTGTTTACAGTAAATGCCCTCCAATTGTAGAATATTGTATCCACATTATATTCATTTGTGGCGAAGCTTGTGAATAATGAGAGCAGCAACAGTTGTAAGTTCTAAAATAACATTAATCTTGCTGTAGCGTGCATTTTGCCTATTTATGTTATGCTTCTCTTATCTCTACTATGTATACGATTGTACGCGTTGCAAAAACTCCTGAAGCGTGGCATTATGTATAACAAACTATTGTTTTTATATCTATTTTATTCAATTTGATTGCACGCTCGAAATACAATAGTGTATTAGAATTTAATAGCGCATTGTGGAACCTATAAAATAACAAATACATATTTGAACTGCCATGTCATTGTTAGAAAGTAATGCAACGTTTAGCAATTTTATTGCACACTTTGTTAAGGTAGGAATAATACTTTATTATCATAGTAACTAAAATCAAAATTGATAATGCTTTGAAGCATCAACAGAAAATGTTTATTCTATCAATATAGTCGAACAGAATCAATCAATCAATTCCAAAAGTATATACATATATACATACATGTCTTAAGATAGGTAATGTGCTTTTATTTATATTGTATAGATTCCAATAAATACATACAAACATACGCTCGAAAAACATAACCCTCCTTCTGACGCAGTCGGGTAAAAAGTGATCGAGTAACGTCGTTGCGTATGGCGGCGGCTCATAGAGTAAGTCTACAAGAGCCATCCATTTAACCCACCCGGGATCACCAAAGAGATCTGATTCCAAATATCACCGAGCTCTATTAATCTATATTTCGATAAAAGGCGGTCCTAGCCGCATGGAACGGAACAAGGCATAATTTTATCGTGGGCCCACAATCGTAAGGCTACTGTTACAACAGCGAGCGCCGCCAGGGCAACCGGTTTGACCGCTTCCACTACCGAAACGGCGCCAATCATAGCCTTAACACGGCTTAGCCGGAGACCTTACTCTGAAACATAAACCCCTATTTTCAAATCTAGCTGTCCCTATTGCTCACGGCGGAATGACCGAATGAGTAAAAGAGATGTGAGTGGAAAATACAAAATTTATATAGAGTAGGCCATTAGATCCTCAGTGTATGGTATAATAGCTCCATATCTATTATAAGAGTCTGGAAAGGTTTTCTCACAGGTTACTGTTTTTTGTTCATATTGAGGATAGCTCTTATGAAATTGGAGCAGCAATTTGGTCCAAAAAGAAAAATATCAAATGTAGATGAAATGAATGAAATTTTGATAAGATTGCTTAGCTTACAAGTTGGTTCTTTATGTCTTAGTGACAAATTTTTTCATTCATTGCTTGGTTACCTTATTACAAAACTCTACAAAGTTTTAATTATTCAAAACATTTCAATAAACTTTGAAAAGATTTACTCTGCTGTTATAATTGATATCTTATCTTTGGCAGGTGCATTGATAAAATTATCGAAACACTTGATAGCTCACTGAACATATAAGATTTAAATATATTCTCCTTATGAAAGCTGGTCTATTTCATGTACAATCACCTGATGGAGGATTCCTGTTCGTAATCTCTTACATAGTCGAGCACTGTTTACGTATGATTAGTCACCAAATGAACAGCTGTCTACAGTCTATACAGTATATTCGATATTTGCTTTGAGCGTTATCAGGGCTCAAATGTAATTAATTTCTTATCAATCGCAGCAAATCCTCTCTGGCTGGCACACGTCGAGTGAGTGTGACAAATCGCAACGCGCGCGTAGAGTTCTGATAAGAGACGAATGGTTTTTGGATTTCGAACGGATACGAAATAAAATAATTTTGTTTGGAGTTTCAGTGGTTGGAAACTTTATTTGAACTCTTTAATATAACAATTTTCATAATAACTACATTTTGACTTTATTCGTCGTGCTTGTTTGTGATTTGTCTTTGGTATGGTATCTGATCATCATCCTTCTTTTGTTTCTGTTTTAACTCCTTGGCTAGAGACCGCGTATAATGATTATTCTCTTCCGTTATTTATAATCCCAATTGAATTTGATCGTCTCTGCAACCGTTCTCTAAAGATATTATATTATGTATTTTATATTTATTATTATATGAAGTAGTTTAGTCCTCTATTTTCCTAATTTCGTGGTTGCCATTCAACCCACATATCTCATGTGGAATATAATACAGTGACGTCGATATGAAAAAGTAAATACAACCTTGAACGGTGAACGTTCATTGGCAATAGTAGATTGTTATACAAGGGGAGAAAGCGACCCATTTCACTCGAGACGTTTCTGGCGCTCGAACGAAGTGAGAGCGCCAATAATTCGAGAGTGAAATGGTGCTTTCACCCGAGTTAAACATACTATTTTTCATTTCGACTGTGAGGAAAAACATTAAAATTACAATAGTGGTTGTATGTAGATGTAATGGTCAGGTATTATGTAGTACAGCGAGAAAGGAAAACTCAAGTTTTTGCACAAAAAGACAGTTAATTTACAGTTCTCCAAACATCTAACATGATTAGAAAGAATAACGACACGAATACATGAAAACAGTACGAAAAAGCAGACGATACGAAATAATTAAAATCCTTGTAAAAAATATCGATCGAATTTTCCCCACAGATAATAATTGTCAAAATTTAAAAAAGTAGGCATAGAGTTCAAAAAGAAAAAATGACACTGACAATGTAAAAAAAAAGTGTCATCTTGGTATTATGGCGGGAAGCCGAATATTTTAATCACAGATTACTAAATGTATATTTTAATTATAGATTGAATCGATTGAATATTTTTAAATCAACGATCATAATAAACATGTTTTTCAATGTATAGCTAAGCAAAAAATTTTATTATATTTATAATATGATGTGACTCAATTATCTTTGATCCAAGCTTTGACTGCATGCCTTGACTCTATACCATGCCAATTAAAACTAAATTACTTTCCACCCTAGGGATGGATAAGCTATTTTCCACCCGGCTATCTACACAGGAAAGTGCTATTTTCCGAACAGGAGAGATGAAAAATAAATATTATGTCAAGATCATGGTCGATAGCTAAAGGTTGCTCTACTCAAACAAGTTATTTTTTGTACTTTTAAATTCACTTAATATACCTTGCTATTATATTATAACAAGTTGACAATCAGTGTGTGGGTGGTGAATTAATTTGGTTTTTTAGATAACTTTAAAAAAAATGTAGCTTTGTTGTTTTTATTAGTTTAATGACACTGATGTGTTTTTAGCTTTTGGCCTCTACATTTCAATTATCACAAAGTTAGCTGACGGAGGATGTATGAATGGGATACCTCAAAACAAAGCTGAAATTGATAGTCATTGATAATTTTGTTTCGATCTCTGCACTAATATGTAGGTGGCATTGTGTTAGCAATGATACGTGTTCTTGATACTCGTACTTTCACTGTATCTTATATGAGATCATTTAATCAAGCATTGTTTTAGTAATTGTTAGCTGTCAGTGTCTTAATGATGCCAGTCATCACGTCTCAGATGATGCACGACGATCACTACACAAATACATACGAATTGTTTTCTTTGTGATTTTTTTATTAATCGCCGCTGAGATTCGATTATCCAACTGTTGGCAGCGGCCGATATATCTTCTCACACGCTGAAATTATCGCGTGTATTGGTGCCAATAGATGGCTGATTGATGGCCGAGCCGGCGGGCATGTATCCATACGCGAATAGCGTAGGCGGGCTTCGGCGAAAGTGCCTCCGAACACGACTTCCTGCGAGGGCCGAAATTGGCGGAGAGCATGACAGACCGGCCACTGAAAATTGCGTGCGTGTGGAAAATGGGATCTATCGAATTTAGAATAATTGGCGATCCATGCCGCGGGGCGCGCACCTGCAGGCGCGATTCATTCATGAGGGCCAAATGAAGCGAGAGGTCGAGAACAATCCGTCGTAATAACAGTTGGCTTTTCTTAGAAACAGTACGGCGTGGAGGCTTCGGCGGAGGGAGTGTTGTGTCTCGCTCGCACGTTGGGCGGGTGAGCGAGAGCGCGTGGGCGGGGCGAGCGGGAGGCGTCCGCTGCATCGCTGCAGCTTCCCGCTCTTCATTATTATCGCTCGTCAAAAGACTCGGGTTCACTGTCAGATAAACGTCGGCCGCTCGCAAACACTCAGGTTTAATGAACTGAAGCGTCGATTCGTTTAGGCTGTTGAGGATCACTTCCTGTTGAGGACGCTAATCAATGAGGGCATTTTATGATGCCGCAAGTCATTCACTCATAGTGGTGGTTTCAGATTTGAGGTGGGTTTAGGTATGCATTGACGCACGAAATAGACATTTTCAGACAGACGAAGAAAATATAAATAGCAATTCATTAAACTTTAACAACCTACATTTGCTGAAAAGTTGAAGCGTTCAGCAGCGCATGACAACGCTGGTTTTATGAGCCGATGGTGAGGCGACGTTTATAAATCATACTTTTATGGTTATTCATAGCGATAAACTCGACGTTTCTAACTAACCCAAGCCTGCGCGAGCGCTAGCGTATGGCTTGCGTTTCGATACGCCTAGCCTACCTGATGCGAAACTAAATTTTAAACAATAAGTTAGGTTATTAATACAGTAATAGCTATCAAAGGTAATAAAATTCAATACGATTACATTAATAAGAGATTGTGATTGTATTAGGTACTGTAGAAAAGGCGAGAAGTGTAGACAAGACTCTACCTAGCAAAAACTTTGAGATTTCATCAAACCATATTTATTATACTTATTCTGGTACATGTACTTTGACAATTTCTGATATTACACCATAATTTAAATCTAGAATGCAATGTTTACCTACTTGAAAATACATAATCCATTATATGCAACTGTAACATTTGATTGCAAAAAGTGGCGATTAGAACGATCAAAGAGTTGATTGATCCGTAACTGCCGTAAGAATGAAACCGCTGCAAATAACCAAGTAAGCTGATTATGTAATGTATTCAAATTGTCGTCGATTTATATTCCTAGTGAGTTCTCTACGCAAATCACACTAGCTTGAGTCACAATCTACTTCGGCGCCAATAAGTGGCTACGCATCTTCAGTCTTTTCATACACCGGAAAGGTTGGACATCCATTTACGTGCGAGAGTATAGACACAAACATCCGAACCATGCAGATGCTGTTGCCAAAAGTATTGTAGAAAAGTTTTTTGTATTTATAAGAACATAAACATTTACTCTGCCACTATACTGTATCAGCAAAAAGTAATCAATAAAACATTTAAAAGTATAACAGACGCGATATAGTAGACAGCGCAGTATAGTATACACGATTCCAGTAATCTTGATGGAACGTCATGGATAGGTCTTTACAATCCAAATCCTAGGTTTTTATCTTTAATTCTTATGTTGTAAGAAGTAACAATGTAAAATGAAAGTTTAAAACAAAAAGTCATTTCTCATGTAACTAAACAAGGCAGTTATTATATATACAATCTATCAATTCTATCAACAAAGTTGACAAAATGTTTGTCTTACAATAAAACTTTGCAACAGGCAGCATCGTACGTTTCTAGCTAACAGATGATTCATCATGAATAGCAAATCAGCGCTATAAAAGCGTACCTACATCATTATGTTAATTACGTATCTAACTAATATAACCATGTGTGGACAGGCAAATGTCACTAAGTTGGCTCGGTTGTATCAACTTCTGAATACATTGACGCCGAACTTGGGAACCTAAGATCTGATTGGGGTCCGACAGGTGACAGAACATTCGAAGATGTATGTAACAGATGATTCATTATGTATGTATATTGACAACTTTCATGATGGGCAAGTTTCATTGTGAACTGAACTGAACTTAGAACCCTCATTCTAAAGTCATGTACTTAGAAGTCACAGTTTAGTTATCTGCTATGTTATTTATCTGTAAACCGTTACAAAGTGAGAATGAAAGGTAGAGTAACTTATACGGTTTTCCTACCGTAAATAACTTTTTATACTAAAAAGTTACACGTAGCAAACCCATATTATCAAATTACGTCAATATTAATTAACAAACTTTTCTATGATCAGAGTTAGCGACCATGGAAGAAGATCATCACAACAATATGTGTTAATTTTAAGCCTGCTAAGTGAATCTTAACTTACACAGCATAACTAACAAAACAATAGATCGAAATCTTTGATCGGAATACCATGACAAAAACAAAATGTTACCATGCTATTTTCAATCGAAGATTATAAGATAAAGTATTCGTAGGTAATAAAATAACTAAACCGCAGTCGTATATCCGTAGACAGATATTCGTGAACTACCAAAAACCGGAATGGTCGGTGATTGTGAGCGCAAAATGGCAGAAATAGAAAACCTACGGCACCAAATAATGGAGTTCTGTTAGCAAAATGGTTTCGGGGAGAGCAACAGCATTAACGGTGTATAATTGGCCAATCAATCGACAACCGAACAAACACTGGCGTGTAATTAACAAAGTGGAAATGGTGAAAATTACTTGCTATTTGTACAGTTTAACAGATGGCATAAGATTTTGCGAGATTAATAGACACGAAGTGCAAGTGTTTATTTTGTTATGGTGATTAAGCTGTTAAGTCTTTGTTTGATTACATAATATTATGACGTCGCTCCAATAATAATATTTTCATTTCAATTTGATAATTTATATCAAAAATACAGGTTTATCGGCCATAGATTTATTTGCAACTCTACATTTTTCATAGAGAAGTTTTCCTGAATCAAACTACCTATTTCTTATCTTACGGTCCATTGTATCACCTTATTTATCTATTCAGTGATTGTATCGTATTTTTATTTGCTCTATCGTTGTATTTTGGTGCCCTAAAAATTGGTAGAGTCATATTATGGTTCATAACAATTATTTCAATTACAGTTGGTAATTGGCTATTTTATTTAAAACTTAAAGTAGAATTTAATTACATATTCGTATTAAGTACGCCTAATAACTCTCAGTGAACCACTAACGTCTTATTGATTGCCCAAGTGTCTTACTCAGCCCTTGTAGGTCGAAACCACATAATCTTGGCTATATTAATTTTCACTCACAATTATTCATATTTGCATGTCAAGTTTATGAAGTTCGAAATAGTCTGTTCGGTAGAAGTTATATGTATTTAACACGACATATTGACTATTGGTTTATATTTGATAAGAGTTAAGTCAATGATTTTTATTATGAAACAGACTAGTAGATAATAACATACAAATGTCTTAACTGTATACTAAACTATATTTTTACCATCTTCTACAATTTTGTTTGCATACGCATAACCGCTAACCTAACTGCGACGTTAAAAACTAGTTTTAGCGTTTAGTTTTAATCAATCCAAAGTTGGTCACGTCCAAGTCTGCAAAAAATAAAAGTGAAATCTGTGCTAGGGCTTTCAAGAAATTCGACTATTTCCATTCCAAAAGTGAAATATTTAATTTGATGATGTACATAATATTAACTACATAATAATGCACACAAAACAAGCAGCTCATCGCACGATGACGTAATCCGCTGTCTATCAGATGTTTCCGCGAAACCGATAAGATAAGAAATAGTTAAGAATAACAATAAGGCAAAAAAGATAAGCGTATTATGGAAAATTAGACAGGTCGTAAGACATTCTGGCCGACCGCGACCGTGGAAACGTTTGGAGGTACAAAATTTTTGTGTGTTATCTTCTTGGACGTTTGAAATATGTTTTAGTTTTTCGACCAAACTTGAAACTGTTGATAAGTAATCAGGATCGTGTTATAAAAAAATACTGTCGTAAGGTCGTAGTAAGTGTAAGTCTTTGAATCTCGAAAATGGAACATGAGTGTTCAGTAGGGCCTGTGTTGAGATTCATTAGCAATAGTTGTGTTAGGTACCTTCGAATTGTTCAATGTAGTGTATTTACACATGTTTTTTAACGCAAGGAGGACAGCGAGGAGTTGATTTAATTTAAAATCTAAGTATTTTAAGTGTATTTTGCTAGTTTTCTTAAATAATACAATAATTTACCCATCACCAAAACCAACCCGTGCACGATCATTGAATGATCTTGATCATTGGTAAATATTTCATTTTCTTACCAAGATTTGCGTAGTATCCTGCCGGGTGCATCATTGTATCTTTCACCGGAGTAAACTTTCCATTTGTCACTTACCTATAATAAACAGAACGCAATGTCAACAAAAATGCATGATCAAAATAATTTAAAACAATGGTCTTAATAATTAATTAGATCTCTAAAATTAGAAAACGAAACTAAAAGTCTCACGTTTTAATTGGCATCATGAAATTTAAGGTATTTGGCATGCTGAAGAAATAAAATAACCTGCACAAAAAAATAATAAAAATTGTTATTCCGAGCAAACGCGTCATTTTACCGGCACAATTCACTTATTAGGTAGAGAACTAATCAAAAGTCAGAAATAGTTCTGAAAGTCTAAGCTGATGTAATAGAATCTGGATTGCTAAACCTAGGCATAGTCTAGCAATATCAGACAATCAGTACATTATTATTAGCAATAAAGGACTTGATTAATACAAATTTGATAGACCGCAGAATGTAATATCAAATGTGCGTGTGCAGATGTTTGCACACACACACTTTATGATTCAGAGATTGATAACGTTTAGCTATTATGTAAATAAAGTATTAGTACAATATGTTTTTTGTCACTAACTAGTCAATATTTAATCAATAGAGGAAGTTACATATCTATATACATATAATAAGACTGTAAAAGATCGATTTCTGTACATTGAAGATTTTTATGAAAAATTGTTACAGGGGGTCTTAATTACCGTAATAGAAGCCAAAACAACAATTTTTAATCTATACATATAATAAGACTGTAAAAGATCGATTTCTGTACATTGAAGATTTTTATGAAAAATTGTTACAGGGGGTCTTAATTACCGTAATAGAAGCCAAAACAACAATTTTTAAAATTTTTGTCTGTCTGTCTGTCTGTCTGTCTGTCTGTTTGTCCGGGCTAATCTCAGAATCTACTGGACCGATTTTGATGGGGCTTTTTTTATTTGACTCAGCATCACTTGGAGAGTAAACTAGGGTAGAAATAATCACGCCAATAGACTTAGGGGGTAGGCAGAAAATATATATTTATAAAAGAAAGTCGTGTTTGTTACAACACTTATAACTTGAGAACGGCTGAACCGATTTGGCTGAAAGTTGGTGGGGTGGTAGCTTAGAATCAGGAAAAGCATATAGGATACTTTTTGTCCCGCTAGACGGGGCCGGGGCTGGGGTAGCACGGGACCGGGACGAAACGGTGGGGAGGTAGCTTAGTACCAGGAGAAGGACATAGGATACTTTTTATCCCGTTCGATGGGGCCGGGGCTAAGGCGGGACGGGGCCGAGGCGAAACAATTTAAAATAAATGTGGGTGGAAATGAATCTGTAAAATGAACGTCCAAATAATCGGTATGGTCATAATAATTGATCACCTTTGATGTACCTACTACTTGCTTCTTATTGTTGTAATATGGCCAATTTTAATGATAAGTGAGTACTATATAAATACTTTATATCTTGCGTACTTATAAGTACTTATACTTAAGTATCTTATTTGTAAAACATAAGCCTATAAATTAAAAATTCTATCCAAAGTCACTATTCCACGCGGACGAAGTCGCGGGCACAGCTAGTGTGTAATAAAAAGTAATCGCAATTCGTTTGTACAACTTGGATTTAGTAGGTATTGTTGCAATACAAATACAAGTTGAGAAAATAATTAAATATTAAAACAAAATGTATACCTACTATAACTTTACCTAACAAGTACAATGTAATAATAATTTGTCCTTGATAACGCATAATTATTGTAGTAAGAATTCATTTATTACAACAACGTAAATGCTACTTTGAATGTAATAGTCATCGCATTGTTTACCCCGAACCTATCCTCATATATCATCGCCGACATTCGCAATTAATTTTATCAATAAACGCACATTAGTCACATCAGTGAAATGGTCTAGTTAATCTGAATGCTCGCATGGGTTGGGTTATTCGACATTATTTGCGTCAAATGTGTATGGCATATTCCGAGGGGCCAAAACGCTAGGTTCGCTGCATACTCGGCCCCAGGCATGCGGAGGCAAGCACACGTGCCTGCCTGCTTCGGAATCTGACCAAATGCCCATCGGAGCTCGATTGTTAGCTAAATAGCATTGGCTTATTTACGAGATGCACTGTTTGCGGCTGGAACAATGTCCAGAGGTGAGAGGTCTCGTGAAAAGGAATGCACTTCTCCACGGCTCGATGCCTTACATCTTTATACCATTGTTCAGCGCGTTTAGACGCTCATGTTTCGGAACTTTATCAACCAAGAAATATGGCTAAAATCGTTAAGCTAGCAACAAAGCCTGTGCCAACGTACAAAACAATTTACCCCGTTTAAGTACAGATAATCCTCATAAATAGCAATTTGCGTCGTGACAAACGATCTCTGTTGTGACGCTCAGTTTGGAAATCGCGTATAATGCTGCTATTGTTAATTATACAAGTCACCGCGTCGCTAAACATACGATTTATTGTCAGCAAACTGGAACAACGATACGTCTAGCGTGAGATTTGTACGGCAGCCGTGTCGCACTACGATGAATAGTCTTAAACATTGAAAAGATAAGACAAATTGTCGTCTAGTCACAGACAAAAAATATCCCGCTCAAAAGATTAACTTTCCTTCCAGCAATCGTTTTGTTTTTCTATTTTAAATTAAACTGCATTTCAAATACTTAATGAAGAAGCCGATTGGTTTGTGTTTACGTGGTATGTCTTTGAATCTGGTTTACGACTTGAAATATCGACGTTTCGACTCAACAACGCAGTAACGTGAGTTCCGCGATCGTACGGGGAGATAGCCGACATCGTGCTTCAGATCTGGCGGTTGTTTTTCGGTCGAAAAACACTATCGGCGTCGACCTTACTGTTTTACTTAGTTAACTTTATGCTTTTAACGGAAACTTATCTCGATATCAAATCTAGAGCGGCGATTAAGAAACAATAGAACATTAATAAAAACTCGTGGCGGAGCGAGGCATGTAAACGTTCCGTGCCTATGAACACCGCGTATCTAAGCACATACGAGTGGGTATTGCAATAAAATGTTCAGGTTGTTGGTACGCTAAAAAAATAGTGCTGGTTACAGGTGTCAAGCGGCGCAGCGTGCTGGGGCTGTATATCTCTCAGTAAGCACCGGACAGTGGCAAATAAAACAATGGAACAATGAAATACGCGGGAGCGAAGCGCGCCTTCGCTAATGAACTGCCTCGCCGACAAACGTTCTTGGTATTAGAACAGACATTAGATCCTGCTGTATTTCGTGAAAGCATTTCGAACGTTACCATTCGGACCTTGGTAGCAAAAGTAGTAAACCGCGCATTACTTGTTAAATTACTTCAGGTAGCTAAGTGGGTAACAGAACAGTTATCATCAGCGTTATATACCAACATTTAATTTGATCCAACGAATGACAGGAAATCATTTGTGATGAAGGGTTTATTTACTACGATCGCTGACATTTATAACGTTCAGGTCGCCCACTCTTCTTGTAAGCATTACGACTACGAATATTGTATTCGAATGAGTGGGTTAAGTTTCATAACACAAACAATAAATCAAAACACTGTTGTTATATATACGAGAAGATCTGGTTTTGTCTTGGATTTATATTTACAACATTGAGTGATATTTCAACTTTTCAAACTTTATTGAGCAGCAATAAAATATGGTACTTTGTTGATACTTCCATCATACTCAAGTTCAACCAACGGACAGTCATTAAGTGAGTAATTATATTCTTTATCATTTTGAGCGTTAATACAGCTTTGGATTTTGAAATCAATAAGTATCCGATAGAGTAGATTATACAAAGTATCAATATACTTCAGCGCGCTACATTTTGAGCGTCTCAATTCGCATTGGCGTTCAATTTCTTCGGTATATAACAATAATTGCATGTGGATAATTGTTGATTTGGAGTCGAGTCACGCGGCTCAAGTGCGTTCGGTCGGTCGGGCCTGGTCTCGGGTGCTAGATGAAAAAGCATCGGCGAGGTCCAGAGCGCGGTATGCGCGGAATGGGAGGGAGCATCCGGCGGCTGCGATTGTTGCCAGTTATCACTGAATGTTTTCCACCGGGGCATTTTGTGCCGCCACAAAAAACCACATAAAGGGCGGGCGCGGCTCGTTTGAGACGCCGCCCTGTGGGAAAATCGTCGCCAGAAAACTGCGACGCAAATAAATTATAAACTCCCTCACGTGGAACGCGACACACGAAGCTCTTTATATGAAACGGATGAACCGCGCTTTGTTCCTGTTGATCGTGAGTTTTTGAGCGATGACACGGGCCGGTGAAATAATTAACAATCCAACTGGACCTCTGAAGCCAATTCTATTGTTTAATTTGCTAATAGTAATCGCGATAAAAACCAGATAATCCTCGTTCAGTTTATTTTATTAGACAATCCAAAATAATTTAAAGATTTAAGTAACCAATATTTATTTTGGTAACATATTTATGGTTTTAACAAACAAATGATAATTAATTATAATACAAACAACCTCTAATCAATTCAATTCATTAATCAATATAAGATCGTGACAACCAATTGAAAGCTACATTCAAACCGAACGCTGAATCAGACAAGCGGTCTATAAACTAGAAAGTACATTTATTTATTTGTCGAACACCGCCCCTCTACTGACATCTCGCGATGATATCACGCTTATCTACAAAAGCACATCTGATAAATCGAGATGAGATGGAGCGATTTGTGAAGCGGCACAATCGGCCTTTGTAGATGTCACGTGATCTCGGCGGGAATCATTAGCGAAAACGGAGCGTCCCGGAATAGATTGACAGAGGGACGATTGCACCTCGGTGATGGATGACGGAGCCGGGTTATTACCGGCTTAATATCCAAGAGAATTAGACGATGAAAAAGTCGGTGAAAAAACCGCGAAGATGACACCGAAATTATGCACAGATTGCGAGGATAACGGAGGGAATGGAATGTTTTATTTCGCTAACATTTGAGTGTGTTTTGTTGAATGATTTAGAGCCCTACCTTCCCGCAGGCTATTGTGGATGTTCACAGAACAGGAAAAATTTTGGTCGACTTTGTTTGTTGCAGCAAAATTATGTCCACATAAATTGCACGAGTTGCAACAAATAAAATCGACTAGACGTCAGTGTGGACGCGCCTGTCGTTCGCATTGAAAACTCGCAGAAAATGCATTGGCGATAAGAAAAAATTCAGTCCGCCGAGCGCATATAAGTACAGCATAGCGACCGGTGGCATTCCATGGGGAATACTCTGCATATCAAGACTTAAAGTAACCATTTACCGATTGCAGATACGCCATGGTCGACCAAGTAATCTGGTCAGATCGCTTCACGCGCATACTTGTTGCTACATATAATGTTTAACCTAAATAAGTAAGAAATATTTCTTTTCATAGCGGATAATGAGGTTTCGAGACTGCGTGATTGTCTCCAATTAAACCGCTCGATAAGTAGCCCTATTAGAATTATAGGTTTTGATGTATAATTAAATCGATTTTGTCCAGATATTTTGGTTATAAAATGGTAATAAAATTACGAATGTTAGTGTTGTCATTAAAGGAGCAAAACAGTTAACGGTTGGGACCGCGTGGAACAAAAAAGGTTGATCTCGGGTCGGTGTGTTGGTGTTGTGTGTCCTTGTCTGTCGTTTGGTTTTGTGGAAGGGCGGAGCGGGACAGGCTTGTGTTTCATTAGGTCTAATGCAAGTTGCATTTAATTTATCGCGCGACAGCCGCGCCTGCCGGGAACACCGACATCAATCTTGCGACTGTGCACCGAGCCGAGTGCCGTTTTATGCAATCTACGTAATGTAGCCGTAAAGCCGTAAAATTAATTACCAACTAAATAGTGTAAGGCAATTAAATATCATTGTTTATGGTTTGTCTATTTTCGAGCCTATAGTTTTTAGTTATTTGGTAAAGCCTACGCGCGCCGCAAGAGTTAACATTTTACCCGCGCTTAAAATGACAACGCATCTTGCGTTATTTTAGTCAGTTTTTTGAAGGCGGTTTTTTATGACTTTTTGTTATAACTCTTATCTCAAAAACTACTGTACCGATTTTGATGAAACTTGCACTGAACCTTAGTTTAAAATATACCTGATCAAACTAAAAAGAATCGCTGTCACTATGACTTGTCGTTTTCGATAAATCCGGGGATAAACATACTACACTTACGAAATTTTGCACACCTGTTTGGAAGTCTTAATAGATCAACATACTCAAATGTTATCTAATTCTTATGATATCATCACACACATACAGGTAGAATTAATTAACTTCCATTTTTGAAGTCGGTAAAATCAAACAAAACAGAATAATGACTAAATATAGAGTAGAGTTAGTTAACCTCTGAGATTGAAAATTGTTAATAATTGTAACTTTGTTCTGAATTTCAAAACAAAAATCCACTTGTTGTTAAAGCAATCTGCTAACTAAATACATGATGATGAGTTTCCGAGAAAGACCGAGTGCCCCCCTCAATAGGCTCGCTAAATTGGGAACACAATGCTTCTCTATTTTTAACGGAGGCATTTTACGAGCAATTATATTTATTGCTGTGGTTATTAAGCCTAGCGAGACAAAAGGGTACGAATCTGCAAGGAACGTTTCCGTGAGAAGCAATTCCTGGGTTGAAACTAAAAAATAATTATTTGTTGGATTGTGTTTTACGTTATCTCAAAAAGGTTAGGTTTGTACATTGAAAACAAATCAGCGACTGCTAAATACAGATTTAATAATTTTGTAACTCGCAAGATAATGACCTACTGTGAAGTAACAATTAATATGTATGTAGAATTGTAGAGCGTTTCTTTAGACAAAACAACCATTCTATAAAAAGAGTATAATGTTATCTTATTAACACATTTCTAATCACAGGTATAGTTAATAAAATAAATAAATAAAAATTACATTTCCAATACAGAAAAAGCTACTGAAGGCTCCCGAATGTCGAGTTTTCACATGTAAATCAGTATAACACGATTTCGGAGTCTATCGTTATGATTACAAAATATTAATTTTCCCCATACATATGTATACTGATCAAGTTCCGTAATATAACTCAGGCTCAGTAGAAGTTAAAAGATACGCTTATTTCTCTCGGACAATTGAACAATCTGTTTTTTTTAGGACTTGTAAAATATGTAGATGTCCGTATATTTTACTCTTATCATATCAATTGTCAGGTAACTATTATCTCGAAATCAGAGCAAAAGTATTCCATCTCTAACAGCTACTTCACTCTAACTCTTGTATGCTCTACAAATCCAGTATTTTTTGTTTAAGTACTCTACAAATCCTTTTTTTAAATATCATTATAGAACACAAAGTAATTTTTTTCTATAAGTATAGGTTTTTTGAAACCATTTCGAATAGGAACTTACAAAATATGTTGCATAAAAAAATAAGGTTTCGCGTGTGGCAGTTTTGATTCCACACGCAACGGCTCGGTCGTAAATAAAATATCGACATTAACGGCTCCTTAATATTAGAAAATTCTCGAAGAAAGCGCATTTTTAATAACTCCGCGTTACGCATTAGCTGAAATAAGTCTCGGATTTACGAGAACATTAAGTGCTTTCTCAATTTTATTTCAGCTATAAAGTCTATAATAGGTTCATTTGCCTAAATCTGACGCAAGTGAGACCATGACGCTAACGCAATTAGCTTATAATAATTACGAAAAGTATTTTATAATTAGCTTTAACTCAACATTAGGTTCAATATGTGTGAGAAAAATGATACCAATTAAAAAGTCGTTATAATTGCACTTTATTATGTATGAAAAATTTCCTCTATACAATGATGAAATTCAGTTAAACAATAATAAAAGTAGAAAAACAATAATGAAAGTAGGAAATAATATTCTCTATATTTGTACATAAATAACAATATAGGTAATTTGCATACAGTGAATAAAACAAGAGGCTTAAAAGCAGCGATCGACAAATAGAAAATATTGCTTTTCAAAATAATATTACGAAACTGGCTACTTAGACTTGGACATAATGATGACAACACCAAAGAAGGTTTGGCTGGATGGATATAGTCTAGAAGCCGTAAAACTCATATATAAATATGGACTTGGACAGCACTAGAGCTGACAGATAGATAGATAGATATTGGATTGTCCCGCGCATACTTTACTTAATTGATGTAATGGAATAACAAATATTCATCAACACACCGAGTTATCTCTAAAAGTCTGTACTTAGACGGGTAGAAATAGCCAATCAACATTTTTCCAGGGGACGGCATTATCAAGTCTCCGTCTCGATAATGAAGTGAAACAAAAACTTCTAATTGTGCGTCGTCGTCCGATGTTTTCATTACAGCGACGATATTTGCAAACGAAGCTTTTTTCGTATAAAAACTTTGACTTTGGTCGGTTCCATTCAATTGTGATTGTACAAAAAGTTACTTTCCAACATTTATTCGGACGTTTTGTACCGCGTTGACATCGCTCGAAACTGACAATTTATTTGTGTAGTTAGTTGCCTCATTCATTAATTACTACTTAAACGCTTAAATCCCAGCCGATACAAATCGATACAACTTACATCGACGAACCAGTTGCCTCAAAAGCTCGTTGGCAGGCATATTACTTTTTATACTCTGCACGATTAACTAAAATACCCGTACATTCGATTTCCGAGAACACCGAGGAAACGCCAAACTCACATAATGCATAGCAAATGAGTTCGCATCGTGAAAGATTACCGACAGTTAAATGATTTCGCGAGCGGAGCCGGCGTTGTTCGCATACAAACAAACGTTTGTAACTTTTGACTATTTTGCCGGCCAGTTAGTTTGGTTCGGGTATAAAGCGTAGACAAGGCAAAAGGTAGCGGAGGCCGACGGACAATCAAAGCGCACAGGAGCCCAATTGCGAAATAAAACGTACAAATACAAGTTTAATTAAATCGCCAAGACCGGTGTGTGCGGGCGTGGCGGAAACAATCCACAACGATAGTTTAACAAGTGAACTCCACTGGGCTTCCATTCTGGCTGTACCTGACCGGTGCATCGATCCAGAAAACGTTTATTGCAATTTTGTAACGCTCTGTATTGCAATACATGTTACCGATAATAAATTATTTGGATGCAAATTTAATATTCTGAATGATTTAATTATTCAGTTTAGTCCTTACTTATAATATTAATACAGTTTTAAAAAAAGGATGCTCTTAACCGCATTATACATTATTTAAATAAGTAAAAGCTTCTTTAATGCACTGCTTCCCTAACAATAGATTTGCTGAAGTTCTATTTAATTGTATCATTATTTTTTCGTGAGGTTTTGATAGAAATATTATCGACTCGACTCTACATACTGATGGACCCGCCCAAAAATGAGGTTAGAAAGAAATTCATAGATAGCTAACATTATTAATGTACTTAAATGAAATGTAAATACAGAAAAGTAATTGACGCTTTTACAAGGAATTATCTTAAACGATTGAAGAGCTGAGTACTAAATGCCAATTTAGTTGCATTATTTATTCTTCGTGTAGAGCCGAATGCAACATTTGTTAATATCAGACATTAGTTTCGCCAACGACAATGACTCAAACCAAACAGGTATTTCTGGTTCCAAATCTGGCTGGATAGTAACGATTAAAATCATCGAACATAAACGCTCTCTTTATAGGTTTATTTAAGTTGGCATTAAAACGTTATAAAGGAGCCTGACACCGATTTCACACAGCTATAATCCTCATTTGTCACTTCTTTGGAGAGCGAAATTAAGATAAATAAGAGGCAAGGAGTGGATCCTTTCGCTCGACTCCCTCCGACGCTGAAGAAGGTCGGGTGTCCCGGGAGGGCTTGAGTTGATTTGGACTTTATCTGTTTGACATTACGGTTGATTTCGTGCAGACAATGCGAGGGTTTCGAGTGATCCACAAATAGGAGTCCGAGAATAGAGCGAGGCTGCTGGACATCGTATCTCCAGCCAGTGACGCGACTTTTCGACGCTCCCGTGACGCAAATTTTCGTGTTATAAAGAGACTGTCCGTCTACACCGGAATACGAATGGAATAAACGAACGCATTAACTCGCTGATGATTTACGAATCGCGACACCTTTGGCGATATTCAAAAAGCCCAGATGTTTCATTTGTGGGATGAACTTTAATAATTACTACTAGTGGTTCTCCGCGACTTTATCCACGAAAATTGCAGATTTCATTACATATCTGCACAGTTTTTTACTTTTTTTTTCATATCCTTTTTTATTTATTTATTACAACTTAGAAAGTGTTTAATGAAATCGGTAAAGTACATAAATCAAAGTTATTGATTAATACATTTCTTAAATATAATATTACCACAGAAGAAACTAAATAAATATAATAAAATTAATACACCACTTTTATCCGAACGGAAAATAAGCGTAGTTTACAAACCATACAAACTATAACAAAAGCACGTAGCAACCGTTTGACTATTTTTAATGCGCGTCAGGTGTTTATGATGCTAATAAATCGTAAACGGAGTCTTCCACTGAATGAGCTTGATTCGTGGTCGGGAAGGTAGTTCGGGGCTTACGGGTCAATAGGAGCAGGTAGCAACACGGCCTGTCATTCAATACCCACACGTTAGGATTACGCCCTGTTATGCGAGAGTGGAGTTAATGACATGGGAAAGGATGACTGTTCTGGCGAATTCGAGTAAGTTTAGTCAAAGATTATGGAATTGTTTAGAGATTGTGAGATATTTGGAGCACATAAAGATTGACTATGGAAATTAGGCTAGCTGAAGGATATTATGCCATTCAAAATATCAACTAATTGACAGTGAAGCTGGACACTCTGATCTGACTCGGATATTGATAGTGTCAGTCAATACTGATGTGTATCTTGTTGACCTGGTAGAAAATAGAATCAATAAGAAATGTAGATTAAAAAAAAACAACTGCTGTTTTACATTTTACAACGAACAGTTTAATGCCGACGGCAGTAGTACCTTGAAAACTGTCGCATGTTACTGCCTCAAAAGCAAAAGTCGGTCTATATCGCGTGTCCATGAATATTGCAAGTTTGCAATATGCTGCGCTTTGTTGGGCCCAAGTTCGTGCAAGTGAATGGACAGGGCTCTACGATTACAGCATCCGGGGCGAGCATCAACCACACCTCAATTAAGCACGCATGGATGCAACTTCGGACAACATCACTTACTGCACTTCACACAAGCTTCACTTTGCAACTTTGACTTTGTGAAAGTTGAGCGGTAGCGTGAGTAATTTATGCGCATATAATTGAAGGCAAATTAGTTCATTATTACATCTGATATTTTGGATAATTTGAATCTGAGTTACATCGTCCGACAAACTCCGTCAGCAATTTTGATTCAGCACAAAATTCACGCTCGAAGCTGTAAACTTGAACGAAATAATAATAAAGACTAAGATGGGATCGACGTTGCAGTACATTAAGGAAATCTGTATAAAAATGGAAGAGTTTAATCAAGGAAAGTAATAACCGTCGACGGAGAAGCAAATGGGGCTAAATTCAATTTCCCTAAGACAGAATACGTGATAAATCGTTGTGAATCGGCCATTAGATGTGACTCCGCGTGAGGGCCGGGAGCGTCAGCAGTTTACACGTCTTATTGCTTGTCGTGCGCTTCGGGGCGTCGCGACGTGCAATAAAAACATCAACTGTATTGACCAAAATAACTCTTGGCACCCATTCGAGAGTCCGACAGATATACTGTAAGTGAAGCGGTTCGTGATCTCCGCGAACTGTGGCGCGTACCTATTTACACAGGTAGCGATTAATATGGTTTAACTAGCTTTTGCCCGCGAATTCGTTCGCGTGGACTTCAGGTTCGTCCCGTCTAGTCTAGTAATAAGTAAGAAATACGGTAACTAAGCACTGCAGAGCCCTAAATTGTAGCCTATATGTTATTCTGATGTATAAGCTATATTGTGGTAAAGTTTCATTCAAATCCATTCAGTAGTTTTTACGTGAAAGAGTAACAAACATCCATACATCCATACAAACTTTCGCCTTTATAATAGTAGTAGGATATGTCGAGACTTCGAGAGGTCTTCAGTTACTTATTACGACGATATTTCTAATATATTTTTAAGATGTTAATCTTATTAATATTGAAAGAAATTAAATTATTTAAGAAATTATTACGATTGCTATAAAACAATCGATAACAATAGTATAGTGGTTAGTTAGAACCCTTTGGAGAATTAAGCTGTAGGTGTAATATTAATATTTATACTTTCTTGCACAACCAAATTTATTACAAAAGGTGGACTTAACGCCATATGGCATTCTCTACCAGTAATACCATACCATAGTCATAATAATATATATTAATGAGTGCCTAAGATTTGTAATATAAGCGTTAATAGCTCTACTTCTTCTAAATTGACCTCAAGTTCGAATATTAGTTGATATTTTTAAAATCACTTTTGCAACTCGCAAGAAACCGAAGGGAATTTAAAGGGTAAGAAACATTGATTACATTCGAATGTTGATTTTATAAAAGTTTTTCAATTTAAAACTAAGGCAAGTGATCTAGCGTGGCAATAGCATAGTTTTTTTTATTCATCAATAATCTAAAATTATCTCGTTTAAAAGGTTGACTGTTTTTATATCATAAGTATTTATTGAATTAGGTACATATCAATTTTAATAAAAAGGGCCAATCGTTAAAATACGCTCCTTCCAAATGCAAATGACATAATTGTCAAAACACCGTTTTTTAAATTCATTATAAAAAAAGAACTAACTGATTTTCTCAATAAATGTTCAAATCAAATAATTTAATTTTCATGATAATCGGTCATCAAAAAATATTTTTCAGCAATAATATATTTTGTAGAATCCAACTTAAACTTTCATTTTCAAATCAGTGGCTATGCCAGATTTAATTAAATTAATTAAAGAAATATTTTATAAATCAGGCAGACTCATTAAGTAGGCACCTAGCGCATTCTGGTTTTTGTTCATAATCCATTTGGTACACATATCAGTTTTTAAAATACGAGCTATGTTTTAATAGCATTGGTTTTTTTGTTTTATTTATGTAAAGACTTATTTTTTGAAGTATTTGTATTGAAATAAAATAAAACGCTTAAAAAATGATTAGTTGTTACATAATAATTTATATCCAATTACCTACTAGGTACCAATTCATCATAAACCACCCAATATCAACTAGTGCAAATTTAAAAAGCATGCAAAGAATGCACAAAAGTATCTCTGGTATTTGTTTGTTTGTTTTGAATAATTTTGTAATAAATACTCACGCCTCGGGTAAAATTTCGAATAATAACAGTCCATGTCACTCAGTTAATAATACCACTTCATGAATTATAATTTCACTGTCAATCTGTTTATCATTCACTCGCGAATTACATGTAAAACGTTTGACATTTCATAAAATAAGCTGACAAGTGACATCACTGCGCGCAGAATACGTCAAATCGCATGCAGCCACAAACGCGACTGAAGTGTATCGCGGGCGAACGATACCATACCGCGTCTTTCGAAAATTGCGCCATCACAGTAAGCACACTCAGGCGAAATTAACAACACAAAAGCACCTCGAGCACACTTCATTCCCGACGGCTCACCTAAATGCGGCCTAATCTCAAAACTAGATAATGTTTACATCGCGAAATGCCGACACCCGAACGGCCGGAAGTCGCGGAGAAGCAAACACGACAACTATGTAAAATATTGCAGGATCGCGATCGCATTGTTGACATTCCCGAATAAAAATCGCCAAAATCTCGGGTTAAATGTATGAAAATCACTCAAAATTTACTTTCCACTTACCTAGAATGTTGTTCGAAGATGAAGTGAAGGGACGAATTTTGATAAAATGTCAATTTATGAGTAAATTTAAAGAATATACTCTTATTGGTATGCGAAGAATGGCACAAAGAATCCGGACAACGCACGCGACGAATGCGCACCTCGTTTGCGCATATGCTGACACAACTTCACGGACGTTCCGCCCCGCGCCCCGCGTGCCTGCCGAGCCACCCATGTGTGCGTGCCCAGAGTGGTCAAACGTGAAATTCTGTGTCTGCATTAACGCACACACGCAAAGTTTATACCTGCCCTAGCTCCCGAACTCCGCCATGATAAATGCTAGAGAAAGATAGAAGATATACCCATTTCATGTGTTTTTACTTTTATTTCTGCTTGTTGAGACTGCTAGTGACATCTAGTGAGAGCAAAGGGGGCATTTAAGCATCACTAGATGGCGTGATGGGTACAACGTTTAACAAACAACATGATTACTTTTAGATAGGTACTTGAAAATTTGTTCTAGTTCTATAAGCAATATTATGTATACAATAAAAAAAAAGTGAAAAAAATTAAGAATTTTCAGGAATTTTCTTTACATAACGTATATTGGTTTAAGGTAATCAAGCGCATAAGTATTATACGAGTCGGTTGACTATTGTGACTTTCTAGAATTTGCCAACTGAGATGTTAGCGTCTTTAGGTCACATAGCCATTCATATATTTTGTAATGCTATTCTGTTCTTTTTAACTATACACCTACAATTTATATTTTGGTGGCTTTACTTAACTAAAGAAGGATTATAAAAAGAGAAACAAATGATCATGATAATTTAATTTATTTAATTACATAAAACACAGAATTTTGACTTAAAATCTGTGCATAAAATAAATTAATACATGTTTTAATTCATCTTAGGTATTTGGGAGGCATGCCATACATTACATTATAATAACAATGAAGTGTTCTCAGTCGTGTTGACACTCTTTAGATATTAATTTATAGCATCTAATAACAATAAATAACTTAATTACAATAAGTGCGCAAAATGTTATACCTATTTGAGGTCTATCCTTAAAACACTAATAATACTAACAAAATTTTTAAAACATTTCCAATCCAACCGAGTTAGCTCTTTTATAGCATTAAGCATTTAAATAAAATAAAAATATTCCGTAGCAGTATTGTAGTAGATGATTATGAAATTAGTGTAACGGAATCATCAGAAGGAAGAAACAAATTAATAATTCGGTGTTTACTAAACAGTATCTTCTCTATAAAAAGTAGTTGCTAATTTTAAACCTAGACTAAATAAACGATGATTTTTTGATAAGCTACCAATGTGACTTTATTTTCAAATCGACTGACTAATCCTAAGTCTCGATTTAATTTACAACTATTTTATCGTTATCGTTAATTTCATTTTTTTTTTCAAATTTACGTTTACGCATTTTTTTGCACGGTGTGCCGGAAACAATTTCAGCTTACTACGAAGTATCTTTTATTATTAATCTCAAAAATCAAACGATTTCAGCGTTATTTCATACTAGCACTTAATAATGTGTCTTAATTATTAGTATTATACAATAAGGCGGTTAGGCAATTCCAAAGTAATAAACTTTTCTTTTACTCTCCACAATTTCACCCAAATCACTTTTTACGATTAATTTGTAGGTAATTTATTGAAATCGTTAAATATATCGTTGATTTGAAAATAATTATACTTGTATACACGTTTACATGATAAATGGAACCAAAGCTTTTAACCAAAGTTATGTACTTAGTGCGCACAAACACAAATGGATGCCTACATGTGTGTGTGGTTTAATTTTTTTAGAGTAAGTAGTATTTGTTTTCTACTGTAAAATACTTTGTTGACTTTGCAGGTAGGTACAAAGTACAAACTGACAAAATAATAAATCTTAAGTATGGTACTGCAAAACACCTACACATGTCATACAAAATAATCAAATCAGGTTTTTCAATTATTCCACAGAATCACTCAAGTCAGGATGCATAACAATTTTGTAAAGTCACAACATTTATATAACGATAACAAAATAGGTACTTAACCATAAAAGTCAAAAAATGTTTCAACAAAGTAAGAATAATAATACATGTCTTATTAATTAAACTAACTTACAGTTCTAACACCTACTGCTATTATAAACTAGCAATAATAACAATAATCTAACAAAAAGCTTTAATTAAGTATAGTTACATCATTTTATTTTAATAAATAGCTGGAGAGCACAAAGTGGTATAATGGGGATTTTCATAACGCACTTATGGCGGCTGTTTTACAATGTACAATCAATGCACAACTTACTAGCATTTAGTAAAGATATGTTCAAATACATTGTTGACAGAAAGTGTTAAATCCCATTAATATCTTGGTCCTTATAAACCATTGAAGGATTACAATGTATTTAAGGCAGTAGAGCCACAGAATATGTAGAGCTTTATTAGCAAACTCTTTATTGAATCTAGCCACCCATCGAAGGAAGTGTTGAGGTTACTGCCACGCTTATATCTTGCGTCGTCTTTTGTTTTTTGATGTGACGTTTGTTTTTGTGTCGTGTGTGATTCTCGTTGAAAAGTGGTTAAGTGCCATAGACCTCGACCGTCAGGTACAAACATCCACCCTTTTGAGTTTCGGTACAAAAATTGGAAGATTTTTCAGGCCGCAGTAATTTTATTCAAGTTTTTATATGATTATTTGTATCTACATAACTGTAGAATCACCAGTTTTCGTGGATCACAATACTAAGAATATTACCTACGTACTACGCGGTGCTACGAATCGTAGCTACGAACGAATGTAAACCTTTTGAAAAGAGGCATTGACAGTGACTGAGTTTGTTTCGCTGCTTCTTCTCAGCTCTAGCCCACAATTGTCCCAAAGCAGTGGTAGGGTTTATATTGGGATGTGTATTAGTGCCCCCAGTGGGTCTATATGCAGAAAGAAATGACTTTTATGACTTTTATGTCTTAGAGCTTAATCATATTAACACCATGTTTAATGCAAATAAAGATTTTTGATTTGATTTGATTTGATTTTTTTTAATACGATAAGAATATAAACCTCAAAGAGTTTGTTTGGAGTTCTGAGACCATTTTCACAACGCAAAGAGCGAGGGTTGTTATAAGTTTGACGTGTCTGTCTGTGCTATCGTAGCTCCCAAACGGATGAACGGATTTTCTTTTTGTTTTTTTGTGTCATAGATTAATTTATCCCAAGTATCCTTAGCCATGTATCATGAACATGTGTACAGTCGTTTCTTTATTTGCGAAGACGTTTTTTTTATCTCCGATAAACACGAGTCTCAGAGATTTGCGTGAAGAATAGATTTTATTTTATATTTTACACATATAAGAGTGCCTACAAAAGAAACGATTGGAAAATGACAAAACTTGCATGGAGTCATTTAAAACAATTATGGGTGAACTTTGCTTAAGATGGGTCAACTTGTGTCATTTTACATGATCGTCTGGTACTTAATGATATCATTGACGTTTTACGTATTACGCCAAAATTCAGTCACGATTAAGGCCTGGTTGCGTGACTGATAGTAAATTTAACTAATGGTTCAACTATTAGTTGAGCTAACTAACCATCGATCACAAAACTGAGCCTTACACAGTTTCAAATATTTGATCGTTACTTAAAAGATAAAAACGTTAGGTGTTAGTAGACAAGTGACAGCGAAGCTTCAACACGACACAAACATTAACTAGCTGATTTAGTTAGATGACGTAATTATATAAAATAAAAATAAGTTGAATCGTATGCAAAATACGTCTTTGTGTCCTTCCTTTCCCAAAACTATGTAGGTCTTCTTATTTTAAGAATTACGTACTTTCTTTAAACTTTTATGTCTCGACTTTCGCTGTTCTAATCTTTACTAACTATGGCTCATAACTAAAAATATTAGTTTAAATGATTCGACATACGTAAATGGTTCGTCGTAACAGTTTTATTGTTGGGTTGCCTATGTACAATTATTAATTATTATTGTCGTACTTAATTGGTACAGTTTAGAAAATTCCTTGCGATTTCGTAAAATCCACACAGCAGTTTAGCGTGGTACAGCACAAGTGAGTGAAATAAAAAATAATTTTTCTTAAGTTGCATCGAAATGACAATTTAGTGACTCAATTAGTTGAGTGGGAATTGAACTGCCGGGAAATTTAACGTATTAAAGCAAGACCGCTATTCCCCCCCAGGTATAAGTTGTGTAGTACTTATTTATTTTCTCTTTGGTGTAATCAACGTCCAACCAACCAAAACTTAGCTCGGTAGTTCCAGTTATACCTATATTTTGTGAAATAAAAATATATGTATATATTTGTATCGTGTCTCAAAAGCCTTACAAATAAAACTAACCAGAGTCACTGAAGTTCCTGAAAAATTCAAAGTCTTATCAAGATTTGAAATACTTACCGAATGAACTTGAATAATATCGGGACTGACCGCGAAAGAATTGACAGATTTTCAGCTATTTACGATCGTACGATTTGTACGATCTATGGCAGGTACAAAGGCTAGTTTTTTTTAAGGCTAATCAAGTAAAAGGTATAGCGGAGATACGTGATTTTTCTGTAATAATTTTTCAGTAATTTAATAATTTTCTTGGTTTTAGTAAATATCAAGTTTGTTGTTTTAGGTAATATTCTTGTGTCATATTTATAAATCAATTATTTTTACTCACATTTATATTTTCATACAGAAATTTAATATTTGGTGATAGATATAGTTGTGTACGTAAACCTGGCAATAATTTTGGCAACACGTTTTTTTCTGGTAAGATAGTGATTTCATATAGTAATAGTAGTGTGTGTTAATATTTTTAAGTAAGTACTTTTTCATTCTTATTCGCTAATGTAAAATATTCAACTCATCCTAAGCCCTTACTTGCAACACGTATCGTTCTAAAGCGGCTTGGAAAAAAACCTTACTAACTACAATTAAAATTGTTAGAATTTCTCAAATACTGTCTTACTTTTTCAACAAAGTGACTGTTTGAAAAACTCTATCAAGCGACATTACGACTAATAATTAACTTTTGCTATATACATTGTTGATAGATAACTTATTTTTAAAACTCAATGCAACTAGGATTTTGTAAGAACTATTATTTATAGGTAATACGTCTACAGTCTATCAAAGGAAGCATTTTTGCGGACGCGCGTAGCCGACCAAAAATTGTATGTAACTTTCTAAATAATCTTGCTAATAACTTTCAAGAGTAAGCAGTATATAGTAAGTTGTATACTATGTATGTGACTGAAAATGAACGTTGTAAATGGTCATGAATTTAGGAAGACGAGCCTAAAATATTTTCGCATTTTCTAATCATAGTTTAATCCTAATTTGGGAAGCTAGTTAACTAACAATTAATGTAAGTCTGGATTAAATAAAGCGAGGCTACATACATGTTATCCTAGTTGCACAGAGTTTTTAGAACTTTGCCAATAGTATAAACGCCCCTTCGACAAAAGCGTTACACCGCCAAAGACTGAAATTTTGGCAAGTATGGGGAAAAAAGCGAAAGTTTTAAATAGTCAGATAAAAAAATGTATATTATACATAGTGTATTCATTCTAGATTTCAATGTATGGGCGAAACGCATTTCTTGTGAAATTTTATAAATTATATTGTTTATTTTGTGTTAAATGTTGTATTTCTGCTAAGCGCACATTTTTAGTACTCTTTGATGCTCCATAGCTTAAAAACTATAACTCGTATCAAAATGAATGTTAGCACTTATTTGTAGGTAATTTATTGAAAAATAATTTAGTCCTTGACCATTTTGTCCTAGCTTGTATAGTTTTTCTGATAATAGAGGAAATATGAAATTTGGGACCTTTATCAAGGGGGGGAGGGGTGAAGCGGCGGGTTGGGGGGGTGGGAGAGTTGTGCAGCAACAAATTAAAATTTTGCCGCTAAAAAATCTAGAATGAATATACTAACAGTTATTGTTACAGTAATTGCAAGCGAAGCATTTCATCGTAAACATATTTGTGTAGCTTTCAAGGTACTAAGGTGAAAAGCCACACTACTGTGAAATGTCGAGTCTATGCAAAAGATTTGGGAATGAAAAATTCGTAGGATACTACTTGGATATAAAATTACTCATTTATAGTAGAAAACTAAAAATAACAATTACATGCTTATTATTTGGTGTCACAGTAGCAATTTCCGTGATAGTTCAGTAATAGACATTCGAGATGTTATGTGTGAATTTAGTCGATTCTTAACGAGAATCAAGCCCATTGTGGTCAATCCTTAGTAAAATAGCTTCACCTTATCTTGCCAAAAGTGTGTGTTACAACTTCACATTTTATCTGACTACTAAACCCAGTAACAAACATAAACTTATATGTATTTAATACTAGACAGACTGCTGCTGTTCAGAACACATTTTTTTTATATTGACAAAGACGAACACAGCAGTTACCAGGCAACGCTAAGAAAGATGGTCCACCTGTCCTCAACTAAGGTCCGGTTGCGTGATAGATAGTTAACTCAACGAATGGTTAAATGTCGTTACCAGCGGTTGAACATTTGCGATTGTGCGTGTTTTAAAGAAAAATGCATTTCTCAAATATCAGAATGGCTATTTTAATAACAATAATAGCCTTTCTCCTACTAAGTCGGGCACTCTTGACAGAGTGGTCGTGGCTGTAGATGGACAGGGTTGCGGCTCGCCGTCACACACCGCTCACTTTCAGGAGCTCTATTTTTGAATCACTCGTTTTAAAGATGGCGAGTGATTTTCGTTCGAATATGATTTAAAAGTCAAGGAAAATAACTCGTTTTCGAACGAAAATCACTCGCCATCTTGAAGCGAGTGATTCGAAATTAGAGCTCCAGGGGCCCTATTTTTGAATCACTCGCGTCAAGATGGCGTGTGGTATTCAATGTTCAAAGTCGAATTTTGGAATGAAAACCAGTTGTAATCTACACAAAAAGGATTTAAAAATCATTGCTTAATTTTGTGAGTACTCACGTCTAGATTTTGAGTGATTTCCGTTGATTTTTGATGTGTTTTCGAACGAAAATCACACGCCATATCCAAGCGGGTGATTCAAAAATAGGGGCCCAGGGCTGCAGCACGTCTGGCGATGTTTCTGCATCTCTGACGGTTTTCTGCATTGCGATCACATTGTATAGCAGTCGATCCAGTATTATTTTTGATAAGGTCTAACTAGCGGGACCGACCACGCGATCGTGAAACGCACACTATCGAAAATATTCAACAGCTGGTATCGACCGGGCCTTAGTGCCCTGCAAAGTTTGTTCTGAGCAGCCTGTCTAATATACATAGAGGTTGGTTACAAACTAATTAATCTTACTGTGCGAGGGACACACAACTTGCAGCTGGTGGAGGGGTAGGTCTCGCACGATGAGCGCGTGGAACGCCATGTTGGCTGTCGCGAGGATGTACTCGCACACGGAGAACCAGGTGAATGCTGGAAGATGTGTAAAGGTCTGTTAAGAGATGGCTGGTGTCTCGATGACAAAGATTTTCATCTCTGAGGATAGTTAACTCTGTCTGTTCGGTTATAAATCTATACTAATATTATAAAGCTAAAGAGTTTGTTTGTTTGAACGCGCTAATCTCCGAAACTACTGGTTCGAATTGAATAATTCTTTTTGTGTTGGATAGTCCAGTTATCGAGGTAGGCTATAGGCTATATAACATCACGCTACGACCAATAGGAGCAAAGATATAGTGGTAAATGTATAAAAAACGGGAAAAAGAAGTCACTATTCCACGCGGACGAAGTCGCGGGCAAAAGCTAGTCACAATATATAATCGAACTGACACTCAGAAACTAGCTTTCTTGAAAGGAAAATGATAATCGCTACTTAAAATAAAACAACTTTTTTTTTGGTATTAACTTTCAGTTGTAAGTAAGTAAATGTTTCGTCAATTATTAACTTACGGCATTCCTAAGCGGATGACTGGTTAGATAATGCTTGAGGCATCAATTTATTTAGGTATTTTGACATTATAATTTTTAGTTTTTGATTGAGATTTTAATAATCATTTGAAATTATTTTTTATTCTGAAATTATTTAAATGCTGTAATAAAACTACAATTGTATTTACTAACCTAACTATAACATAAACTATTTTACTAACAATTAATATGAAATTTTGTTCTGAAATAAAATATTTGTATTTGTATAAATTCCGCCAATCGCACATTTCACACTGCAATAAAGTTTAACTAAATAAATAAATAACAATCTTCTTACTCTCAACAAGCCTGTGTGAGAGCTTGACGGGCTGGCAGATCTATGCTATAGGACAGTAGATAAAGTAAAATTAAATGCATCGTCACTCACCTAAAGGTCGGCAAAGCAGCCGGTGCCTCAGGAAGAATATGATCAATCCAACAGTAGCGGCGATGGCCACGTAGAACAGCGTCCACACCAACTTGTTGGTCCTCACTGGCTCGACCGCATCACTACCGATACAGCCGACACGAGCGCGGCACAGCATGTGCAAGAGAGCCACAATCATGAACACGATGAAGATTTTCTCGTGGATAACTGGAAAGAGAAATTGTTGACTATCAAGAATGCTATCAAATTAAAGATCAATCAGACAGGGAGATCGAGAGATTATGTACGCCTAATTATGAGTTGAGACTGACCTTAAGACCATAGTGGCAAAAAGCAGATCGAAGTACATAATATCTTGTAAAAATATGCATAAAACGAACATTATGTTTGAAATGTCGATGGTATTATCCGAAGATACTTTAAATGGCTTGATAATAAAAAAAATACAATTGGCGTTCATTGCCATTGGCCTTGTTTGAACCAAGTTTTCGTGATTTTTTACAGATAATTCATGTGCGTGCCCTCCGAGAGCCCGCTGTGGAAAACGCAGGTTTCGTTTACATAAAGATTTAGCAGAGCCTCTAAAACAATTATAGCCAGAATGATAAAATTATAGCTGTTGTAAGTTGTCCGCTATAACTCGCCGAATGTGGGCCCTCAGATGAACTGTGCCAAACACCAAATTACTGAAACGGACCAAATAAGATGATTTTAAAGAGTGGTCATATTTAGCAGGCAAATTATAGGGCAACATACGAAAGTGAGAGCTCTGCCTAGTTATTGCAAATAAAGAAAATCCAATAAGATGATGAGCCCTCAGTTCTTAAGTGCAAAAATTTTACTTTGATGCTACAAATTTTAACTTACAACTAAATGTCTTTGGTAAGGTTTTAAATGTTAGCAGAAGTAGCCACAATGCTAACCTGAGAGTACTGGGTTTATACATTCAACTAGTATATAATAAAAGCTCTAGCAAAGTGAGCCCTCAGACCACACGCTAAAAACCAACTCCATAAGAAATCTCTCTCCCAAGTCATTGTTTGATGAAAATAGTTTACAGCATTTTTTATACAAAATTTATAGTTTCAAATTGTATTAAAATATTATTGCTATATAAAGTATTTAAAGAAATATCTAGCTTTTTAAATTTTCCATACTGATTTTGTGTATGTTAACCACATTATCATTTTTTTTAGGAAACTCGAAACAAAAGTATATGCTGTAGGATAGCTTAAGAGGTATTTTGAGAAAAATATATGAAAAAAAATACTTAAACAATGATGAGGATTTAATAAAACACAATTTACGGATAATTTCACGATAATTTATTTGATTTTTCATCCCGACGTTTCGAACGCTGTAAATTATCCGTAAATTGTGTTTTATTAAATGTGTAATATTCGCGTAAACTTCAGAAATAAGAATGATGAGGATATTTTATTACTCCTGGAAGTCTCAAGCAAATTTTTTTACATTTTGCGTAGACAATTGACTCAAATCAATATTCTGATTTTCTACTGCATCCTTTTAACTTACGTAGCTAAATCTTTTAAAAAAATTTAGAGGTTGAATCAATTTCATTTATCAATTTTTCTCAATCAATAAATACACGAAAATACCAATTTTGTTTTGGACAAAAAAATAAATTTGCATTTATTGAGCGCCACCGTGGTTTACCGAGACTTTCGCGCCTGAGCAACGTTTGACAAACACAAAATTACAACATAGTAGGTAATAATGGATTTCTTCATTTATTTGTTAATGATAGTGGATAAATAATAAATCTGGTTAAACACCAGAGTTGTTCTTTAATTATTATTATGTATGGGTATGAGTTCTTTAATTATTATAACGTTTTTTTTCAGTTTGAGTTTCTGACAAATACACACTCTAAAGAAGTTAATTCGACCTAAAATAATCGCTGAGACGTTGTCATTTTGAAAATTTTTGTGATAACCCAGTAAAATTGAATCGACGTTTTTCGTACGAAGTAATGGTTACTTCTCGGTACTAATCGGCAGAAAGAAAACGGAAGAATGTGTCATGTCAAGAAATGTCTCAGCGATCATCGTAAAAAATGTACTTATAGATCAAACGCGCATCGGCAAAATTTAATTCTTTGAACAGTGATCTTGCATTGCACGTGCAAACCGTGAATCTCAACGTTTACATTTCCAAGGTTGAAAATTAAGAACAATCTTACCAAAAATAACCATAAATAATTGCAGTCGCTTTATTTTATTTATTTTTTATTTAAAGACTTTGTTGCACAAATCATGGTGTACAAAGGTGGACTTAATGCTAAAAGCATTCTCTGCCAGTCAAACCTTTAAGTCATGCAGAGAGATGGTAGCTGTTGGTAGCAACTTCTATCTATGGGCTTGGTCTATTTTTATCACAATGTGGCTCAATTATTTTCGACCCCGTATGAAAAAGCAATTTTCCATACATGAAAAGTCAACTTTCCTAATAGGAGTGATAAAAACTAATTAACGAATAATGTAATTATTCAAATGTAACAGATTAGATTAATACGAATAAATAAAATGTGTACTTATTTATTTTTTCCATTACTTTCCACTAATCTTCTGATTTGTGGTTACCCTAATACGAACATTTTGTTCACATATAAATGAATTGGTTTTTTTTCAAGAAAGGAAATATTTACACGCCATACAGATACATAAGTTTATACTATGAAATGACTACGTTTTTTTACTAATAAGTGTAAATTAATACACCTTCCACCTTGACTCTAAATATGATAACTTTCTTCTAAAACGTGTGGTCTGAGGGCTCACTTTGCTAGAGCTTTTATTCTATACTAGTTGAATGTATAAACCCAGTACTCTCAGGTTAGCATTGTGGCTACTTCTGCTGACATTTAAAACCTTACCAAAGACATTTAGTTGTAAGTTAAAATTTGTAGCATCAAAGTAAAATTTTTGCACTTAAGAACTGAGGGCTCATCATCATATTGGATTTTCTTTATTTGCAATAACTAGGCAGAGCTCTCACTTTCGTATGTTGCCCTATAATTTGCCTGCTAAATATGACCACTCTTTAAAATCATCTTATTTGGTCCGTTTCAGTAATTTGGTGTTTGGCACAGTTCATCTGAGGGCCCACATTCGGCGAGTTATAGCGGACAACTTACAACAGCTATAATTTTATCATTCTGGCTATAATTGTTTTAGAGGCTCTGCTAAATTTTTATGTAAACGAAACCTGCGTTTTCCACAGCGGGCTCTCGGAGGGCACGCAGATGATAATTCTAGTCGAGATAACTTGATTCTATCTTCAAATAATAGCTGTCACCATTTTACCTACTCAAACATAAATACTTAGATGGCGGTAAGTAGGTAAGTGATGCCTGTTATCAGCCCACTGCTTGGCTGGGCAAATCCCTTTCCTAAAATATGAGGCGATATGTAGATTATCGGCACCCGTAGCGGAAGTAATCAATGAAAAGGGGCTAAAGTTTATCGTGGGTTGTAGTAAGGCTGTAAATTTGAATAACTCGATCAAAGGTCACAAAAAACGTCAGAGAAAGTGGCTCTAAAAATATAATGTACTTACAATAGTTTTCCCTATTGGAAACGTACGTCACTCCGGTGAGCGCGAATAACTCTATAAAATTGAGCCAGTAGCACGCATCGCCCAGTTTAACGGCTAACAGTCGAGTCTGAAATCAAATGAATAGTGAAACATTTAGCGTAGTAGCTTTGTCAATGAACTAGAATTTAAGATTTATGTGGGTTATTGAAAGAATTTTAGTTAGACGCTTCTCAAATTAACTTGGACTGAGAGCTTAGAATTTTTGATAAAACGTTTAAAATATAGATAATAGATAGGATGATATGTAATTGACATGTATATGCAATAAAGTTTTATGGATCCTATTTAAAAAAAGAAAAGAGTGTATAGTGACTATTTTTATCTATTCGCTACGGACTACGCCGTAGTCGCTACAGTGTTTTGTTGCAATCAGCGTAGCATTTGACTACACGACGACTACGAATCGTCGTAGCCCATGCTTCGTCCTGTACAGTCACAGTCACTATTATTACAGCTTTTATTCATATTTTGTGTTGACATTGATTAAACTATAGCTAAATAATCATTTTTGCATGATAAACTCTGTTTAGGGGAAAGCAGAAGTCCACGTGAGACTTGGCAAAAGTTCGTACGCCACATGCGAAAATCCTGATGACCGAAATTGAAATAAAATATGCCAATCGATATTTTTTATTACCTTTTCCTCGACGATGTGAGCAGTGCGCTCCATGTGGTAGTTGTAGTAGAGGGAGCCTATCAACAACCTTGGTCCGAGATGGAACGCGACGCATATCCGCCACACGTACCTTTGTGGGCTGATGCCCGTGATCGCACTTATTGAAGGGACTACATTGTAAACCTGTAAATAAAAAATAAATAAAGCGAGGTTTAGATCTTTACATGGTGTTAAATGTTAAATTAAAGTAGGTATTCTATCTTTGATAAAATATACTATAAGTACTATGTTATTAAAAAAAAATGTGTACATTCATCATGTAACGTCTTTTAATATCCTAAGAGAATGATCGTTACTATTTGAAATAGTAGATTATTCACAAAGGGAATAAAGTAGTGTCTTCGGCACGGGCCTCTTGAATCACAAGCTAAATGAAAGGATTATAATTTTGACTCCCGAGCGAAAGAAGGGAGGTAATAGTTTTACTGCGTGTAGCAAGGGATTCAACCTCTATTGGGCGAGGTCGGAGGACGAAGAAACTTTTATTCCCGAGGTGCAAACTCTACTTTTCACAACTCCTGCGAGGCAATATAAAAGGTTAACTACTTAGTTTTTACTATTTTTTTTTGAAGGCAACGCGCTGTATTAACGCATTTGCTGCCACACTTGAGATACAACAGAAATTGTTATCACAAACCGGTGCGTGCTGTGGCATAGAACTAGTTAAAGCATAAGTGCCTGGAAGAATGCAAACACGATTCAGTTTAACACCTAAACAGATTTTATTTTGATATGAAACTATCGGCCCCCCTTTTTCCGGATGGGTTGGTCAACTAATCAAGATGATGTTATGTAACATTTTCTACTGAACAAACCTTATTGTTACCACAATTAAGTACATTTCACAAATTCATTTCTAGATGAGTAGGTACGTAACGTTAATGTTACAATAAAATTCTCTAAATAAATCATTCAATCATATTTTTAAGTAAAATTGTAAATGTTATTAAGAGGATGTAAATGGATATATTGTTTAATGTAATGGAATTTCATACAATATCACGTCCCTTGTGATAGAATGACATTCATTTTGAGTTTGTGACACATTACCGAGCAGATGTTGTGAAAAAAGAAATAGTATCACTTCTGTAAATATGCAATAAGGTCAGTGTAACTCGACTTTACGTAATTCACGAGGCTCTATCTTCTACTCACCCTACAATGCGTTTCGTGTATGTCATCTGCTTGAAATATAGATGCTGTCACGTAACAAAATATTAAAGCACCTAATGGAAGCCAAAGAGCAGCTAAACAGATTTCCCTCAGGCCACATGTCCACAGAATTCCCTTAAATGAATAAAAAATAATATTTTTAGTCATTTTTAGAACGATGCAAAACAAACGAGGGTTAAATAATCACCTTATACTCCAATTTTGTCACTGGTCTATTTACATTGCACGCATCGTTTGTGCGTTCGTCCTCAGCACGCACAACCAAATTTGGTGGCGACAGTACTTGTGCGTCATTTACCATTTTCCTCTTGCTGTGCACTTTCTACAATCACATATTCCCCAAATAGTATTCCTTCATCTGTACTGTAACACGGATCGGAATATTGACCGGGTTGGGCGTGCTTCCATCAGTAATGGTTCGCATTGATCACTAAGCGTAAAATGTTACTTTTACGGGACGATTGGTGGTGTAACAGATTCTTTTGTGCTTTACACGGGTGGTTTTGTGATAATAAGAGCACAATGGCAAATCGCGTGGATGACCCAAGGCGTGGATTGAATGAGGTTATTTGGACTTGCGCAGTGGGCGTTACGTGAGGGGTTGCTTTCAGCACCCCTATGGATATTGCGTTGTTCATAGATGCAGTCGTTATACATACTTAGCTCTAGCCTATATAAATATATTTTATTTTGTCTTAACCTATCTTACTAAGTACTGAGCGTTCAGTAAACTTGTGTGTGTAGTAAGGACATGTAGAATATGTAAAGTTGACGGTTTGAAACTAAATAACATATGTATTCCACCAACAAATTGTATACTTTATTACGGTATACTTATGTACCTACAAAAATGAGTACCTACTCATTTTGATATTTCAATTAAAATAGGTATAGGTACGAGTATTACACCATGATCAATCCTTAAAATGTAAATGCATTATCATTATTATTATAACTTTTTAGTTAAATAATTTAAAGTTGTTTGATTATTATCTGAACTTGACTTATGATTAAACTAATGAGAGAAAAAAATATAAGTAGTTCCATTCCGATTTCGCTTGGTAATACAAAACTGCTGCCACAAATTATTCTCTTCGTTTAAACTTTTAAAAAATTATAGCTATGGTATGGAATAAGTACTTACCGGGAAATAAGTACTGTTATAAAATGACACATTTTGTGGCGGGGGGCAAGAAATGAGAACATCAATAATGTCATTTTGGGTCCATTCTGATTGTGGGTGGTATTATCATGGTGTGCTTTTGAAGGATACAACGAAGAAGAAGAAGTGAGAATAAAATAACAACAGAGGATTTGAATATACCCAAAGGTTGGCTAGAAAATACCGCTTTTAGCGATAAGACCGACTTAGTTGTACATATTTCTGAAAAAATATATACTATTATCTGGCTTTTGTAATGTGCAAATGCAATAAACGATTGAATGTTCGTAAGTCAGGCTGTATGGTTAAGACCTTTGCCTTTTCCAAACCGAAAGAAGAGCAAGAAAAAAAGTGTCAAAATGACAGACAAGCGGCTGTCAGCTGTCATCTCTCGTCTTCGTCAGTCTAGACATACTCTTACTAATCTGTGGTCAGTCGTCTGTCATTCCGAATCACCGAATTGCTTGTTTCTTCGCCGTAGATTTATGAATTATGAAATTACGAAAAAGCTTTCCATTCTAAATAAATGGAATGGTTTTAACTTTTAAAAATGTCTTGTGGATTACCAAGAATGAAGTTTATGGTACTTTTGTGGTTGTTGAGTTCGTATACGGTGAATATCCAGGCCTCAACCCATTGGATGGTGACCGAGAGTGGCTTGATTCAACCACGGGTATGATAACAGCTTCCGTTTTAATAAACAATACTTCCCATTATTAAGGCCAAGAGCTATCTATTACGCTTCCCCATACAGTTATCACAAGTTGAATAGATCATGTTACAGTACATGAATGTATACATCATTCTTACATATTTTGCACTTATAAGTGACCTTATTCTTTTGGCTTCTCAGATAATTGAATAAAAGTGATAACTCTAAAACAATATACTATCGCCCTCTATTCTATACGTGATGCACGAGGAATACAAAATGATAAAGTTTAATAAAAACATACTAGGTTCTGGGTATCACTTGAGTTAATAGTAGTAGGCCTCAAAATTTATTTTAAATATTGAAATATACCTATATGTTCTAGATAAACTTGTTTTTTAAATGGAAAATTATTTATTAAGATACCTGGATTAAACCACTCATTATTATAGTAGTGTTACTATTTTTATAGAATTTTTATACATTATTCTTATTAGTCAGTAATCTTTAGAAGCAATTGAATTTAATTTTTATCCCTGTAGCCGGCTAGAAGGCTGAGATATTAAGTAAAATATGTTTTTTCTTTTAATTTCCAGGATCAATCTCCATTTGAGTTGATGAACCCAAATGATTTGCTTGCATTTTTAAACCAAGATTCAAGGTGGGATAATCTCTTCAATATATACAATGACTTGACAAAAAAACAGGAAGTGATAGACCAATTATGGTCTGATATAAAAAAGCAATCTGATGTCTCTCCGATATCTACTAAAAACGAAAATTGTATAAAAGCTGGACAGTTAAACTTTTTTGACTGGTATGCAGCATTTTTTGAAGACGGAAAATCTAAGAAAATTTCAGATGAAGAGTATTTACTATACAGACCTGCTTTTGGTCATGATACAGAAGTACCGGACTGTAAAAAGATATCTTCATTAACATTTAGTATGTTTGCATTTGAGCATTTAGAGGTATGTATTTTGGTTTTGCTACTTTTAAATGACTTTTTTATATATTTAAATATTGAGATAGTAAATTACTACCTAGAAATTCGACTAAAAAACAATGTTGACCTGCTTTCTTCTATTTAACATTTTAATTTTTCTCCTTTTAAGTTTATAAAAACTTGTATGAAGTCTGCTCTTTCGTATCATTAGATAGACACAGTTAAAATAATAATTATATAACATACATTATCATGTGATATGAGGGACACATAATCATATTAATTAAATTTACATTAAATTTGAGTGTGTGTGTGTGCGTTAATCATCTTTTATCAAAATCAATTTATCTATTTTCAGGGAATGATTCATAGAGAGAACTTGACTTCTACTCCTGAACTGGCTCTCCCTGAGCTGATCTCACCAATCATGACGGTTGACCAGTTTGGACATTGGGCAGCGTTGTGCTTGAAGAAGAACAGCTCTTCATGGCTGCATTACAACATGGCATCGCTATATTGGCGGGTTAGGGGCAACGCGCCTAAAGCTGTGGAATGCAGCCGCCGCGCAGTGCATTATGCGCCAAGGTAAAAATATTTGCAAAAGAAATTAAGAAAGACTTCTTCAGAGTCATGATTAATTCATAGTAATTGTGAAATAATCTCCTTTTTAATTTGATACTGTATGTAAGCCAGTTTTTCTGTTCAAATATATAGTAAAATAATGCTTTACTTCCCTATGAAAATATTAAAACGATGAATGAATTGATTCCCTCCTTTTTGTAATATGTCGGTAATAATACCGTGTTGGTAATAATCCTTAGATAAAATTACAATGGAACACCGATATATACCGGTACCACCCTGCATATACAATGCGTGCACTTTTTTTGGATTAAACTTAGTTAATGGTCTAAAATTGCTGTCTGATGGTCAAATGAAGGTGCCAAAACGCCCCATTTGCCATTTATGAATCAGTTGCGTCTAAATTTCTACTGATATCGTTTATTTTTAGTAATATTATTTTTTTTACAAAAAAGTTAATAAATAAATACATATAAATTCGATTCAGCTATGAAAATATTTTTTTCCCTTTTCCATAGACTTAATATCGATATCCCGCTAATAACGCGTTTTTGGATAGGTCTCGAAAGAATCATACTATCAGGGTGAATTTGTTTTTATAACATTTACATTATTTAACATTTAGTTCAAGCAGTGAAAGCTAAAAAAAATAGTATGAGGGGATTCATACGATTTTTTTCGAAAATTGCAATTTTTGGCTTCGTATTTTTGTTTAATTAGTTAGGAGGTGACATTTATTATAAGACCCAGCCTGTAGCCCTTAACCCGGAAGGAGGGAATATGCGAAAAGCCGTTTTTTTACCTTCGAACCCTTCCCCTCCTCACGGCTCAAGAAAAACATCAAACGCACAAAATGAAATTGGGTTTTAAGCGATTCCCTTCATCTTTTTGATTGACTAACCTAAGTTTTAATTATATTACAGGGAATACAAAGATGTAGCCCTCCTGAGCCTCGGTTCTATTCTGCACCGCAGTAAAAAAACAGAAGATGCAATCATAGTACTTGGTGCCGCAGTTGATCACGATCCCCAGTATCATGTTCACCATTTCATACTGTCTACAGCTTATGCTGTGGTAGGAGAATTTAATAACTCCGTCAAACATCTAGACGAATGCCTAAAGCTGAGTCCAGGGTTCGATCTAGCTATAAGGTATAGATATGCACTGCTGTGTCATAGTGCATTGTGGCAGAATATGGACATTGTTAGAAGGTATGTATTATTATGAAGAAGGTATTGGCACTATGTTCTATCTTAATCTACAGGGAGGAATTGTTTATTCTACCTGAAAGGTTCTTCTACAATCAGCGGCCGACGTAATAGTCTAGCATTTATTTTCATTTATGGGCACAGAGTGTTTTTGTATAAAATAATCAAACATAAATAACACCTTGGCCGCTCAACCCCTCAAGACGCGGTAAAAAAAATCTATTATTCATGTGTGCGTTTCGTCACACGTCACACATATTACAAAGATTATGAGTTTGTGTTTGTTTGAACGCGCTAATCTCAGGAATTGGTCGAATTATAATAAAATATATTTGTGTTAGATATCAAGATTATCACGCTACGAGCTTAACTTAGTTAAATCAATGACTTTCAAAAAGAGTTAAATCAAATCGCGCAAATAAAGTAACTAGTCTTTAACATGCTAGTAGTAATTAAATGAAATCGAGCCTAAGAATATTGTTGATGTATTTATGTTTTTTTTTTGTATTTTCAGTATAATAGACGAACTGCGTGAGGAGTTAATTGCATACCACAACAGGGAACGTCATTGGATAAAATCTCAATTGGCAATTTTGAAAACAATGAAACATGTAAAGGATTTTGGTAATGTTATATTCCAATACTGAATAAATGTGTTGTTGTTTTTTTTTCTATTATGATGTTTATTTTACTTTATCTTTTCTAGTTTATTTTATATATATTTATAGTAACTGTTTTATTTGTGGCTTGTAAAAGTTAAGATACAATTATAATAATTACTTGTTCGTTAGATAATTTGTGTTCTACAACATACATTTTTCATGTTCTGTAAAATGCACATAAAAAAACTTAATAAGTACAAATATATCTTTCCTTTGCAGATTTCTCAAAATTTGAAAATAATTGCAAGAAAATGACAGAGTTGACCGGCCTAGACTTCAAAAAGTTGAAAGCAGACGGTGACAAGAACGCTGTGATCCAATATTTTTTCGAAGGTCCAGTGTCTATATGTGAAAAATTTAATCATCGGGGTGTTTATGAGCTAGATACGGTTTTAAGCCTTGAGAGGGTCGTGAACCATATCGACAAACATGCCAATTGGCCGGACAGCCACGTTCCACCTGAGCTCAATAAGAAATGGGAAGAGGAAGTTGCAGGAGTCTTGAAACCAATTTCGTATCCGGATTTAATGGATTATTCGGAAGCCAAACGTATGAATCTTTTATGCCAAATTCTAATACACTTGCGGTCTGTTTCATAATGTCTTGATAAGTTCTGGTTTCTTTTGTCATCTGTCTGTTAATTACTAATCTATCAATTACTTCGTATATGAACACCTCCTTCTATTAAAGTCGGTAATAATTACGTTCTTTATTTGAATTATGCGTTAGACAGTGCTTATGTGTATGTGAAACAGGCCCTTATTTAGCTTATTGATTAAAAACACTGTATTTTTTGTCTCGCAGTTACCGCAGACTTAGAGCTTCTGCACGCCGCTGGCACGGGAGTCGAAGAATTTAAATCAGTTGCGGCGAATAAGGAAGATGATTTCGTCATAGACTATTTTGATGGTTTTGTCTTGTAAGTTACTGTAATTTAGTTTTGTATCACATAGAGTTAGCCCATGCTTAATTTTTAGCCCAAGTTTAGATAGTGCCACCACCACCATTTGATCCACGAAGGCGCGCCCCACTCTTTTTTGATTGAGGAAGGCGCGGGGTGCGGGGGATGGCTCGCGCGTCAGTTGCGATCCGGCCGTCATTCAAAAATTTGGACTTGTCACGATAGTGGCTCTACTTTAATTATTTTTAAAATGTCGAGGAAAACCCAGTATGTTGTACTGAAAAATAAACCTGTTATAATCTATTTATAACATTACCAGGATATTCTTTATCGAGGAAGGCTGTATAACATTACGCTATGAAGAATAATCCGATAGTTCTCATAAAAAGATATTTTTTAACGTCAATAGTAAAAATGTTACTGGTGCAATTTTTTAATTTTATTATTCGTCTAGTAGCTAAAGCTAACCATACCTACGTAAAATTATATCTAAGTAGAGCATCTTACCCTTTGAGTGTATTTTTTGTACTGGGCTTGTCATTTAGAAGTCATTATGATATTCCAAATTCAATTCAAATGTTAGAAAAAGCTAGCACGCATTTATAGTACATAAACGATTTGGACGAGTGGTGGGGCGCGCCGTCGTGGATGGCACTATAATCTTTGTTATGTTTCTTCGCAAACAAAAACGAACTATTTTATGTTCTTAGATATCCATCGACAATGAAAGTGAACCGAAATGTAGAGGACTTTGACAGAGAGCATGATTGGCCCACAAATAAGCACTGCAAAGAGAACGCCCCAAATAACCCAGTAAACATTGAGGCCATTTTCCCAGTTTTCTTGCCATTTGAAAACAAAGGTGTGAGGTAAGCGATTCTACTTGAGCTAAGTTTGATATCAACTATTGATAGATGATCTCAAACATCATCTATAATATCGATAGGCCTATCGATAGTATCGATAATATCGCTGGCATCGGCTCGTGACTATTATTACTTCTATCAATAGTATCGTACTATGTGTTATTTGTGTTGTATGGCTCACAATAAAAAAAAACTATCGAAAGTAATAGCAATAGTCAAAGCCGATACTATTGATAGCGCATTTGATATTCAGCTTTGATACTATCGATAGTATTTCTGTGTGGCGAAATTTTGTATCAAATTGAGCAATCGATAATAATATCGAGAGCAATAGTGCTATACTATAAGCTTTTGCTCATCTATCGATAGATTATCGATAGTGGACAATAAATCGGGAACGCTACATATTATTATTAAGCCCACATCAAACCCAACGCATGTTAGTAGCAAAGCTGTTTGATTAAGTCTGCTCTCTCGATTGCCATATCTCATTTATAGCGCGAGGTGCGTTTACATGAGACGATTTTTCTGACCATTTGGTCGGGTTTGGGCTTTAAACCCTTACGTATGTGTGTATCAACATTATTTTGTCATTATTTTGTTATAGCGACGGCCGGCGGCCTATCGATCCCTGTATAAATAAATAATAAATAAATATGCGCCAGATAAAACACCAATTGTCTAGTTTCGTGGTAAGGAATTTTCTTCCTTGCGTTACGAAGTACAAGACAACGATTATGACGGGGGCATCTCCCATAAATACTTAAATACATTATAACATCCATGACTTAGGTAAAAATGTTCGTGCTTATCACAAAAACATTTGCCCCTTGCGGGATTCGAACCCGCTACGTATATATATGTCATTCACTAAGCCATCGAGTCATCGAGAACGATGTTTGACGATTTTCATTAACTTCAACATTGAGCAGCGCATTTAGAACCGTCTAGCTATTCTGAAATCAAGCTCGACGTCGTGATGAATTGTCCCCCTGGCAGTTTTTAATCTTTCTCCTACCGACTTTCTTCCTATGTAGAGTATGACGCTGGCAGCACTGCTATCTCAATGTGCTCTGGTTGATTTATCGCCATTGGTTTCAGACTAAAAGCATTATTGACTGATCAAATAGGAGTGCCGGCTAATGAGGAGCACGAGTTGCCATGGCATCCGCCTATATGTCCGCAAGACAAGGAAGCCACGTTGTTTACACAGAAGAAACCTGTCAAGTAAGTCTTAGTTTGTTAGAAAGGAATGTCAAGATTGCTTACAATATTTTCTAAGCAAAAAAACAGATTTTACTAAAAAAAAATCTTATGTTTAATTTCTAGACAGCAAATAACAAACGAAGTATGGGACACAGGATTTCTAAGGCAGAAGCTCTTAGAATATGTTGGCGAGGGCGACGCCGAGTCTGTGAAGAAAATGCAGGACCCTGAGATCGGACACCGCATTTATATTGCTATGCAATTGGTATGTGTAATCTAATCAATGATAATAATGATTTAAGGTAAGAGTGATTGAGAGCTAATGTACACTAGTGTCACACCCCGGACACTCGGAAGAAACTTTTCATTTTGGCCATACATGGACAGACGGCGTGTTGCACAGACGCTGCGTTTGTGTGCGTGCTATAAGGGTTGACAAAGTCTGTTACACTGGTCATAGTTATTTTCACTTAAATAAACAGATTAGGTATCAGTAACAACGTAATTTAGTATACAACGTAACAAGCACTCATTTTCGTAATTTAAGTGGTATCGTGGAGAAATAAAAAGATAGTATCTGCCTTAGCAACACCTAATTTCACTGATCACATAAATATTACAATTATAACTACACATAATTCTAAAGAATGTTACCTTTACCTAACGTTTTTAAAGTTGTTCACTGTAACTGAATAGTTAGAATAGGTTATGGTTGCATATTTTGTATGAAGTTACTTACCGTCTCTCATATTTTGGGAAACGAAAAAACCTCCTATCGGAGTCATTTCTCGAGGAAGAAAGACACCCGTACACTGCACAGTACCTAGGCATCTCTCGTACACAAAACTTTGTTCTTCCGTCAACGTCGCAACGCAAACATGCGCGTGCCATGCCTGCTAGGCGACCGCATAATGAGATACATAATTCCGGCGCGATAGTGAGGTAAGTCAGATTAGGGAGGGGAGGTGAGTGGCCGTTCTGTATGTAGTACTATTATACTCGTATATTCTGTGCTAGTGTGACAGAGTGGAAGTGTGTGAGAGAGCAAAATTGTGTTTCTGTCTGTGTTTGGGAGATGACAAAGAGGGAAAAGGAGAGAGAGAGAGAGAGAGAGAGAGAGAAAACAGAAAAACCGAGATTTGAGGGGGATAGTAAGGAAGATAGGAAGAAAATATGTAGTAAAAGTGAAAACATGCTTCTTCTGGGTAAACTCGCTCGCTGCAATATAATTTAAGTCCTGTTAAACAACCGACAAGAGAGCACGAACAAATAATGTAAATAAAGAACATCATTTCGTATGAAACATCTATCCATGATATCCGACATACTTAGTTATTGTGGAACAGGCCCTTATTAAAATTAAATTTCTCAGACCTTAGTAAAAAACATCTTTATAATGTAAGAAATCAAACCCTCATATAAACTCATCTTCCATTTGCAGAATCTAGCCCCAAACTGGATTATCTACACCTTATCATCTCTCTACTGGCGGGTGCGGGGCAACAATGGCAATGCGCTTCACTGCCTCATGACGGCGAGCCGCTCCGTGGAGCTCAAGTATAAGGACATAGTGCTCACGTCGCTGGCCTCGCTGTTCCTGGAGATGGGGTACTTTGATGAAGCGCTGCAAGCGGCTGAGGAGTCGTTTAGACTGAGTATGTATGAGGTAAGGCATTTTTGTGTACTAAAGTTAGTCATTTCCAGTAATAGAACTAATTTAAGACACAATAGCACATAGAAAGAGGCTACGGCAACGCGCTTCACTGCCTCATGACGGCGAGCCGCTCCGTGGAGCTCAAGTATAAGGACATAGTGCTCACGTCCCTGGCCTCGCTGTTCCTGGAGATGGGGTACTTTGATGAAGCGCTGCAAGCGGCTGAGGAGTCGTTTCGACTGAGTATGTATGAGGTAAGGCATTTTTGTGTACTAAAGTTAGTCATTTCCAGTAATAGAACTAATTTAAGACACAATAGCACATAGAAAGAGGCTACGGCAACGCGCTTCACTGCCTCATGACGGCGAGCCGCTCCGTGGAGCTCAAGTATAAGGACATAGTGCTCACGTCCCTGGCCTCGCTGTTCCTGGAGATGGGGTACTTTGATGAAGCGCTGCAAGCGGCTGAGGAGTCGTTTCGACTGAGTATGTATGAGGTAAGGCATTTTTGTGTACTAAAGTTAGTCATTTCCAGTAATAGAACTAATTTAAGACACAATAGCACATAGAAAGAGGCTACGGCAACGCGCTTCACTGCCTCATGACGGCGAGCCGCTCCGTGGAGCTCAAGTATAAGGACATAGTGCTCACGTCCCTGGCCTCGCTGTTCCTGGAGATGGGGTACTTTGATGAAGCGCTGCAAGCGGCTGAGGAGTCGTTTCGACTGAGTATGTATGAGGTAAGGCATTTTTGTGTACTAAAGTTGGTCATTTCCAGTAATAGAACTAATTTAAGACACAATAGCACATAGTAAGAGGCTACGGCAACGCGCTTCACTGCCTCATGACGGCGAGCCGCTCCGTGGAGCTCAAGTATAAGGACATAGTGCTCACGTCGCTGGCCTCGCTGTTCCTAGAGATGGGATACTTTGATGAAGCGCTGCAAGCGGCTGAGGAGTCGTTTAGACTGAGTTTGTTTGAGGTGAGGTATTGTTTTATCTGCTAAAGATATATATGGTCATATCCTATCACGAAACTATTTTGCGTTTCCGAACTATCGAAAGTTGACTTCGAAAATCATTTATAATAGCGGTAGGCCTATCGATACCTCAGTTTAGTATAATAATATCGACACTGCAATACTATCGGTAGTATTGAAGCTGAGTGTGGTATGTATGTATAGTATCAACATCATCGATAGTATCAGCTCTGTCTATTGCTACTTCTGTCGATAGTATCAGCTCTGACTGTTGCTACTTCTGTCGATAGTATCAGCTCTGTCTATTGCTACTTCTGTCGATAGTATTAGCTCTGACTGTTGCTACTTCTGTCGATAGTATCAGCTCTGACTGTTGCTACTTCTGTCGATAGTATCAGCTCTGACTGTTGCTACTTCTGTCGATAGTATCAGCTCTGACTGTTGCTACTTCTGTCGATAGTATCAGCTCTGACTGTTGCTACTTCTGTCGATAGTATCAGCTCTGTCTATTGCTACTTCTGTCGATAGTATTAGCTCTGACTGTTGCTACTTCTGTCGATAGTATCAGCTCTGACTGTTGCTACTTCTGTCGATAGTATCAGCTCTGACTGTTGCTACTTCTGTCGATAGTATCAGCTCTGACTGTTGCTACTTCTGTCGATAGTATCAGCTCTGACTGTTGCTACTTCTGTCGATAGTATTAGCTCTGACTGTTGCTACTTCTGTCGATAGTATCAGCTCTGACTGTTGCTACTTCTGTCGATAGTATCAGCTCTGACTATGGCTACTTCTGTCGATAGTATCAGCTCTGACTGTTGCTACTTCTGTCGATAGTATCAGCTCTGACTGTTGCTACTTCTGTCGATAGTATTAGCTCTGACTGTTGCTACTTCTGTCGATAGTATCAGCTCTGACTGTTGCTACTTCTGTCGATAGTATCAGCTCTGACTGTTGCTACTTCTGTCGATAGTATCAGCTCTGACTGTTGCTACTTCTGTCGATAGTATCAGCTCTGACTGTTGCTACTTCTGTCGATAGTATCAGCTCTGACTGTTGCTACTTCTGTCGATAGTATCAGCTCTGTCTATTGCTACTTCTGTCGATAGTATTAGCTCTGACTGTTGCTACTTCTGTCGATAGTATCAGCTCTGACTGTTGCTACTTCTGTCGATAGTATCAGCTCTGACTGTTGCTACTTCTGTCGATAGTATCAGCTCTGACTGTTGCTACTTCTGTCGATAGTATCAGCTCTGACTGTTGCTACTTCTGTCGATAGTATTAGCTCTGACTGTTGCTACTTCTGTCGATAGTATCAGCTCTGACTGTTGCTACTTCTGTCGATAGTATCAGCTCTGACTGTTGCTACTTCTGTCGATAGTATCAGCTCTGACTGTTGCTACTTCTGTCGATAGTATTAGCTCTGACTGTTGCTACTTCTGTCGATAGTATCAGCTCTGACTGTTGCTACTTCTGTCGATAGTATCAGCTCTGACTATGGCTACTTCTGTCGATAGTATCAGCTCTGACTATCGCTACTCCTGTCGATTGTATCAGCTCTAACTATTGCTACTACTGTCGGAAGTATCCATAGGCCTATCGATCTCAAGTATAAGGACATAGTGCTCACGTCGCTGGCCTCGCTGTTCGCTGCAAGCGGCTGATTCATTACAAACATATAAAAATAGGTACAAATCTTTTCTCTTTATAATATTAGTGTAGATTTATTATATTCTTAATTCACGTTTACCTAATGTACTAAAATCACTAGATAAATGGTGACGTCCGCCAACGTTGTATTTTTTGGTCACTGTGAGCGCTGTCATCTATTCAGCTTCCCCCACCACCTACATCGCACACAGCGAATAATTAAATTTACAATTTGATTAGTACGAGCGTTGATACACATCTTATAATAAATATGCTTAACATATGCGATCGCGAGTAAATATATCCGCTCAAAAAATACACTGTCTGCGTTTATTTACAGCCCGCCACAAACTTCGTGCTCGCCGAGTTGAACATGATCAAGAAACATCGCAACACACACATGTTCCACCTAAAACAAGTGGTTCGAGTCGAACCGAACTTCCTGAACGGACTGGCAAGAAATTTGCTTATTTGCTGGGCGTGCATACTGCAGCGTTTGCGCGCTATGCAGGAAGTAGGTGAGTAATAATAATAATAATAGTCCCCCTAGCCGATTTCGACTACGGTGGCCAGTCACAACGACTAACCTGCGCGGGACATAATATTATATAGTGCACTAAAACACACTTCTGCCTGCAGAAGTGTTCCCTGGCAACTACAATTTGGATGTTTTCATGAAGAGAGTGAATAGGCTGTTTGTTGCTAGGCAGACATGGTCCATCTTAGGCTACATTGTCACTTAACATCAGGTGCAATCGTAGCCAAATGTCTGGCTGTCTAATTATAAAAAAGTGTGTACGCAAACACACGTGCAATTTTTATTTCTTTCACTGTTAAAAGCTCTGGCAGATATCCCTACCCAGTATCTATTATGACATTCTAAAACAGACCGTAAGTCCGATAAATCTTACATATCGCGGTTCAGTCTCCATAATTCGACTACAGCGCCATCTAGTCGCTTGGAGTAAAAGGCAGCGTAAAGCGATGTTGTGGCAGCGATAGATGTCGCTACAGGATCATTATGCGTGTGTCTGTAAGTGGTGCGAGTCAAACCGAACTTTCTGAACGGACTCGCTAGAAACTTGCTGATTGGGTTGGCGTGTGTATTGCTGCATTTGTGCTTCAAGACTCAGTTGCTAACGCGCTGCGTATAGTATTTGCTTTAGTAATTTGTTCGTATTTTGTAGAATATTCTGAAGGAGACATTTGCACGCAAGTGGAGCCTGGCCTGAACATGGTTTGCGAGAAAGACGGGACAAACTGCCACATGACCAGCATACAGTGCTTTAGCAGTGGTCAAAGAGGTAAGAAATATAGAACACCATAAAAATTGAAATAACCAAGAAGCTTATTTATTTTTGAAGCACGCATCCCCTACCTAGACCTCACCTCATTTCTGACATCTACTTGTCTGGCCGTTTCAAATCACTCAACCCCTTTTTCCAAAACTAATACCAGGCTAACAACCGTACAAAGGTATTAAACGACAAATTTGATTATGACATAATGACAGCTTTCAAGTTGGTATACTTTTTCAATTGGTCGGGTAACCTGAGACTGAGTTTAAACCTGGTGCTATCTGTTTCGTAATCAGGAGTCGCATGTGAGTGAAGTCAGACGGAAACTCTTTTTTAGTCGTATTCTCTAAAACCATCTGTATGAAAAACGATTTGTTTTCAAAATATTGTCAATGTTTAACAAACTGTGAAACCCTTAGAAGTCAATTTATTTCGAAAACTATTTTTTTTAATACCATTTATAAAAATATGCTTTCTACTAATTAACAGAGACCAGCACACTAGCTCGCATGCTGGAACTCAAAGACGAAGACATGAGAGCCCCGCCCACGTCCGCCGATCAAATGGACGACAGCATGTTTGACGCTTTCATAGAGAACATGCCGCTAGAACGCAGCGCTAAGCATGCGCACCAGCAGAATTACGATAGCATGATACGCAGCGTCGATACAGCGCTTAAAGGGTGCGCGCCTAGGTTGTGCCGTGGTGAGTTAATGAAGTATTTATTTGTTTATTAACCTATATAGATTTAAAATAGCCCTTTGATTCTTTGGTATCATCATCATAAAATTTAATTGTCATAAAAAAATTGGTGGAGCTTTTTTCATAAAAACTCCATCATCATCTAATTTAAGAGCCAAGCTCTTGTCGGTGGAGTTTTTTCCATTGTTTACGCTCTTCCGCCATTCTCTTGACCTCTTGATACGACGCAACATTTAACTTTTGCTTTATTTGATGCATATAGATTATTCTTGGTCTTCCTCTCTTCCTTTTTCCTTCTATTCTTCCCTCTTTTATCGTTCATATGAAACTGTCATGTCGTATCAAGTGTCCCAGCATCCTCCCTCTTCTACTCTCAATTGTTTCTATTAGTCTTCTCTTTTCATTTACCAAGTTCAAGACTTCTTCATTAGTTTTTTTTAAAACTCCACATAAGGAAAATAGTATGGTGGTTTTCCTTTTGCCTTTCACATCGCAGTTTAAGAATCACACCAGCAGAATTACGATAGCATGATACTCAGCGTCGATACACCCTTGAAAGGGTGCGGGCCTAGGTTGTGCCGTGGTAAGCAAGTGAAAAATTTGTGACTCAATAAGCCTAAATAAGTATTAGACATGGACGGTTCTAAACGCAAATAACAACTTAAGTAATGATATTACTCACTGCTCGACGTTTCGGCTGTGTTGCAAGCAACTGCCGTGGTCACAGGTCAACTGGTGGATCGCGGCTTCCTATGCGAGGCGGCCCGAAGTTTCTTCTGCCACCCTCACATCACAAGATAATAAAAAATAAATAATAATAATACATTGGTAAACTAGTATAGGTATGTACTAATCTGAAATACACTTATTCTGCAATCTCATTTAATATGCAGACAAATTAAGACCTTAGCGCGTACTATTTTGAGCTTCTTTTTCACTGTCGACGTCTTCTTCGTGTCGTCGACGACGTGTTTGGTGTAGTGGTTAGCGCTCCTGACTACTATTATGCGGTCGCGGGTTCGAATCCCGCAAGTGGCAAATGTTTGTGTGATAAGCACACGGAATATTTGCACCTAAGTCATGGATGTTTGTATGTATATAAGTAAGTATTTATGGGAGGCGCCCCCGTCATTATCGTTGTCTGGTATTCGTAGCACAAGGAAGAAACTTCCTTAGTTCGAAACCAATAATTGGTGTGTTATCTGGCGCATATTTATATAATTATTAATTTTTTGTACACTGCCATCCTACTACATTTTTTATGAGCCTTTTTATGTTTCGCATGTAAACCAATCAATGTTTTTGGTTTCAGATATCCAACCAGAAGAATTATCGCTCAAAGACGAAGATTGCACTTTTCAGCACTTGCAACTGGGCTATTGGTTGCACATTATAAACTTTAAGCAAATAATCGCTGAAAGTTACGCAAGGTAAGAACATAATCTAATTGTCTAGTCTTTTAAACGTGTACGTGTACGTATATTTCTATAACGTACCTATTTTTAGTTAATCAGTGTTTACAATATTATTATTTTTTTTTGGTTTTAGTTTAGTATTATTTTTACTGTATTTTTTATTGTACTTTTTAAATATGGATCACGGATCTGAAATAAATCTACATTTATTTATTTATTTAAATATGTTTAATAGCCATATATAAAAAGTTGCTGCAAAATTTTCAATGTACTGTAATCACTTTATTTTTTCTTTATTACAATTTAAATATAAAAATGATATATCTCGTTTTCAAAAACGGATCAGTCAGGCATGATCCATCCAAGGCCGCATCACCACTTACCAACTGGTAAAATCGTGGCCAAAAGTCTCTATTTACATTGACCACTATGGCCATAGAAGATTTGGCCCATATTGGAGGACAGCATCGAATTTCCTTAGTTTCAGTTAATATGTTGCCCTAAATGAAAAAAAGAAGAGTATAATTCATGCTATACTTCCCCAAAAAAAGTTACAGCTATGTAGATAAAAACCCTGAATTTCGCTTAGAACTAAATGAAGCAGGTAGTAGAGTAGTACAGGCTTCTTCTGTGTGAGCTCGCTTCATCTTCGTCCCTGTATGCCTTTGGTATAGTCCAGAGACAAGAGCGAACCCATATCATATATAAAAACCGGCCAAGTGCGAGTCGGACTCGCGCACCGAGGGTTCCGTACAAACCTGCAAGGTTTACAAATATTTATTAAAAAATATATATTTTGTAATGTAACTAAAAATTTAAGGTTTTCGGAATTTTTCCTTTATGTGTGCTATAAAACGTTGCTTCATGCCAAATTTCAAGATTCTAGGTCGACTGGAAGTACCCTTTAGGTTTTGATTCCCTTGCGAGTACTTGCGAGTTTCAAAATATGCAGCTTAAATTGCTGTTTCTTTTGATTGCGTTGACACAGAAGTTTGATTTTGTTACAGCTTAAAGGTATTATAGACCTGAGTATTTGGTATGAATTTCAATTTAATACCTCTACGCGTTTATGAGGAAATGGGTAGTAAGTTTAAAATTATTAAAAAAATATATATTATGTGATGTAAACTAAAAATTTATGGTTTTCGTAATTTTTTCTTTATCTATGCTATAAGACGTTGCTTCGTACCAAATTTCAAAATTCTGAGTTCACGGGAAGCACCCTGTAGGTTTTGATTCCCTTGCAAGTGTCGAAAATTTGCGGCATAAACGGCTGTATCTTTTGATTGCGTTGGCTTAGAAGTTTGATTTTTTTTACAGCTTCAAGGGACAGTAGACCTGAGTAATTGATATAAATTTTCAGCTTCATACCTCCACGCGTTCTTGAGAAAAAGGGTCTTGACAGACGGACGGACGGATAGACGGACAACAAAGTGATCCTATAAGGGTTCCGTTTTTTCCTTTTGAGGTACGGAACCCTAAAAAGTAGAAATAAAAACTGAGAACATCTCTGAGGATGTTCATATTTGTTTCGAGTATAAAAAAACTAGCTTTTGCCCGCGACTTCGTTCGCGTGGACTTCAGGTTCGTCCCGTCTAGTAGCGCAAAAAATGTGTTTTTTTACGACCTCACATTAGAAACCCC